>VYXD01010690.1:541149-601669 GCA_013397195.1 Hylia prasina
GACTTTCTCAATTTTGCCATCTCTCTTTGGAGCAGCGAGAAGTTTTACTGTTTCATATTACTCATTGTGCTTGTGGGTATTTTGCTTGTTAAAAAAATAGCTTTTTCTACTTTTCTCCGAGGAAGTTTTTTCCTGGACTGGCTGGGGGTGGGGCCGTTTGGGTTTGCTTTCTGGAGGAACCTCCTTCAGAGATTTCCTCCCAAATTTGCCTTAAACCAGGACAATAGCACAGGTTACTGACACTGCTGAATTTGGATCACATACTATTTAGATTTCCACCCTACATTTCATCAAGATCTGAATGAAAAAAGAGTTCCTTCATAAACCTGTAGCTCCCATTTGGGAGCAGCTTCAAGCATGCTGTATCACAATTCAAAATACTTGTCACAAGACAGAGATGAGATGTGAGTGAGGAAAAAACAACCTGAGAAAGTTTAATGTGGACAAGTGCAAGGTTTCATAGTTGGGGAAGAAAGTACTCAGACACAAATGGAAACAAAGGCTGCAACTTATTTTGCACTAAGTGCCACTGGGGCTGGAGGGCATCCAAAGCCGAGCATAGGTCAGGGGTGACGGTCCATTGCCAAAGAGCAGTTGTGATCTGCAGTTTGAAGTGAATTTGAAGAAAGAGAGCCAGTAAGGCAGATGAAGTAATTTTCTTGCTTTCCACCACGGGACTTCAGCAGATGCACGGCTTTCAGATTTGTACAGTTCGAGAAAGCCACTGCCAGACTGAGGTGACCAGAACAAGAGCACGACGGTGTACACAGAAGCACTGAGTGCAGCTACAGCAGAGACATGGCTGTGGCAACGGGGCTCCGGACTGGGGCTGGACACCAGGACAACCGGCCCGGGCAGCACCGACAGCTCAGCATCCAGGAACGCTCCAAGGCGCCTCGAGAAAACAGCCGCGGCCCCTGCCTGGGGACCGCTCTAAGCACGGCACCCACTACCGAGCAGCAGTGCCTCCAGCCCTCGGCGGAGCGCACGGCGGGAGGGACGGAGCGGGCTCCTCCTCAGGCCTGCCTGGCCCCGCGCACCGCCCGCCCCTGCCCGGCCGCCCCCTCAAGGTGACCCCGCGGGGCGGCAGTGGCGCAGCGGGGAGGCCCCGCCGCCCACGCCGGGCTCGCGTTACCTGAGCAGCTGTAGGATGGCGCCGCGGGCGCCGCCGTGGCCGCCGATGTGCTTCAGCGCCCGCTTCAGCACCTGCACGTACTCTGCCATCTTGGGGCGGGCCGCTGCCTCCCGCCCCGCCGCCCTTGGTGACTCCGACCGCCCGGAAGCGGAACCAGCAGAGAGATCCTCCTTCGGACCTTGCTTAAGGCCGCTGAAGGATGTCTTCGGGTGGAGACGCTGCCGAGTCTGGATTCGTAGAACAATTGCCTACTGCTTACATGTGAAGGCCAGCAAGATACAAAGAGCTTCAGGATAGGGAGGAAAGCCTCTTTATAATAGAAATGTCTGCTGACAGTCCCTTATTTCACACAGGTCACAAGATCTGTAGTGAGAAAAGTTAAATCTGGAGTGAGAAAAGTTACCAAGACTTGGCAGTAAGGAGTCCGAGACTGCCCGGATCAAGAATCCGGGGGCAGGGCAGGTGACTGCGGGTGATGGTCAGAGGAGAGTTTAGTCTTGTGTCTCCTCGCTTTTCCCAACCCAGGCAGGCCAAGGAATGTGCATCTCTTGTCTCACCCGTGTGTCCTCTCTATCTTGTCCCAGTGCCTTCTCCTGGTTCTGCACCAGCTGGAGGAAAGACTTTTGATTGCCCTGCTGTTTATGTTGGCAGGACTTTATTACTGTTGCTACAAGGCAAGGTGCAGAAACTATTTCCCTGACCTTCTCAAGGCTACTGCTACACAGGCCAGGCAAAAATAGAGCCATGTACTTTGTCAGAACAGGTAGGACTTGGAAAACACAATAACCCGGTAAACACAAGTTTTGGGGAGGGACAATAACAGTGCTGCAACCACTGCTAGCTGATGAGCAGAGACCAGCTGTAAAACATGGAAAGGCTGGGCTGCTGGACATGGTCGCTATCAGAACTGGGGTTTTGGGGAGGGACAAAACAGGAATTGCAGCAAAAAATTAAGTAGGTAGTGCTAAAACTGAAAGGAAAATGAGACTGGGAAAAACCCGCATCAGCCAAGTTCACAGTGTGGAAATATACCCATTTCAATGTGAAATCTAGTGGTCTCAGTTTCTACTCAAAATTTTTTAGTTTTAACACAAGTGGTTTTGTTTTCAAACACAAAACATAGGCTCTGCTAATTCTGTGCTCTGTGCTCGAATGACAGCATCTCTTTTGCTTCAGCTCCTAGGCTTCTGTATACTCGTGGCAGGTTATTTGCATTGTCACAGTCCGAAGTCGTAGAAAATTTGGTCAGATAAGTGTACATTAGCCAGCATAAAAACAGGGAGAAACATTTACAGTCAAAATTCACTCATTGTCTTTAACTTCTTCCACAGAAACCATTATTTTGATATAAACTACTGATGATGGAGTGTAAAATATGAAAGAAGTGTAGTTTATATTAGGAAGCCAACTTTGGGAACATTGTATAGGTTCAATGCTTATGCCAGTTTCTAAGCCTGGTTAATGTAACTGGGATAATTTGCACTGACTGTGAGTATAATTCATAAGCATTTCATGCTTATATATTCATATAAGCATTTTCTCTGCTGGTAGTGAAATAATATAGTTGTTTCTTGTTTTTCCCCCCAGGGGTTAAAATTACCTGGATCACTTCACTGATCCATGTGGTACCATGGTTCTTTGTCTTAGAGCACTGTGGAGGACAAGGCATTGTGACACAAAGCTGGAAGAATGGATCAACTTCTTAATGTGACTTTGATGTGACAGAAGATTTTGTGGGAAATACTCTCTTAGTAGCAGGAACATTTTACAGCATCTTCTTCAAATTACATTTTAAATATTTTTGTACTATTTTCTCCATTACTTTAGCAAGTGAGATCTCCACTAAGAATTTCATTACCTTGTAATTGCTGAAGTCCCATCACCTCTATTTAAATTGCTTCTGGTAACGCGTCACTGTGCACAAAAAAGAGAATCTGACTACTGTGTTCAAAAATTCTCCCTTGAACTCGGTGCAAATGTCACAGCTGAACACAGTGGAATGCAAATGCAAGTATGTCTTCCTAAGGATTTACTGGGACGTCTTTGGGAGACAGCATTGAAATGCTGTTTTGTCAGTCAAGGTGCCTGTCAAACTCATGCACCCATATGAAATATTTAATTCCCAGGGTTTTTAAATTTAAGACTCTTGTAAGATGTTGCTTTTTTTACCCCCAAATTAGCACACTGGACTTCACTGCCTCAAAAACTCTTGCTAAATATATTTAATGCTGCCTTATTTTTCTCCTCTAGTTCAAGTACATGTCACAAAATTAGTGCCAGAACTCTTTTTCAAGCCTAAAAAACCCCCTCTCAAGTGTGAACACAAGTAACTGGTTTCTTTCCTACTAAAGCATAACAGACAACATGTTTTTCAAAAATAAACAAATCCGTTTCCTGAATAACTCAAAGGATGACTCGTAACTTCCCTTTATTTTGTTAGCACACAACCATCTCATTGAATCCCACATGGTTTAGTTTTTCCTTTAAAGAGCTTTATTCAGTGGTACAATTGATCTTGAAAAACTTAAGTTCATATATTCTCAGAAAGTGCAAAATCATCTGAACTACAGAATAATTTAGTGTTTACATTTTACCTTAGAAAAACTTTTTATTACATTTGCCTATTCCACTGCCATTTCCTCTGTTCTTAGTATGGAAAGTCACGTAAATTTACTCTGCAGTGGTTCACAACTGTGGAACATACATTTGCAACAATAAATGGAAACCCTTTGCTTAATTAAACTAAGAAAAAAATCCAACAGAAGACTAACAAGTAAGAGTATACTATGCTCTTATTCCTGCTGCTCCTTTCTAAAACTGCGTAACTCCAGAAGCAAAGTCCAATCCACAACACAAATCTCTACAATTCAGTGTCCAATAATAATCTAATCCAGTTTCTAATGATAGTGTCTCTCACTTTAGTCTAAACAGTGAAATCTCTAATGCTTTCACTAAAACATTTTTTTAGTCCTATCATCCAATATATATTTCCCAAAAACACAGCAGAAGAAGTTTTTGTCACTTGGGTTCTATTGATTGAAAAAGTTTCAGCTTCATAGCCTGGAACTAAGTGAAATGTTACCAAAAAAGTACATACTTCATCAATTTCAAAAACACTTGAGTATGTAAACTGTGAGAACAGTTTAGGTTTCAACCCCCCTAGAATAATAGATCTACTGGCACTTTCAGAAAACACCTGCCACTTTGTGGGAAGTGTCTGGGTTATTTCTCCAGCAGTAACTCTGCCTTCATCTTTGATTTTCCAATGGCAAAATTCTCCTGGCTGCAGAGCGAAAGAAAAATTCCTTTTGGAAGATGGATTTTTTCCTCAGGTAGAAACTGCGTGGCTGTTCAGTTTGCTCCCTAGGATGAAGGAGAACTGAAGTCATCATAAAGGAGCTCAGACACCTCATGAACAGCTTTTTAGAAGGGATTAGACTGCAGGTCTGCAAAGGACCAAAGCCACAGGGCTGGCTGCTCATGTCTCTTGCCAACCAGCGTTCTTGTCTGGGGTATTGCCAGGAGGTTCAGAGCATGGCAGTTTGGTTCTCTGGATCCAGCAGACAGTTCTGCTGAGTGAAATACACTGTATTAATTCGAAATAATCAGGAAATGCACACAAGAACCCATGGTGGAGGAGTTGCATCTGGTTTCTCTGTTGTCACAGGCAAATCCACCACAGAAGTTTAGTTAAAAGCATTCCCATAACATCATTTCTGTGCTATCCCTTTTCCCTACCATTTCACACAGAACACAAATATTCCTGTCTCCTTATCAGCACCCCACCACCTCCCTGTAATCCAACCAGAGTTAACCTGAAAATATGTTTGGGCAAGCATTACTACAAGATCCAGTTATTAAAAAAAATAATCAGGAAATGCATTTGTTCAACCAGGATCAACAGTGACAAAAAACCTTAAGCATCCAGATGTTGATACTTGAAGATGGCGATGCTCTAGCGGTCCAAATGCAACACAATGCCTCTGAGGGCACAATCAGTTTTTACATTCAAGCTAAATGCACAACCCTGACTTCTTCTCATAAAGATTCACCTAAGAGAAAACTGTATTCTGTATGAGCCCTTGTATATCAGAGTGAGGGTAGAGCTACCCACAGCATGTATTAATACAAGACTTGGTACACGTGGGAAGAAAAACAAAGCAGCTGATCATAGATGGATTCCTATGACGAAACAGAAATGTTCTTCGGAGTTATTTGACAGAGGTATTAGGTGAGGCAAGACCGGGTGCTGAGGATGTTTGTTGGCAGAAAAAGACAATTGCCGCAGAGGTGGCCAAAAGGCTGTGGAAAGTTACTAGCAGAAGAAAGAGTAGTTCATTAGCAGACTGACTGGGCAATGGGGGAACAGGGCCTGTAGAAGTTAGTGGATCCAGAGGAAGACAACAAAAATGGTCAGAAGGCCTAAGCCCCTCTCCTGTGAACACAGGCATAGAGTTGGGGTTTTTCAGCCTAGAGAAGGCTCTGAGAAGAGATTCTAGTGGCCCTTTAATAATTAAAGGACTACAAGAAAGATGGAGAAAGACATCAGGGCCTGTAGCGACAGGACAAGGGGCAATGGTTTAAAACTGCAAGAGGGAGATTTAGATTGGACACAAGGATGAAACAGTTGGACTCAATGAATCCTAGAGGTCTTTTCCAACCTTAACAATGCTATGATTCCATGAAATTCTATATGATCAGGGTAATGGGCATTGGAACAGGTTGTCCAGAGAAGTTGTGGATACCCTATCCCTGGAAGTATTCAAGGCCAGGTTGGATGAGGCTTTGAGCAATGGGAGGGGTTGCATCTACATGATATTTAAGATTCCTTCCAACCCAAACCATTCTGTGATTCTAAGTACCAAGAAAGTTTAAGTCTTCAAAACAGACGCAAGATAGAGCCTGGAGGAAAATTTCTTGGGAAAAAGACTCTAAATGCTTATTTCCAGCTCTCATTAGTAAACTCATTGCATTATCCAAACTTTATCTTTTACCAGTGTGCCTTTCATTTTCTCTGCAGTGTGTCAGTGGGTAATTAATTTACTTCATGATAAAAACATTTCAGAATTTAAACATGGAAGGAATGGCAATTAGTTTCTTAATTGGCGTAATGTTCTGGGTTATCTGCACGTCCACACAAATGCCACATTCATTTATAATAGAAGACAACAACTAAAAACCTTACCCTTTTAAAACTGTCATTGAGAAATCAGTTCTGAAATAGACCAAAACTTGTGCTGATTTCACAATTTTAAACAATAAATTCATTATTTATCCAGTAGTATTTAAAACTGAGATCAGTTTACTTGAACATTTGAAGTGTGTTTCTTTCAAAAGAAAAAATGCTTTGTTCAACCATACTGTAACTTTCAACCTAAAACTGACCTGTAATGAATCAAATACTAATTTCCAAATATCCATTATTGCATTATATGACATGAAGATCCATGATTGAGGTTCATTACAATACATATTTCAATACAGCATTTAAAAAACCAAAACACTGGTAAATTAAATTTTACAATAAATTATTAATTGTCAAATGCATAGGCCAGGAAGTAGTAAGCAAGGAAACAAATGGTTAATTGCAACAAAGATTAACAAACAGCAAGATATTGCAGCTACCACAAATCCCAGAGACAGAATATAACTGAGAATACTACACTGTGTAATAAAAATGTGAAAGATCCACAAACTATTTGTAATCATATACAGTGTTCTAGGTTCATATGATAATCTGTATAAAACACTAATGAAGTAATAGGATATTGCAATTGTTTTCTATAATAGAAAGTTACAATTTATTTTTAAAAATACATCCAAAATAGAGTTTTCCAATTTAGCCAGGTTTCAAGACATTTAAAGTGATTTTTTTTATACAACAGCAAGACAACTGCAGTGACACTATTGCTTACATTGAAACTGATGTACTAGCAAACCACAAAGGCTGAACCAAATGAATAGGATCAGTTTCAAAAACTACAGACTGACTTTCACTGACCCCGAAGATCACACGACAAGAACAAATGTATGGACAGATAGGTTTGTAACCACGGAAGGTATTGCAATGAAGGTACTCTTGAAAAAAAGTTTAAAATATAACAATTACTTGCACTAGGAACTTCAGCAGTATGAAACAAGCAACCTAAACTCACATACACGTGTGCAACATAGTTTCATGAAAAATACTTGAACTAGTAAGCTTATTATGTAACAGTACTATCATCTTTAAATTATACGACTCTAAAATGTATAAAATTGTTTTTCCTTTCATGTGATTTATATTAAAATGATTTTTCTTGCTCTCAACGTTGAAAATTTTAAAGCTGTTGAAACTAAACTTTTCCTTTCAATGGCAAAGAGTTTTTGGTTGGTAAATGCCACAATTTGGTTAAATCCTGACTGACTGAAAACTCTCAAGGCTTGTAAAGATCAAAAAGTTGACAAGTAATTTGAAGTTGAAAAGAAATCACAAAAACAATGAAATATTTTAACTCCGTGGTGGAGCAAGTTTCAGTACTCACATTTTTGTTATTGTATTGACAGTGGTACTGACAGAACCCAGTAATATTAGCCAATCTGTCATTCAGTACCAAGGAATATTCATTCACAAGACTATAAATGACAATAAATCACACAGGTGGTAAAGTGAGATCATGTAACCACAAAAAATAACTGTTAGAAACACTAAAGGTCTCGGTTGAAGGTAACTTGATATATTTCATTTAACTCAGAAGCAGTTATCTGAAGTAACCACAACAACAAAACCAGAACTTCATGGTTTGGTTTTTCCATGAGCTGTTGCATGTTCTTAGATGACTGTAATGGTTAACATGGATGAATAAGGAAAAACCATGTTGATTCCTGTGTTTACCTGTTTTAAAACTCCCATTCCTGAGAAAACGCCATTATGCCCCATTCTTTATCAAAAGAATGAATTTATAGTTTAAGAATGATTAATGAAATAATTTGAAATAATTAATGAAGATTTTGCTGAGCAAAGTGAGTAACACTGAAACAACCACCTCCTATACGGGATGCATCTCTTAGATCATCATAAAGACAAAACAGATTACGTGGCAGGCAGCATAGATCAGCTGCACTCCACATTTACATCAATCTTGAAAATTTATTACCATAAAAATGTAAAACTTTGGGGAAAAAGGTCACTTACCAGGAGCCAGAGCTGTTTGCTATGTGTGGTATGTATGCACTTTGGCTCTTTAGAGATCCAAATGTCAGAGGTATCCAAGATCATAAAATGCAGGGCGTTTTTGGCCCTCACAATACACAAACACCTGAATTTAAACAACCTGATGTGAAACATGACCAAGGTTTCTGTGCTTATGAGTTAACACATCCTAAGCACATAGTCTTGACCCAGCAGTCCGTGGTAGTTGCAGTCCATGTGTAACTGAAGTTAACTTGCATTTAAATAGACTAGGACACAAAGAGGAAACAAGGACAGGAATCCAGAGAAAATCAGGTTCTGGGGATATCCCCTCCAAAACAGTGCTCCAATTAAAATTAAAAGAGAAACACATACTAGCCATGGAAAGGCAGCTAAATACCCATCAAGGACTGCAAAAACCTTGCTAGGGCATGCAGAGATGTGGCCAGGAATGCTAAGGATCAGACAGAACTAAAATTGGCCAGAGATGTCAAGAATAACAAGAAAGGTTTCTACAGATATGTGAGTAGTAAGCAGAAGCAATGGGAAGATACAGAGCCATTGCCTAACTAGGCAGGGAAACTACTCACTAGTCATGCTGCTAAGGCAGAAGTTCTCAATAGCTTCTTTACTTCCATCTTTACCAGCATAGCTGGACCACGGTGCACTGGATCAAATATCTACAACAAAGCACGTGTCAACCCATCAGTAAGTGAACAGCTGATCTGCAGCCTCTTGCAAGGGCTCAACCCACAGAAATCCATGGGCTAAGAAATCCACCCTAGAATATTAAGGGAAGTGGCTGATATTGGTACAAGGCCACTCTCTTTAAGAAGTCTTGACGATCTTTATATAATAGACATTTCTCAATCACCACAAGATGCGACTGGACAGGGTACTAGATAGTCTCTTCTGGGGTGCTGTTCCCATGAAAGGTTGGAATGAAAGATCTTTCAAGGTCCCTTCAAGCAATAAAGATGGTCGAACTGAGGGATTCAATTGCTAAATATTTACATCTGTAGATACATTGCTTCTAAAGCTGGACAGTACCACAGGGGAGGCAACACCAGCTGAACCTTTTGGTCAGCTGTAAACAAAGAACTGCATGTCACACTTGAGGCTCAAGCTATGGAGTGAAAAATTTCTTCAAGGATATGAGAGATTTGCACAGGGTACTGCATTACAAAGGAAAGTAGGTTTTTATTTCCATCTTACTATTACCTGGGTTTCATAAACCTGGAGAATATTAGAGGAAAACTCTTCCAATAGTGGAATGCCTGGAAAACTACCTCCAATATATTCAGGAGTAATATGTTGTCAGTTTCCTTTAATGTAGAGGACCATAAATCTCCTGTGCCTGCTGGGGCCAGAAGCGGGTTAGGGATAGCAAGGGACTAGAAAGCAGGGTCACAATTTCTGAGGAGAGCTGAACTGGAGAATTATCAACCTCCCATTTGCAACTTGGTCCTACAGATCAAAAGTGGGCCACCCATTCAGAGAGATCAAGCACAGCAGGTTGACACCAACAGTCCTTCATACTTCCATAAACTGCTGACGAGATGCACACCTCCTGAGGCACAGGATTGTCATCTTCATACAGCTCTCCAGGAAACAGAGAAAGAATTTGAACCCTACAACCTTCAAAAGGTGTAACATGAGAAGAGCTCAGCTGCCATGGTCAGTTCCAACACAGAAAGCTGTCTTCCAGCAAGTCAGCAAGCGCCGAGGCACAGCAAAGACCCACGTTGTTCCATGCCATCAGGCATCCTCAGCACTAAGTGCTTTGACCTGTGGGATTGGATATGATCAGTTGTGTAGTATGGTCCTCCACAACATTCCTCCTTCTGAACTGGAGAGATGGATTTGATGGGTGGACTATTAAATGAATAAGAAAGTAGATGGATGGGCGCAACTGGAGGGTAGTGTTCAATGGCTCAGAATCCCAGGGGACATCAGTGGTATGTGGGGTCTGTATCAAAGCCAGTGTTATTTTATTATCTTCATTTATGACATGGACAAAGAGATTGAGTGCACCCTCAGCAGATTTGCTGATGACACCAAGCTGAGTGGTGTGATTGACACACCTGAAGGATGGGATGCCATCCAGAAGGACCTGGACAAGCTCAAGGAATGGATCCATGGGAATCTCATGAGGTCTAACAAGGGCAAGTGCAAGATGCTGCACCTGATCAGGGTCAGGGCAACCCCTGCTCTCAGTCCAGGCTGGGGGATGAACAGATGGAGAGCAGCCCTGCTGAGAAAGACTTGGGGGTGCAGGTGGATGAGAAGCTGGACATGACCCAGCAGTGTGCACTCTCAGCCCAGAAAGCCAAACGTGTCCTGGGCTGCATCCAAAGCAGCGTGGGCAGCAGAGGAGGGAGGGGATTCTGCCTCTCTGCTCTGCTCCTGTGAGACCCCACCTGCAGGGCTGCATCCAGCTCTGGGGTCTCCAGCACAGGAAGGACATGGACCTGCTGGAGAGAGTCCAGAGGAGGCCACCAAGATGACCAGAGGGATGGAGCACCTCTCCTCTGAGGAAAAGCTGAGAGAATTGGGATTGTTCAGCTTGGAAAAGAGAAGGCTTAGCGTGGTCTAACTGCAGCCTTCCAGTATCTGAAAGGAGCCTACAAGAAGGATGGAGAGGGACTTTTTACAAGGGGCAGGACAGGACAAGTCACAGGTAGTGACAGGACAAGGAGGAATGGCTTCAAACTAAAAGAGAACAGATTAGATGTTATGAAATTGTTTACTGTGAGGGTGATGAGACCCTAGAACAGCTTGCCCAGAGAATCTATGGATGCCCCACACCTGGATACATTCAAGGGTTTGATGGGGCTCTGGCAAACTAATGTAGAGCAGGGCATCCCTGCCTATGGCAGGGCAGTTGGAACTCGATAGTCTTTATGTTCCCTTCCAGCCCAAGTCATCTGGTGATTCCCTGTTTTTTTTTCCTTTGTTATCAATTACACAGGATTAGATTCTGTTAAGAGGGTGTGGGTGTGTATTTGTGATTTTTTTTTTGTTGGGTTTGGGATTTTTTAAATTCCTATAAACATGTGAAAAGAACTCTGAAAAAATCTTCATATTAAGTCCAATTAAGAGTCATGCTGACACACTGTCCAGTTAATACTTCAAAGGAAACACCATTACCACACTGAATGGGGTAGTTCTCACACCACAAAGTCACTGCTAAATTATAAACAGCAACCTCAACTTATTTGGAACGAAGTAACTGTTTATGAGAACTAATATGACAATAGCAGAGGGTTTGGCTTTAGTTTTTTGGTGGTTTATATTTTTCAAGCTTCCACTTTTAACTTCCGAGAAGGCATTCAAATACTGAGCTTAGTCCTGCCTGGCTTACCACCAAGTTGAACAAAAGTAATTTAAGTTAAACAAATGTAAACAGCCTTTTAGACCATGATTTTCAGGAAGGAATATATTTCCTTACAAAATCTGCAAACTCAAATTTGAAAAGTAATCCTACAGGACTGGTTGGAAAAGAGAATTACATACTCAAGGGCTAGCCACAACAAAACACATGGACAAAAGTTAAGAGGCATCTGGAATGTCTCCATCACTGGACACTGAGTATGGAAAAGCTCTGAGACCATAAAAAGCAGGAGTATGCTGTCTTTGAATGCCTGCAGTATACACTTCTCTGTTAGTTCTTGGTAGTATAAAACAGCTGGTGTCTACCACGTTATTGCTACAATACACTATTCTGTTGCATCTGCAAAACAGTCACTACTGACTCTTTGCTGCTTCTCGTGATCAACTGCATCAATGTTAGCATCAGAGTATTTTAAAATGTGAACATCCTCTACTTTCCCTGCACTTGTAATGGTATTCAGGGTTTAATTCAGCAAGAAACAAATCTCTCTTAAAAAAACAGCCAAAACTAAATTTGGTCTTGTCTGCATCGGAACTGGCATTTTCAGGATGTTTGATTATGTATTTTCAATTTGAAACGTGAAAAAGAACTAGTAGCAAAACACCGGAAACAAAACTCAGAGAGGAAAGTAATTTATTTGTCTAAAACATCAAACTAAGTTGAGATACCTTAGTTCAGTCAAAGCTTCTTCAGTTTCCTCATGAACCTGAACTTCATAAATATTCCAAGTCTGTCTACCTACAAAAATAGGTAGATCAAATTCTTGACTTTCTTCAGATATCAAGTTAATTTACAAGTCCTTGAAGACAGACGAAGAACAGGAAGTGATCCTATATCCTAATACACTCCACCACGTTTCCCAAGTGCACTGGAAAGGAGGAATATGAGCCTTCTTTGGAAAGGTGCGTTAGAAGGCTTATGACCATCTCTTGGAGACAGGGTATGCATTTACATCACCATGATTGCCATGGTACAGAATCCTGGACTGCCACTTTTACACACCATGACCTATGATCTGAGAGTTGTAGTCTGCTGTCTCCATTCGCAGAATGTATGGGATGATGCTGTCAATCTGAACATTTCCAATTAGTCCTGCGAAAAACAGCTCTTCAGTGATGGCAGCACTCATCAGCCTAAGAGCAGGCAATCGGAGAAGAAGTCTAGACAGTCTGGAAAATAAGTTTGGTGAAAAGTGTTACTTAGCAGATCACAGATTTTGGTGTTGTTCTCCATGATGTTATTAGTAAAAGAAAAAAAACTGACAAGGGACACTACAAGGGACAAAGTTTGCTACATCTAGTTCATGAAAGGCTTAAATATATAAATCAGCACAGCATTAAATTTATGTGTCTTGAACAGTATGGAAAATATGCGAATGCCTGTCAACTATATGTACTATGTATGTTTGGATTTAAGACTAAATGAGGAAATATTCCAAATAGATGCAATTCAAACTGAATGTTACTAATATTTATTTCTGATATTTAATTTTAGAAATTAATAATGAGATGAAAAATACCACTCATAATATGTACGACCACAAGCATAATATTTGAAGTGTTCTAAAGGTAATTTCTTAGCTTTAAGGAGGTAAGAAGAAAATGTATATATCTATTACATGAAAAATGGTACAAATGACTTTGAAAGGAGAATCAATCAAGTAAGCATCTATGTTTACAGACCTGTAAGTATCATCCGGATATGCCTTTGTTACATAGTCTTGGAACTCCATGTAAGCTTTTTCTTGAAATTTCTCAATCTGTACCACATTTTCTAGACCTGGGTGATCTGAAAAAAAATCCTCTTCTTTGTTATACCCGTTCTAAAGAAAATGAACTTAAATCCATACAGACTATTCAGTTGCCAACATACTGAAATAATTATGTGGTAGCTGCAGCAACTTCAGTTTTAGTGGTAGACACTACTTTACCTCTTTGTATTTCTCTTTCTTTACATTTATATTTTACTTAACTTTCCATAAATAAAATCAGACATTTTAAATGGTTCAAATAAATTCAGTGCTTGCAATGTTTATGTTAATCTTGATGATACAGCTCTGTTCTCTGTAGCAATAAAACAGGATTGTTTCAACACACTGACATTTTCTGGAACATTGAATGCACAAATAATATTTAGATGAAAAGTGAAGGATAAAATTCGGATCAATGGAAGAAGCCGAATAAAAAGCTGTGAACTGTCTGTTTCCTAAGACATGTAGAAAACAGCACTGAATCTTAGAATATGCTGAGTTAGAATGAACCCATCAATATCATTGAGTCCAACTCCTGGGCCTGCACAGGACACTCCAAGAATCACACCATGTGCCTGAGAACATTGTCCAAATGCTTTTTGAATTCAGACAGGCTTGTATGTAAGAGATTATTCCTTCTCAACTATTTGATGCAAAAATTTCAAATGTGCTAATAATAATTTTTAGCAGTGATTTGAACTTACTTGAAATATAAGTGTTGTTAAAATGAAAGGATATCAACCTAACTGCCAAGTCACGCTTTGGAATTATTATCCAGTAATTCTGAACTCTCTACATGGTCTGAAATTCTATTATCCATCTATCTTAATGTAAAAATTTTACTGTCATACTAGCATGACAAATTATATAGATAAAGAGTTAGAGTTGATGTGTAAAATGCATCACTTTATGCTGCTGCTTTTAGAGCCATGTCAGGAACACAGCGAGAAGGCAACTTCTGGAAACAGTAGTTTGAAGACCACTGCTTGTACACTTGCAGCCATTTACAAAGATGTAAAGTCTTCTTGGCACACCAGTTACACTAATCTCTTTGCCCAAGGCTGTCTTGTAGCAATTAAACAGCTGGCTTGGCAGCTGAATCACCAGGGCCTACTAAAGCAGAGTTTCTTACCTTAAGGCTCTGCTGCATGCACAGCCCAGCCCCATCCTGCAGCAGAGCAGTAAAATCCCTGCAATTATAATTTCTGGCCTGTGAGTCATTGCCAGGACATCCCTTCTGTTCAAGGTACCTAACATGACTTTGATGTATATGAAGATTTTGTTCTATGGCTCAAAGATCAGGAGTCCTGACAACACATTACCATTACAGCAACTACTCATTAGTAACGCGAATTTGAAAACATCAGCTAAAGAAAATTTCAATCGTGTCACTGGACAAGAGTCTTCTTCCAAAGTATTGTTCCTTCTACTTTTTGTGTTGTCAAATGTAATTGGAAGGAGACAAACTAACTTCAGACTAAACAAATAGGTAAATACTACTTTGCAAGTGCAAGGTTCCTCAAGAAGTATTTTTTTGGTGTTTAACAGGACTGATTTTTCCACACAGGCCAGAGGATTCTATCATAAATCCTTAGTGGACATATTCTAAAAAATGGACTTGAGGTATTTGCCCACAATTTTGTTTCTTTCCTGGAGTAATCTGTACCAGTTCTTAATATAAGAATGCCATGAAAAGGATTGTTTTGGGGTAAGGAACACTTGCAGGAGAATTCTCCTGCAAGCATTATTTATTAAAATTAAGCCAGCAAACACCCTCCAACCATCCACTTAGAGAAAGTCTCTTCTGTAATAATGGTGTATTTGCAACTGTTCAGTCCTCAGCAGAAAAGGAAAACTGCAAAGATTTTCAAGCATATTGTGTTTAAACTTAGTGGGTTTAATGGTGAGTCCTGCTTGTCAGGAAACTGAAACTGTTTCAGTGATACAATGAACTGTACGAGCAAACACATAAAACCACGCAAGACTCTCCTAGTCATAAGGACTGACAGCAGGATTATGTTTTATAGTAAAACACCCAGGATCTGATTTTCCTTAGTGATCCACAATAGAAAAATATCACAATAGGAATATCCTCTGGAAATTCATCGTCTTTCCTGAAGAGTTCTGACTCAACTTATACCATCTTTTATTTGCATGAATGTCTTTCATCTCAGAAGTCTTCCATTACGGCCATATATAGACAGACAGACAGACAGACAGATAGATAGATAGCAATGGAAGACATGCAGATGAATACCTGCACTATTCATCATGCACTTAGATGAATACCATTGAGCAGATGAATTCCTGCTCATGCTGCCACTTTTACTGGTAGATACTACATATAGAAAAGATCATGAAATCTGAGGGAAACGGCAAAGCAAGAACCTCACAATATATCAATTCCATATATTAGAAAACTTGCTTAAAATTTACATTCTGGAAGTGTCCAAGTTCTAAAAGTTTTTCTCACCTCAACTAATTTTTCTGTGTAAGGGTGAACTGCAACTGAATGCAAAAAGAAAGTTCTTCTTGGATTTAATAAATCTACAGAACTGACAAGAACCAAATAACCAGATCTCCTCCATGTCCTACACTACTGACAGGGGTCAGTAAGATTCTGTCAGCATTTTAACATCTGCTCCAGTCTTTTCTACAGGACATCAGCATCTACAAAAGGCAGAGCAACAAGGATTAAGGAAGCTGCTGGTGCTTTTAAAACCTTGTAATGAAAAATGGAAAAACTGAAGACTTACTTTCTAAATGTGAGAGTGAAAAATTCTTGGAGATAAAGGAAGTACTTGAGATTTATACATTTTTCTTTAATCAAAAGACTTGATTTTGGCCTTGTATTAAATCTCAACTCTGATGAATCTAAGGCCTTCAGGATACCGATACAATACAAGAAAGCCTTTTGTGAAAAGTTAATTCTACAACTTTCAAAATAAAGAAAATTTATTTTGTAACCTTCTACAATTCAGGCATACGGGTTACACAATGTAATTACCCAGTAAATATCTACCATAACCAGAGGACTCTTTCCTCCCTACTGTAAACTAATCACCCAGAAGGGAAATAAAGTTATATTACCTCCACTGTCTAATGTATGTCTAGTAATGCTACTGAGAGTAAGTACATTAAGCAAATACTGTTTAGAAGACAGAAACAATAATATAAGTGAATATTTGTGGTGTTCATTCACCAGAAATGCTATATGCATTGTCTGTGTAGAAGGAGGCGATGTTTCTATAATTCTGAATGTGAGAATTGATGCCCAGATAGTCCTTCATATATTAAAATCCCAACTTCAATCCATCTCATCTGGATGTGCAAGAGCAACACTTCAGAAAATTAGACTGCAGGTCTTCAGAAAATGTACCCCAGAAAGGAGGCACAGAATTAAAAGCAATAAATAAATAAATGAAAAGGAAAAAAGCCCAAAACAACCAAAAATGCAAACTCAAAACAACAAAAACCATGAGTGACACAGCCAAGAATAAAAATCTACAAATAAAAAGAATCAAAGTCTCCCCAGGCAAAAAAAGTTCCCAAAGCAACATTCAGCTGTTCAAATTAAAAGATTAACCCTCCTCTTCCTACAGTCCTTACACACCTTCCAAGATTCCTTAACAAATGAGGCAGTAACTGCATATAATGAAACAGTTATACGGCAACAAATAGCACAGATTAAAATTTTACATTTGGAATAATTACATACCAGGACTGAAGAGGACGATTGCTTTCAAATATGCATATTCATATCCATCTAGACACAGTTTAACCATGCTGTTACAAAACTCTTGCAATTTGAAGACATGCTCCATTACTAGTCTTCCTCTGTCTGTTGGCAGCTTATCTAAATGAAGACACACATAACCCCGCGCCTCAAGTTAACACACATGCAAAAAACGTGGTCACACTGGACTTCTAAAAATAATTATTTTATTGGATTCAAACAATGGGAAATATATGCCATCTATAAATTCCTATTAGCTCTGAATAATCTTGACACCAACAATTATGCAGTATTAACACTTTTTTTTCTACCTCTTCCAATTAGGGCACTTCCTGCCACTAATGCTTCCAGTAATCAGGCATGGATTAGAGCCTGAAATGATCAATGAAGGGACTATTTATAAGTAAAGCATACACTGCTACTGGTGACCTGTGCTCTGTGTCTAAGGATCAGGTGCCACATGGTAGGATACTGTACAGCTTCATGGGTTCTTTTAGTCAGAGACCATGCCACTGCTGGGAAAGGTGTAATATACACCTCCCCTGATTTGCATTAAGGAGAATGTGATAGATGCAGAGCTGTTCCCCTTGAGTCAGCAATAGCAAAGCAGCCTGAAAACCCTACTCCCTCCATAACCCATCAACCAAGAGTCTCTAGACTCCACAAACTTGGTATCTCTTAGAGATACTGCAGCTGGCATACTGCACAACTGGTTCTTGAAGTCAACCTGAATTCTCAATTTAAATGGTAGAACTATGTATTTGTAATAATGATAAAAACACGAGTAATTACTACAATACCTTTTCTGGGAAACATACTTTAAATATTACATAGACCAAAATTTCCAGATTCCATTTGTATCTGCCCCAGAGACAATCACAGATTTGATGGTATCTTTAGTTGATGCAGTACATCTCATGATTTCATCCCTTTGTTTTAAGCTATCATTATTTTTAGGAGGATCTTGTAGATGTTTTTAAATCACAAAACCCCCTTGGAAATAATTCTTTAATTACCTTATCATAAAAGAAGATGAAAAATCTATAGTCTGGTAGGCTGTTTTTTTCGTTTACCAATCTGCATTTGCATACCATCAGCAACAGTGAATTTTCATACCCCTAACAGCAAACAACTCAAAAAATTAGTTACATCTGAAAATGCTTGGTTTTTTGTATGTGGGTCTATGTGTTATGTTCATGTGTTATGACTACGAACAGATAAAGACTATTATTGACCATTATTAGCTTTTAGTGGTGCTGACAACCTTGTGAGTATCCACAAGCACACAAAGCATAGCTGGAAGACTCCCCTCCTGCTCAGAAGAACAGAATTAGAGGCCAACTGACATGTCTTTCATCTGAATGAAAATATGCCAAAAATGTGGGACACAGGATTAACAAGGAACAAAGTGTACTTAGTGGAGATCTGTTGAAGACTTCCATGTAGACTAAAACTAATACATGGAAGTCAACAAGCCAAGTTATGTAAGGTCATTCTTTACTTTGTATCCTTCATACAGAGGAATCATTTTCACAGTACTCTTGTGTTCTTAAGGTTGATACTGCCCAAAATATTCCTAATTTGGGCTGATGATTTAACAGACAGCAGAACACCATTAGACAATTCAACACACAAAAATAAAAATAGGGATTTTTTTTTCATTTGGAGGTAAATATTAGCATAGCTGACTTTTGCAAAATTGCTATCTTGTGGACTGTAATTGCTAGTATAATTTTGTTTCAATAGTAATATGAAATTCTTTAAACAGTAAATTTACAATAACAACTGAATGATAAATAGCTTATGTGCACTTCGAAACTTAAAAAGCACAAAGGAATTCCCCAAGTCTGGCATGTGCACAGTATACACCTTACCTTGCTGTAAACTGCCTTGAAGGTGATTAACAAAAGCAGCTAAGATCGTTGCCACATTCATAACTTGTGAGCACTGTGCTAGACCAAGCGTAAAAAGTTCATTCCAGCAGGCTTTTACTAATGATATGCTGTTATCCTGTCTATTAAAAAGCACAATAATTTAATAAAACCAGCTATTTGCATTTACACATTTTTGTAAAATTTGAAGAACATATCATAAAATATTAATTCAATCATTACAACCAACACCAAAATGAAGTTTTGCATCATTTTTCTTTGCATGCTAGAATTGAAGTACCTGGTTTAAAGTGACTTTTGTAAAGCAATAAATTTTTGTTTACATGACCTAAAAGGAGATAGATTTCTATTACAAAAACAAGCTGAAGTTACAGTAAATGACAACTGTCACAGTGTACTCCACCATGATAGTTTTCTTCAGATTTGGGACAACATTTATATGCATGGACAAAAAAAGATTGCACTGTTCCAGTATTGTGGACATAGAACAGACTCAGGGTCTGTCTTTTTTTTACTTGAAAACCGACAGATTGGTATAATTTTTTAGTTAAAGATACAGGTGAAATGGAACATGTGTCATCAAGCTTCTGAGCTTCCAGACTGCTACTTTCTGCATCCCTTTCAAGTGTGGAATAAGGTTTGAAATACAGACTTCAAAGTATAAATACGAGTCATAAGGATTTCTTTGCTGTAGCTTAAAATTAAACACATCAATTCATATTCAGCCACTTCAGTAACCTAACTTTCAGTAATACCAAGCATCTCTAACTCACAGAGTTTAACTAGAGCTCAGTACCTTAGAAAGCAAATCCCACCAGAAAGGAGTCAAGTTCAGGTACCACATTTCACAGTTTTAGCCAGTGAATATAAATAATAGAAATTTAAAAGTACAAGAGCTATCAAAGAAGAAAAGCACATTAAAGCTAGGATTTCAACTATAAAATACACTGGAATGGATTTTTGCAAGAATGCTGATGTAATCTTCAAGAACAGTTCTGATGATTTAGTGCAATACTAAGATGCCAAATGACAGATGAACACAGACTTGTCCTTAACTGGATTACAGGGAGCTTACTGAGGGCAATATTCATTATGATCAAGTTCTTGTTATGGTAGACATGATACTGTATATGCAGCTTCTGTATGTATTTGTCACATCTTTGTTCACTTCCTTTAACATAATCAAAGGGACTATGCTGAGCACAGTCCTGAAAATAGGGTGTGTATTGGCTACTCCTCTGATATCTGTGTGTAGATAAACATATCATCTACAGCATCTGTATGGCTAATCAAAGTTACACCAGAACCAGTTCTTAAGTTTGCTTAAGCAGCCTCACAAAACGAAGAGGCTGTAACCAGCTTGGTGAATGTTTCAGTAGGAAACTCTCTTGTGAACAAAGATGCCCATGCAGGAAGATGAACTAAGCAGTATCCAGCATCATTAACTACACCATTAGGTCAAAGGCAACTATCCTGCTGTGACTAAAGGGGACTGGCACCTTGGAGGAAACAACCTAGGTACAATTATCCAACTTCCTTACAAAACCATTACTCATCATGCTCCATGAATTTCTCTTCAGTTTAAAAGTGAAATGAGTCACCCTTCTGAAAGTCAAAATTATAGGATATGTGTTCCAACTATAAGGGCTGCATTAATTTCAAGTAAATCTCCACTTGAAAATAGTTTGCATCTTAAGTGCTTCAAAGAAAAACTGAATTTATGCTATTTGTATATGGTATGATCTTGACTGTGTCTATAAATGCTATTACAGATGAATATCAACACTATGTGGCAGCTTACTGCTCCATATCTTTTAAGCAGAAAAATATATTGTGAGATAACAGATAAAAAGAGCTTGTGCAGATTTTTCTTGTTAAATCTTTTTGGAGAGACGAGTCTTCTTATACAATATTCCTTTCTCATAAGCAATTCCCATTTGTTGTTAGAATACCAATTTGTACTAATTTGCAGTGTCTCTCTGTAACAAAAACCTTTTTAAAACTTAGAATGACATAATATACTATGATTAAATTGCTATGCATTTTTAAATTCTGCAGGTCAACAATTCCTATCAAAATAAAGCATCATATTTACCTATTTTTTTACCCTTTATACAATATTCCTTTCTCCTTCCCCAAAACACAGGCTTAATTACACACAATACAAGATCTTTCCTTAAAAACTGTAGAATCATTTGGCTGAAGCATCTGAGTAAACACAAATGGTAATCATAGATCATCCTGCTTTTGACAGCTCTCCTGGAAAAGGGGACAATCCCTCATTTTATAAATGAATTCTCTTTGCTGCCACAGTCACAGGCTATTTTGATACTGAATTAAACAGAACCACTGCAGATGAGAACAAACTAACAAGATTTATTCACCATTTGTGTCAGAGCTCATAGAGTATCTTTGTTTAATGTAGCTTCATAAAATTTCTTCTGAATATAACATAATTCAGTTTTTCCCATGCAGGTTGAACGTGTTTTTCATGATGATCAGCAATGGACTACAAAACTGGACTTAAGAATTTTAAGTGGTACACTGAATTATGATTGAGAAGCAGGATGTTATACAAACTGTAACAAGAACAGTGAGAATTACCTTTTGGCTACAGGAACCATTTATTTTTGGTGAATCCTCTGAAATTAGACAACAATCTGAGTGTCTGTTGAATCTAGCTGTTTTCTTCATGTAGGTTATTAAAGGCAAAATTATTACTAATAATTCACCTTGTAAGGATAAAAATTTGGGAGATTCAGACAGGAGCTTCTTTCTGGGGACTGCCTGTTAAGCATCAGGATGTAGCATAGAGCTGTAGCTATTAAAAAGCTGATAGAAATGCCTATTTTCTCAAAATATATTTAAGAAGCAGCAGTGTGAGGGCATTTCATTGTTTTAAATCTACTCCTTTATTACAAAACCCAACCAAAGTCCTGAATCTGGACTAAAATTGGGAGTTGTTTTGATTCAGAAATTTTCCTTTACCATTAAGATTTATAACAGTTTTAATTAGTAGTTTTTTATTTTTAAAAGTCCCTGAAGAAGACAGCAAAACCCAAAAATTCAAAATCACATATCCACGATGTAAGTGAATAGAGTAACTGAACGCTTACCCCAAAACTTGGAAGGATGGAATGGAACGTGCCCAGTGCATGGACAAGAAAAGCAACCTAGAGGCAGACTCGCAGATATAGTGAACATTAAGATAATCAGGCATAGGAGAAGGCATGGTGAGCTGCAAAGAAAAAGTAGGAAGAAAAAAAAAATAAGAAAGTGTAAAAGTTATTTTACTTTCTTCATGATATGTTTAGGAAGAAATCAGTCTTTTGAGTTTCTTTTAAGTGAAAAAATAAAATTATTCTTTAAATAAGAAAGTTATAATCCTGACACAAAACCTTTTGCATTATTAGCCACACCATACACACT
This sequence comes from Hylia prasina, assembly GCA_013397195.1. Classification (NCBI taxonomy): domain Eukaryota; kingdom Metazoa; phylum Chordata; class Aves; order Passeriformes; family Sylviidae; genus Hylia; species Hylia prasina. The sequence continues at coordinate 563,657 of VYXD01010690.1, forward strand.
ATATGTTATATAACTACAAAGCAACAAAAAAGACAAAAAGTTTGATTTGTAGATAAAGACTCATGTCTGGGGCAACTGGAGATGAAAAATCCTAAAACTCAACTTCTGAGACATTCTCAAAGAATAAGAGAGAAGAATCATTGTAACTGGAATGAGTTGCTTACATTAGAGGAGTTACAACTCCTGGAGAGAGAGAGAGAAAGGGAGAGGGAGAGNATCATTAAACAGTAGTGTGAAGCCAGGGAAATTAACCAGCTGCTGTGAAAGCCACCTCGCTCCGTCTCTGAGCGCGCGACAGACACAGCGAGAGGGAGGGAGGGAGGGAGAGAGAGAGAGAGAGAGAGAAAGAAAGAAAGAAAGAAAGAAAGAAAGAAAGAAAGAAAGAAAGAGAATGTGTGTTTATGTGAGAGAATTTTATTTCACAAAACATATTTTTTTTACTTTTACTTAATATTTTACAAATAAATACATGAGAAATCCTTTGGTGTTTGAGTAAAATACCTAATACACAGCTGCTCCCAAGTCCAAAAAATATAACCAACATCCTTCCATCACGAAGGACCCTTTGCAGTGTTAGTAATTAAAATTAATGATGTTACCTGCATATGTGAAGAAAGAGATTTGACCCAAAATAGCTTAGAAATTCTGTCATCAGAAATTAATACTTTTTAATATAATGTTCTGGCTAACACAATTAAAAAAAAACACCCTGACATTTGCATTAGAGATGTGCATTTGAATGATCAAAACAGATGCTAATAAGAGGGTTACAGTTTAAGCAAATGCCTGTTACTAAGTTTTCAGATGACCAAGCTTTTTGATTTGTCCATGAAAAATAAGATGATAAAAAAATAGACAGAAGGGATTTCTGCAAGCTTGTAAAATGAGAAATAAATCCAGAAAATATATGGCTAACTAGCCCAGAAACTGTTTTTAAGTTACTTACTACCATGCTAAAATAGGGTATCTACACAAACAAGAAAATGTCAAATACATTTTAATGTCTCAAAATCCAGTTGCAGATTGTATCAGGTCAACCAGCTAACAAGTGAGTATGTGGATGCTGACTCTGCTTCATGCAAATACTCTGTCTACGTAAATCCTATTGTATGGATTATCCAGTACTTTTAAGGTAGGAAACTATAAATAACCAGGTAGCTAAACCACTTCAGAGCACAGTACTTTCTGCCAAACAAAGAATTAACCGGTGAACAAAAGCAGCTCATTAATTGGAAATAAATACCAATACCTGAACACCTCTAAGAAATTAAAAATAAAACTAAATAATTATTGTACATCATTATGTCAAAATAGTTATAAACAGTAAACAGCAAGAAAGTATACAGTACCCTGAATGCTACATGAGCATCACTGAGTAGTGGCCCCTCTATTTCAACGATGTTCATGCTTGTTCCTCCACCAAGCAGCAGTGCGTTGGCATCAATACTTTCAGAGTTCTGGCATGCTCCGCTCTCTCCTGGATTTAATGCTTTTGCAAGAGTATCAAATGCCCTGTAAGATCACAAACCAACAAAAAGAAAATCTCTTTTGGTTTTGGAGACAGTTTCAATTTAAGAGGAACCTGCACAAGTCTGAAACCTGTTTGTAGAAGTCTGTTTCAAAGAGTGATATTTCGAAAATAAAAATCAGTAGCATTTTCCTGACATTCCACCAAATTCTGGAACAAAAATTAGCAGCAGATCCTATTTACACTAGTTGCCAACAAATTCACAGTTTTGACATATTGGTTGTGCTGCTGAATCACAGTTTCCTTTTCAAGATCTCTTTTGTGATGTTCACTGAGAGTGCTGGCATGAGAATTTTGAGGACATGATCACCAGACTGCTGCAACAGTCATTCAGTGCCTGTATAAATTTTACAGGCTTTTACTGCTAAGAAGCACGAAGAGTAAGATTTTTTCTTTTTGTTATGTAATGACTTGTAGTTAGATTTTTCAACTTAATTTGAAAAGACTGCTTCAAAATATGTAATAGAAAACATTCCCATGCTTTCAATACAATCCTTAGTAACCCTCTGCTGCGTGGCAGGGACTCTTGGCTTTCACAAGCACAAATGCTAGAGGGCAGATGTCAGGACAAGCACAGATGTATTACTCAACATCTTGTTGCTTGATAACACATGTTGTTTTTCTGTTCATAAATACACCTGAGAACCACAACTGACACACCTTCAATCAAAAATACACAGACTTGATCACTGCCTACAGACAGATGACACATCCTGGGAACAGCAACATATACAGCGTTGCATGAAAAACTTATGCAGTGAGGCCTAAAAACCTTACAAAAGCCAATTATCAGCTTGTATGTAGAGCTCATTCTCAATTTATAGATGTGTTTATTACCACAGGGTCTAAAATCATTGATTTAATGCCAAAATCTGGGGCAGAACTTGGCCACCTTCTCTACCCCCACATTCCAGCTATATGAATTCACTAACACGCTAAAAAAATTGAGCTGTTTGACATAACTATGCACAACCAAATGAGGTATCACAGTGAAAGAGCTCTGCTGACACTGGCTCAAGGCTTGGGATAGTAAATGAACTACTTTTTGGTCCTCACTAGCCTGTGTACCTTGAGGTGTACACCTCAGGGTGACTGGGGCATACACGAGTGGACTACACATACCTGGGCCATCTTCTGTCTCTGATATGTGCAAAATTGGCACAAAGAGAAGGCATTCATGGCTCAGCTCTAGAAACTATACCATTGACTCCTGCTAGAAGATCTGAGTTTCAGGTCTTCCACAATTCACTCTTCACAGTCTAAGGTAGAACAGGCAAACACAGCAGCTCAGTGACAGCTGCTTTTTAAGAAACAACAGGAACTCTGCAGGGCTCTTCATGTGGCAGGGACAGAAATTTAAAAGAGGAACAAGACTTCCCCTTTCCCCAAAAGGTAAATATCATATGCATCTATCACTATCCTGCATTTATTCTAGCACAGGCTGAGGAGCCCTTTTTAAATAGTGTGGGCATGTACATGTCTGCCCATGACACTTTTTTCCCAACTCATTCTTCAACGTTGCTTTCAAAGAAATCATCTCCCTCCTATCTCATAAACTGCCAGCAGTAAGCCAGCAGAAGTCAGTAGCAGCTTTGCTTCTTCATGGCTCAGTAATGTGAGTCCTTTCCTACACAAAGCCCCAACACAAGTGATGTCTGTAAGGTAAAACAACACGGAAAAGATAATCTAGAACAAAGCCTTCCTGGGAGCGATGAAAATCTAGCCCACAAAATGAGAAAACAAGGTATAATCAACATTAAAATACATGGCATTGATATCCTTTGCTACAAACAATTTTGGTTCTCTTTTTGTCAGGCTCAGTCATCAACAGATATATAGGACTGCAGATAAACTGTACAGAAAGAACATAATGAAGCATTAGAGGACAAGGCATATAAAATTACAATATAAAAGCAGTGGGGTGCTTGCAGCAGAAGTTGTACTCTATGTCAGCAAAAGTGAAATCGTAACTACTGCAAGCAATGAATATAATAAATTTACATGAAAAGCATGGATGGATGAAATGTGGTCTCTGAAGTCCCTTAAACTCTACTTCCTCAATAACATCTGCGTCTGTTACATCATTCTGGCACAGGGAAATCAATAATTTAGAAGAAAATTTTAGTTTCTGTTGGAGTGACAACTTCCCTTTCACAGCAATGTTTAACTTGAACCTCCTCATTGTACAACTATTAGGTAACTTACTTGACAAAAGTATGTCTTTCATATGTCTTTCAAGCTCTCTGGCTGAGAGAAGCTGATGCCTTTTCATAGACAGGCTTTTAAAACTGAACAAAACCACTGATGTTGGTAAAAATAAGCATCCAGAAGTGCCAGCAAATGAAAGATCTCTTTGAACAGCCATAGTACTGAATTCTATCAGCACATGTAACAATACTACTTACATGGCACATGCTAACATTCTTTACCTAGGAGCGACACAGCAAAGGCCCAAATCAGCATCTATAAAAAGTCAGACTGACTTTCTAAGCAATATATAAAGAAAGGAGCAGAAAAAATGTAATCTGCTTGCAGCTATACAAAGCAGTACAGACCAGAGGGGAAATCAGCTGTTTCAGCCACTACATGCCCACCTTTTCCCCTTGAGGGATTTACTCCACATACTTTCACAACAGCACATAAAATGTGGATGGTATGTAAAAAAATATTGCTGGGACAGCAGTCAGAAGCTTGCATGAGATGACAACCAAGGAAGAACATGATTGTGATTGAAGGAATAACTGTGGATGTTCTGTACAGTTGTGTATATATATCTTACACACATGCTCACCACAATGGCTCAGTTAAAACCAGAGTAAGACACAAGTTTGTAGGACTCTCAGTGAATGTATTAATATTGATTCTGAGAATTCTGTTACTTAACCTGTGTAGAAGGAAAATGCTTTTCAAGCTTTCCAGGTGATTAATAGTGACAGGCACTTAACTATCACACAGGTAAGATCTCTTAGGAAAATGCCTTGCAGGATGATGCAAAGTACTCAGACTATAGTACGAGACCTAACATACCTTAGTATGGCCAACCAAAGGTAAGAAAATCAGCTGTAACATTGATACTGAAATTAATTTCAAGTACAAACAACTAAAAGGACTTATTTCTCTCATGGAACGTCCTTTTGATTTCACTTGGAAGAATCATACAATATTTATCTTCTACATGAGCTTACACTGATATTACTATTACTTTTAAAGCAGACGAATTTCCTATATTGTGATGATTTAACTAATTGACTGGTCTGAACTGACAGAGACCTTCTCTTGAATAGGGTATTATTTTTAAGTGCAACATGCCTTACCTTGTAACGTCTCTACTAGCTTGTTCCTCTTGCTTGAGTTCAGATAATGATGCATCTCCATTACTCAAACTCTCGATCACAGATAGCTCTGTACTGCTTTGTGAAATGTCTTTGCATTTACTGAGATTTGCTAATGAAGTCACCACATTTGCCAGTGTACTTAAATCTCCTTGACATGCTTCTACCTAAGGGAAAGAACAGCTTTTAATTCTCAGTTAATTGGCAGCTGTTAACCTGCAAGAGTAGAGCCTAACTTTCACATAAATGAAGAACAGAGCATATGCAAAGATACACCTGTAAGAAGATTGCTTTCAGTACATGGGTAACCACAATACAGCAATTAGACACTGCTTGCATCTAAAATCTGGAATATTTTGACATTTACTTGTAAAAGTAATACCTATCTATTTCTTTCAGAAAGAATACTGCTGATGGTAATCAAGTGCAGAAAAGAGGATTCCACATCTCTACGCACTAGTCTATCACCAGGATATAAGACTGCTCTAGATGGTATTTTTAGCGTCTCCCTTTCCCACGTAAATGAGTCAGTAGTAATAGGGTAGGGGAATGTCTGAGAAGAAGGAATGCATGAAAAGTCACCTTTATAAACAAAGCAGAAAAAGAATTCTGCTGTAGCTTTTATGTGTCTGTCTTGGGTTATGGAACCAAAAATATGTATTCTAGTCCATCTGTTGAAAGCAGCTGGGGAAATGATTTTCTTTATCTCTTGTAAATTCCAGGGGAAGGGGGGTGGATGCTTTCTGTTAATGAGCCAGCTATTAAAACCAGGTGGAGCAATGTTCCTTACCTCTCCCACAAGCCATCCTCCCTCCAGGGGATATCTTCTGGTAAGGGGCCATTACGGCTCACCACATGACTGAAAACAGTACATCATCCCATTGTGAGATGCTCCACCCAATGGAGGAGTGAACCCTTCCCACCTAGTTAAAACTGAGACCCAGGAACACCATGAGTCTGTTTTCCAATGGATTCCAGAGGAAGACTGGACCTATCTCACCACCACTGGACCCTTGTTTTCTACAGGATCATCTCTACTCCAACAGAACCACATCTGTTTCTCCAGGAGGTCTGCTTTCAACACCCTGACCAACAGAGTGTCAGGTCATATTCCTGACTCTGTAAGGGTTTCTAGGATTTTTGTTGGTTTATTTGCTTGTCTTTTTGTACTACAACATTTGTATTTTTTAATATTCCTAGTAAAGAACTGTTATTCCTATTCCCAAATCTTTGCCTGAAAGCCCTTAATTGCAAAATTATAATAATCTGGAGGGAGGTGGGGTTTACATTCTCCATTCCAAGAAAAACTCCAGCTTTCCTTGGTGGATAACTGTCTTCCCAAACCAAGACAATGTCTTTGTTGAACTTCAAAGGAAAAAAAGTGATTCAGTACTGGCTAGCAAACTCAGAGAGGCAGTTCCACTCTATCCCAGCAAAAAAAAAAAAAGAAGTACATTATTACAGACACCTATGCTGCTGCTAACACCAGACAGAGCAAGCAAAGCAAAATGCATGAAAACAGTATGAGGTAATTTGATATCAGGTAGAAAAACACAAATGCTTCCTACTGTGCATATGTGAGGAAGCTACCATATGGCTTTAGTGGATCAGTAAGTGCAACAAAATGGAAACAAATGAAAAACACCTCAGAAATAAAACTGTCGATGACATAGGTCTTATCAGCTTTGCCAAAAATAGTGATTCAGGAGAAAAAAAATCCAACCATATTTACACTTGGCACCATGATAATGCCATGAGAAGTTTTGTGAACACCTCATTTTATTTGTACAGAGGAGCGAGCCAAGTGTCAGGATTATCCCAACACAAAAATTAAAATAATACAGCCCTTAAGGCTCTAAAAATGTGAAGGAAGGGCATTTACTTCATTGTGTTTTTAGCATTTTTATTGTGTGAGGAGGCTAAGAGGATTCTTGTAAAGAGAAGGTATTTGTAACACTGGTGAATATTGTAAAGGGGTGTTTTAAAAATTAATTTAACCAATTTAACATCCTTCTCTCCTTACATATACAATTACTGCAATTAGCTCTACTTATTATACAGTCATATCATCACATACCTTATCTGGAGTCATTAGCACAGTAGGTTCACTTTTTATTGCAGACGGATGAATGTTAACAAACATTCCTGATTCCAGCAAACCTGTTGATCTGACAGAAAAGAGCACAAGTTATAATTTTCATTAATTTTTAAATCGAATTTTTCTTTTTCAGAAGACAGAGCCACTTCTGAATACAATTTACATACCTTGCTGTTTCATTGTCTGTTACAAAAGTTGGGGTTGCAGCTAACGGACTACGAAGATCTTTCCGAATGTAGATCTTTTCTGTAGAAGCCGCACAGTTTGAAGATTTTTCTCTTGACACTTCAATAGGTTTCCTCTCACACTGTACAGCTACAGAAACAGTACCCAACTATTAAATCACACCTTGAATTACAGAATAAGAAATAATATTTTTTCTCTATTTAATATTTGATTTTAATTTTAATTCTGAAAATAACTAAAATATATAGAAAATAAATCCCATAACCAACAAGCTAACAAGTTGGATAAAACCCAGCACACCGACTTTGATGAGTTCTAAGTGAAATGATGTATCAGTCAAAATCTGAGATCAAACATATATAACATTTTTAAGTTACAATTAAGGGAGACATCCCCTCATGTTTAATTTCAACCAGAGTGGAAGTTTAAAGCTTCTCATCCTATCAGTTTCACTATCTCACACTCTCACTTCTTTTGCAAAGGACTCGTGGTAGGTTTTTCTATCGATTGTGGGTGTGTGTTGAACCCATGTAACTTTATTCACTTAAAGAACCTTCTCAAGTTAGGACCTCAGACAATACAGAGGGAAAGGTACATTCATAAAGTTCAGTTCAGACCATTTAAGATCAATCTGGGCAACAGCGTGACCCAGTCACTGACTTCAGAGAAGAAGTGGATTTTTAATTTGAATGACTCAGTGAAACAAGGTAGAATGAATCTGGGCTTTAGCCTACAGATACCTCACCTTGCTTTGAACATTAAAATGAAACTTACAGTATTATCGCCTATGGGGAAAATGTGGAAATGGGAAAAATGTGTAACTTCAGTTAAAAAAAATTAAAACTTTGCAAGATAGCAGCAGTACACTGTGATGCTATTCCAGTTTTTACACTGATAAATATCTTAAACCCCAAATGTTATAATATTAAGTATCGACAATGCTATTGAAATCAGCCTGCAACCCACAAATAGTGCTTTAAAGGGTGGGAGATGGAGGCAAGTATTTAATCTTCCTTTGCAAATGCTGTGCTCAATAGCACACTTTGCTGAGAAAAGGCCGAGGCTTCCTCAAGGGACAAATAACCCTCACTGAGGGAGCTACAGTCCAAGACCATATTAAGTTTTCTTTCTTTCCCCTGCCTCATTGAGGAATGAGACTTCTTATCACCACACAATCCTCTCTCCCACTCAGTATTCCCCCATGACCCTGAGATTATTTTCCTGTCTTCTGGTCCCTAAGCCCAGTGATTTTGTTCTGCTTAAAAGATCTTCTGTGGAGTGGCCTTTTCTTACTTACTGCCAGCTGAACTACAGGGTAAAGATCCACTTTCACTGCCCCAGCTTTTCCTCCCTTTCTGAATTAATTTTCTCTCTGTTAATGATTTCTGCTGACAGAAGCAGGGCTGTAAGGAGGAAAATGTCCACAGAGGTTCAAGAGGGTCAGTAAAATAGGTGCAGGATGACACAGAGGCAGAGAACAAGACCAATACTGTATGTACTGCAACAGCGTCACAGTATTAGGTCTGAAGAATTTGTGTTTCGTGTGATTTTCCATGTATTTAGTATTCCGATACTGCTGTGATATTGCAACACCACTACATCTAATGTATGGAAACCTAAATAGGAATTTGGAATCTGCAGGGATCAGTAAGAACTCAACTCCAGATTACTCTGGATCTCTGCCTTGTGAATAACTGTCTCTGCAGAACTTTGTCAAAAGTGAACAGCAATTGCCAGTAATCTCAGCTGTGGAAAAACTGAAAGGAAGGTAGAGTTCAAAAAGTTCAGGAGCTTAATTTACACGTAAAAAAGCTGAATTGCATAAAAAAAAAAAAGCAGACATGTTCAATATTTCCCATGTAGGAGTAGCAATTAATTTACTTTGATGACATGGGATGGAGCTTATTAAGCTTTTAAAGCAAACACCTGAAAGCAATTAATATTTCTGATACACAAAACCTGTACCATTCTTTAAAGAAAAAAGATACAATGATTTAAAAATATGTAACTAAGAGAACAATTTGTATCGATACAAAGCACATCTTTTGTGGCACAAAGTAGCTGCCAGGTAAAGTAGTCTGCCCTTATTCAGACTCACAATCTTGTTTCATCCCAAAGGCGATGCATCTCTGCAGCCTACAGTACTGACAGCGATTCCGGTGGTGTTTGTTAATGACACAGTCTTTGGTTCCTCGGCAGGAATAAACTAAATTCTTCCGTATACTCCTTTTAAAGAATCCTTTGCATCCTTCACAGGTTACTGCTCCATAATGACGCCCTAGTTACAAAATAAGAGAAAACATGACATTAATTTTACAGTATAATATTATTTTTTTAGACTTCACAATAATTAAAAACAAAGTATTAGCTATATTACCCAGAAAAGGAACATTTGTTTTTCCCCATGGGTTGCAGATCTTAAAATATATTTGGGCTATAAAACAACATAAAAAAGCAAGTGAACCATTTTTCTAGTTCAAAGCACTTAAACAGGATTTTACAAACAGGCAAGTTGCTTATTAAATTATTTCCTTATCTGTTGACAGTAGTGTTAAAAAGGCTAAAAAACCAGGTTGGTAAGAACACAAAAAAAATTTTAATTTATAGATTTCTCTAGTAATTTTCCCTACAGACAAGCCCCGTGATTGCTCATTACAAGCTGCTGAAATTGTAGGGGATAAATCTAATGGAACCATGGAAAGTGCACACATGGCACTTAACAGCATGAGGCAATCACTTCAAAGCTTTACTTTCACCTTTCATTTTCTTAACAGGGTAATGGTATGTCCATAGTTCTTGAAGTAAAACATCAGTGAAAGAATAATCTAGAATAGCTACAACTTTTTCTTTTGAAGACCAGTTCTGCAAGTTTTCTGTATAATATAAAAGTTTATGAGATATACTACAAAAAGTAAGGTTTAAAATTATTTTTAGAAGTAAATTATTTTGATTTTGCATAAAATATAAACATTACTGAAAAGGATTGATGAAGACATGCTTGGCAGTTACAAAAACTTTAATTTATGAATCCTTGAAATACCTATAGCACATTACAATATAAATCGCAAATATGACCTAATTTAGCAGAAAACATGTTTAGATTCTTTCCTGAAGTTTCCTGAAATTTTGACAGGTTTTCTAGATTCCTTTATCACGACTTTTTACCTACTAAAATGTGAAATTTCAAAAGCATCATATATATTAAAAGAACAATGTCTGAAACATCTTAGTGGCAGCTGGATAATGAATATTCATTCCGCAAAGTACCAGGGCTGCTTCTTCACCTACTCTTTTGATGTAGCTTCTTGGATTCCAGTTTGGAAGTGTCTGCAAATCAGTTTTCATGACAGTGCTTGTCACATGGGAGGCTCCAGCTCCATGGGAACAGCTGCAGCTGCTCAGAGGAACATGGCACTCTTCCCAAGGTCATTACCACTGCCCAATATTCCAGGGCCAGCGCAGGAGGAAAACCTCCTTGGACCTCCAGCCCCTCAAGGGAGACTCCAGCCCTCCTCTGGGGAGTCAGAGAAGTTTTAACAATTAGAACACACCAATCAGATCTTTGTCCTAAGCTTGGCAGAAATTTCCTTGAGATGGGTGTGGTCTGACAAGTATTTAGAGCTCTAGCAACGGGGATTTTTTTTTTTTAAATAAATACATTTTACTTTCTAGCAAGTTTCCCCCCTGCTGAAGGGTGAGACCTCATAGTGAGTGGTCTGCAGGTTCCTCACAAGGGGAAATGGACGAGCAGGCACCAACTTACTCCCTCTGGTGCCAGGACCCAAAGGAAGCTTCCCTGGCATGAAGCTGCTCAGGGAGATTTTAGCTAGGATATTAGGAAAAAGGTTCTTTACCCAGAGGGTGGTTGGGCACTGGCACAGGCTCCCCAGGGAAGTGGTCACAGCACCAAGCCTGCCAGAGCTCAAAGAAGCACTTGGACAGTGCTCTCAGGCACATGGTGTGACTCTTGGGGTGTCCTGTGCAGAGCAGAGAGTTGAACTTCACTGATCCGTGTGGGTCCCTTTCAACTGAGGATATTCTATGATTCTATGTAAAACAAAAATGAATCCTATTCATGGACACTAGAGTACCATTTAGTGAAATTCTGCACTGCATGTATAGAAATTGATACATGTATATGCATGCAAACTGTTACACAGCTTCAGAAGCATTTTAAACTGCTTTTATAAAATTGCTGCACCTCAAAAAGAAGAAAAAAATAAATACCTGATGCTTTGTCTCCACATACAACACACAGATCAAACACTTTATTTAGGCCCTGTTCACTGGGGGAGTTGTCTGTTAAAATCTGAAAAAAAGTGTGAAAGAATTTTATTTTTCTTTTTCTTACCATCTAGAAATAGTAAAATACATCTCATGCTTGTGGTTTTTGTCTAAGAGAGGACACTAAATCTACAAGGTATCATGTTTTCTTGATTACATATAATAGTCTTCAGAAACACAAAGTCACTACATGCCATGTCCCTCCTGAAAGGGAGGGAACAAGAGTTTTACCTGTAATGCTTTTGAAAAGAATTCAAGATTTCATTTCTCCAAATACTACTTCTGCAAAATGGAGTGATGTTTTGAAAAACATTTAGCATCTGCATACTCTTACCTTTTGTTCAATTTTATATTTATATACTAATGGCTCATTGATAGTACAAAAGAGACGGAAGCACTGAACAAATGGAACAAAAAATCCCTTGTAAAGACTACTAGATCTACACAGAAGTTTATTAACTTCTTTTTTAATAATACACATAAATATGGACCAAAAGAAAATGTACTCTAGACACTACCATTAACTTCCAACTGGTATATAGCTTGGCTTTCAGTAACAGTTTAACATTACTAAAGTATTCTTGTCTTGTCTCATTCAATTATCTCTGGTAAAGCTTTGTTAAGCACATAATTTTAGAATCTCAGTACTGCAGGGCAGGCGCCAGAACATTTCACTTAATGTTTGAAAACTATGCCACCACAACATAAATAAAGCACAGCAAAAACTCCATTTAAAAAAGGAACACACAAATCCCAAGTAACAACCAAACATCATCTTGACATAGAAAAGAAAAAAAAATTCTTCTCATCAAGAAGAGAATATAGTTTAGAAGTTTGAAGAGTTTTTTACTTCTACTGTGCCTTAAATGGAAGCCAGACTCCTCATTCTTGCTTCGCATATTCAGAACAGGACCTCTGATAAACAGGGAAGCAACCAAAACAGAAAGTACTCTCTCTTCCACAGAGAAAATTTAGAAATCTGCTTTTCAGAGTTTGAACACAGTACAGATGATATATGTAGGAAACTTTAACAAGCATACTTTTTTAGTTAGCCTTGTTAACAATACTGTCTCTGAGATTTATCTCTTAAGTTTTCTTTAAAAAAAACCCAACTTTTTAAGAAAATCAAGACAATGAGTTAAGAGAATATTAACCTTTTGATCCTTCCAAATTTCCGGTATTAACATTATGTATTTTCATGATATTATATAAATATATAAAAATAAATTCTAAATCCTTCCATAAATTAAAGCTGCACTGAAATGGAAAGTTCCACATAAGGAAGGACTACAGAATCGGCCTATGAGGAGATAAAAACCCCAGACTCAGACAACTTATTAATTGAAGAACATGAAGAATAAAATCTGATTACTAATATGAAGAAGAGCCACTGAAGTTAAAATGGATGATGGGAGAAAAGGTCTTGCCAAATGAGTCAATGTAAAGATAAGATGCAGTAGCAGAGACGTCTTTGGCAGAACTAACAAATGGACATTTCAAGTGAAGGCTACAGAAGAAGAAAAAGAAAACAGGTGAAATTGCAGATGGAAAGATCATTTGAGGGAGAAAATACAAAAGATCCCAAAGGGACGGAGGTGAACAACAAATGAATGGTACTCTGTATTTCATGACCTTTTAAATGGACAAAGGAAATCTCTACCCACAAATATCAGTGGACAACAGAACAATTAAACTGGAGTGACAGAATACTCTGTTGCCTCTCAAACCGACCTATTTTGCCCAAATGATACAATCAGAACTACAGCTTTCAATTTCTTGTACGTATTCCCTCTTTTCCTGAATTTTGCCTTTTAAACCAGTGTGGCACACTTATCATCTCTTAAGGTGCCTTTGAAAATATTTTTTATGTGGACTACTCACATCCCACTGGCTTATATTCTTGTTGAGGCTTACCTAAAAAACATCGTGTATGGTAACACTAAGCATGCTTCAGTGCCACTCAATAAGATTGGCTTTTGCTACTGGTCCTCTGTTCACTGTAACAAATTCTTTGGAGCAAGGACCTAGGATGTCCACTTGCAAAGAACAGTGAGTTTCAAAACCAGAAGTATTATATAATACAGAGATTCTTTCAAGCTTACACAATGTGTGGATAGTGAATCAGTGGATTGGTTCACAGAAGAGCACAAACTAAACAGTTTAAGGGTCTGCAGCTGCAAAGAGATTGCTTGAAAGAGGATTTCATAGTGATTTATAAACCCCCACACAAATCTTTAGTAGTATCTTATAATGCAAGAGACACCTAATTAAACACATGATGGTGAAATCATCTAATGTATTCTTTGCACACCATACAATACTATAGGATGTTATACAAACTAAAGCTTACATGGACTATATAAATAACAAAAAAGGCTGTTTAACTTTAATAGCAGCTATCAAATATGATGGTCTTACTGCAATCTCCAAATCAGCAGGTTGCTCTGTATCGTCAGCTAATCGAAGTAAAAGGATATGCTCAGAAAGATCATTATTTACTTGGCATCTTTTAGTATTTTTCCCTAAGCAGCTGTTTTTGTCCATAATGTTGAAGTGTTTGATACAGGACTAAATGGACTGCAGTATCTGAATGTTGTCTGGTCTACCACTGATGTACTGTAACAGCAGCATAAAAGTGTGCAGGTGATTTATAAGCAGTAATTGCACTTTAGCTGGAGTGCAGTAACCTCCTCCTACTTCACGCTGAAGGATGTCACATCTCCTAACTCTTCTGCATGTTTTTGACATTCTTCACATCACTGCTATCCCATCCCTGCCAGGCTGAGGATGTGGGACAGAAACCCTGGAAGTTGGAGAGTGGCAACTAAGAAAGTGGCACATAGAACGTGTATGGGAGTAAGGTGTATTGGGGACCAGTTTAGGGGGTTACAACCCTGCCTAGCTGCAATATCACATTAGTAAATCCAAAATCATTAGTGTTATTTTCTCACTCCCACGAAGTAATGTATTTCCCTACCAAATAGTCTGAGCGCTGCTGTGAACTACAATTCACACAGCTAACCGGCAGTTGCAACAGTGTATTAAAAGGAAAACAAGCAAAAGGAAATGTTAAAGGAGAAGGACAATGGAGAAAAGTGAATGTTTTTCAACAATTCATGAAAACAGATGGAGAGTTAATGAGCTGAAATAAAGGACTGTTGGCATGGCAGAATCTGGAAATAACAATAAAAATAACTGTATTCTCCCTAATGTCATGAGCCAACATATAAATTTCAAAAGCAAGAAATTTACTAAAAAAGGATTTTTCATAATTTTTAAGTATCCACAATGATTCACAGTGCAAGGAAAATTATACTTTTAAAAAAATCAAAAAGAAGAACCCAGACAGACTTATCTGGAAATAAAACATCTTTTCTTATCCCGTTTGAATGAAAAATATGAAATAAAGTGGATTATCTACCTGGATGTGTTGTGCAGATATGTCAGGGGATGCAAAAAACAGTTGGTTGACACCTGCAGCATCTGGAGTTGCTAGGATAACTTTTCCTGGAGTGGAATCTTGTCTGGCAAGGATCACCTTGCTTGGGGTAGAGCCATCATGATTTGTTAAGATGAACTGCTTGCCTGCTGAGCTCTGATCAAGTGCTGTAACAATCTGAATCTTCTGGCCCGTCTGCTGATCTGTGACAATCTAATAATACATTTATCTCAAATTGTTATGGTGATTTAAGTTAACTTTCTGGACCCAATCCGGGCACTTGAAGAAAATGGGAACTTTGCCTTTCACATTTGAGAAGCAGGATCATCTTCCCCGCCATCACACAAGAGCGAATTAAACTCAGGCAAAAACTTGGATTTTCACTGTATTTGAAACACATTTCAATCAAGGGTGTTTGAAGTCAAAACCTGAGTTTGTACTCAAGTTTTACAACTGGCACATGCTTTTACAATACTACTGAAACCCTTCACAATTCTAACATCCAGAACTCAAAGCTTGTCTGTAGCTGAGCCCTAAAACCCATCCGGTTGTAAGAAATCTTAAATTTTGAATTTACTGCATTCTGCTCAAAAGTGTTTGCAGCACCTCCAAAGTTTAGTTACTTAACAAAAAACTTCTTAAAATCACAACATATATGTCCAAGTGAAAAAAGTAAGCAGCAAAAAGCAGAAAAAGCAACTATTTTGTTGCACCTGTATATACATTTTAGACTTGCAGACTTGTACTTCAGACTACAAGATGACTTGTAGGCACTTTTTTTTACATATATATTTCTAAATAAAATAAGTGAAACAGAATCGCTTTCCCTGCCTTTTTTTCTTTTCATTTTTTAAGGAAAAACTTTTATTTTTGATTTTCATTTTATAATCAAGAACTGACCTACAGGGTTTTTTTTTTCCATTTTATCCCTATTTTAAAGCACGAATTTGTCAACTTTGTCAAAAGATTATAATCGTCAGAGAAAATAATCAAGATTCTATATATACATATTCCATTACAAATCTCATTTTTAGTCACTTAATTTCTCCATCAAAATGCCTATATGGAAAACTGCCTGGTTTAATCTGGAGACTAAGGAGAATTATCCTAAAAAGACTGTTTCCTGCAAACTATTTTGAATTACAGATCAATAAAATAGCTCCTATGATTTTTTTTAAACTATAGCCAAACATTTATGTTTACTGACACATTCCCTACATTCATATTAAAGATATGAATTTTATTTTTATTACAGATGACATTTATTTTGTTGTCTAATACTTACCACAACTAGTTCCATAGTAATTGGGGTGACGGTATTAATTATATTTCCTAAGTGGAGAGCTATGGCACAAAGAAACTGAACAAGGCATAATTTCACATGAGTTTTTTATCACCTTTGCTACTGCACCTTCATAACAGGCTTATTACTTTCTCTAAATGCTCAATACCTGTGTATATTTTACAGTTTATAAAGATAAGCAGTGATGAGTATCCAATTTCAGCAGTTATAATGCAATATTGACACTATCAAATATTCAGAAATCATGAGTTTCAATACAGAAAGTGAATGTGTTTCCTTCAGGTGGCCTTGTGCTCTTAATATTTTAATGGATCATATTTCAATCTTTTTCTCTCCAAAATATGATTAAAAGCATATCTAAGAGAAAAGTGCAAGTAAAATGATAAAATTCTATATGCTAAAGAACAAAAATTATCATGGGATTTGGGTGAGAAGACAATGCTAAAGCATCACAATAATTATCAACATGATGAATTTTCTGTTCAGTTTTTTCATATATCCACATGTCTAGGACCACAAATGGCTACAGGAGACCCTTATTTCTTCTTTAAATTCCTTTATGTTAGTTTTATATTCTTTAGAAGGCAAACTTCCTTGCCCTTTTCATTTCCTTCATTCCTTAATTTCCTTTTCCTTGTTCCATTTTCCTTCATTTACAATCTTTATTTCTACTGTGTATTTTCGGCTATTTTCAAAGTAGCTGATATTCCATTCCCCTTCTTTCCAAATATCTACTTTATTTGGATTAGAAGAAATCCAATGTATGTTATGCTCAACAGGGTGCATAGATGTACAAAAGCCAAACAGAACACTGTGCTGTTTTTTGAACTTCCAGACCTGCTCTTTTAAAGTAGCTCTTAGCTAAAATCTGTCTCCCTATCAAATCTTAAAAGCACAACTGTGTGTAACCCAAAAAAGGAACGTACTCCATCTAGTTAGGTTTATACAAAGTACACTCAAAAACCAGCCTGTCCTAAACAGTAAGGACCCAAACTTGAACTACAGCTGAAATTATTTTTGGGACATATATACTAAGTTATCTTTTTTCCCTATTGTAGCCCAGCTGTGTAATTAAAAAAAATATATGTACTTGTAGACAAACATGGCAGGACAGTAGCCAGAAGAACCACTGCTACTTCATCCAATTTACTTTTAGCAAATAGAGTCCCAGTCTTCAAATTGGTTCCTGCAATTGTAGGAGGATGCCCAGGTAGTTTTCACTACATGATACAGTGGATATAGTGTTACATTAATATCCCTACAAAGCTATTCAACCTGCACAAGTGATTTCTGCAGCTGACAAGCATTTGCCAATTGACAGAGGCATAAGGGAAAGCAGTTAAACAATGAAGTGTGTTCGGTCTGCCACTGACCTCTTACGGCCATACACCTGCAAAATCTCCATCTACATTGTAAAGGGGCCACTGAAAAGTGGAGCAGCTCACCAGAGTACAACAACTTGCAATACCTAAATGTCAGGGTAAGAGAAAAAAATAATCATAGGGAATAGGAAAAACACTTATTTTCTGACCACAAATCCACAACGAATCAGTGACAGCACATTATCTTTCTTAATAATCTGAAACAATATTGCTAAAGCAGTAATACTATAAAACAGGAATATATCAATTCAGGATTGACTGCATAAAAAATACGCTACCCTTATGTATTTCATTTAAGCACCCTGATGATAACGAAAGATATTATTTTCCTTTATTGCTTTTAAGCCTTGTCTGTTAACAAGTTTTGATCTCCATTTGAACATCGTTTCAGTAAACACCTCAGTAACTGTATGTTCCTATTTTACAAAAAAGAAAATGTCTAAACACAGACAATTAATACACCTGTTTCTAACAACTAGTTTTGTGCAGGAATGCCTGTTGAACAAATGTAGCATTCTGCATTTCTCCCGGAAGAAATGCTATCATTTCCTAAGAAAAGTGACTAAAGAAACATGTTTTAAAGAACCTTTTACTGAGGATTTTCTATTTCAATATTTCAGATAATTAGGTGCATTTAATAATAATAAAGGAAAAAATATTGATAGAAAATATATACTCAGAATTATTCAATTTAACATTTATGGTGGACATTTCACTGAGATACATTTATTCCTACATACTTTTCTCTTCACATGAATTCTTCTCTGAACAAAGTTTTTATTACTAAGTTTGATCTAGTGCTATGTTTGTAGGTGTCTCTTGCAGGAGGAGTGTTTTGACTGAGTGCTGTTCCACACATATCAAGAGACAACAACCGACGTTTTTATCATCCTTTTTGAAGGCAGAATGGCGGTTAATTGATGAGCACAAATAATTAATAAAAGTACAGCTGTACACGAAGTGTAGAAACACAGTGGAGGTAGCCGAAAGAATGAAGACCTACTGGATTGGTAAGACAGATACCACAACTAGAGCACAGGTGGGGGGTAATAAATCTAAAAAAACCCCATCATATATGATGGGGTGGCTGTGAAGAGTCTTGGAGGGTTGACAACTTGAACATAATGCAACAGAACAGGAAAAAAACAGAGGACAATGTTTTAGAGTGAAGCTGGGAAAAGAAAAAGCAGCTAAGATTATACTAGCAGCTGGCACTTAAATGTGTGCTTTTGTATGAACGACATATATCTGAGAATATTTCCACATTTATTATGCAGTTGATATTTTTCTCTACAATGAAAATTAAAAATAAAACTGACTTGCACTGACTTCTAAGGCATAAAATATAAAATTTAATTCCTCAAATCTTTCTAGTCTCCATATACAAATTTCTATGTTGATTTAGTACCTACATTGCCAAAAACTTCACTTCCCTCACTTCATCTGGAGGTTATTACTTGGCCAGGCTATGGATTATAATACCAAGACATACAACATGGGTTGGGACAACGAAAAAACAATATTCTTCTCAGACACTAAGTTTCCCTGCACTTTTTCATGACTTCAAAGATAAAATGCAGTATTTCACTCCCCGATTCTGCTCCAAAATGTAGAAATTTTCCAACTTAGTTGAACTACCAAATTGACAAAATATTCAACTTTCAAGGAATAGCTTCACTTACAAGAAGTATTTTTCTGTTCAGTGATTTAGGATTTTTGTAATGTTAAAATTCTTACAAGGGGAAAAAAAAAAGGAAAAAAGAGAGGAAAGACTGGAATGATGTTTTATTCCTGTTTATATAGAAAGGGTCTCTGCCATCAGGGGCTGAATATTTACATTAAAGCAAGTAACATGAAAACAAAAAAGAACTGCGTGTGAAAACTGGCAGAAGCAAATTTCTGCTTTTAAAATGCATCAGATGAAGCATACCTGTATACGCTGTGATAAAGAGAGGCCCGAATCTGCAGGGACGATCTGTATTCGTTGTGATGTCCCATCCATTAGTGTTTGTGTACCACCTTCCTGGGTATGTGTAACCTAGAAAGAAGAAACAAATGTAATGGACTCACAACAGATGTACTATTTTACCGAATCCACTATCTTAACAGAGTAAACCTTAAGGTTTCATCAACTTCTAATTTCTGTGAACAAGGCCATGGAAAGTCTGACACTCTTATTCTATAAAAAATGTGAAAGCTTGTAATCTAATTCAACACCTTAATTTTCCTAATTAGAAAATTCTGATTTAAACCCATTTTGAAACACCTGCCAATGTGAAATTTACAAACACTTTAAGTAACACAGTTTATTATTAACAAGTCCATTTATATCAACCAAACTGAGTATTTACTACTGTTGATGTTCATGAGACACAATACCTATCATCATAGCTGTGCTATGTTTGCAATAAATGCACTTTAATGGCTCACCTGAAGTGACAGAAGGGTTTTTGTATGGAAACACAGCAACTGTCAGTTTCAATTCTGTTTTTCTGTTAAAGAATTCTATGCTGGGGAACTATTAACAAAGGTAGGGAAAACTAATAAGCTGCATGAAGCTTGCAAAAGGTGTATATTGTATTAAAATCTCTGCGTGAATGCTCTCAGATGCTCTCAGACACAATTAATGGAAGTGTTTTAACAATTATCAATATTTTAAAAATTCTTCACATCCTACAGCCAATGGCATATGGGGGAAGGTATTAGTCATTACATTATTTGTCAATAAAAACTAAGGACAGCTGCTATTTTTAGAGGCTTGACCAGAAAGGCCAGACTTTTTGCCGTACAAAGAGAATTTGTCTTCACAGAGTCTACAGATACCTTCAAATTGAAATTTTTGTCTTAAATTTTGGGTAACTCCAAAATTTTTTTGCTATTCACAAAACTGCCTGCAACATCCTGCAAATCCATATTACCAATAATTCCCAGTATTTACACCATATACAAATACTCCTCTGCACCTGATTGCCCCTCTGCCCCACCCAATTAATATAGAGAATATATATGTATATTGCAGTAAAGGCACTGTTTTGTAACACTTTATGAGTGTTTTTTGTTCCTCCTGGATCAGCTTCATGATTTGCAACTACACCACCACCTGTACCAACAGACAAAAGCAGGCCAGAAGATGCAGCTGGAGGTCAGTATGAGGGGGACAGGGTAGAGGGTAAGACTTCCCCTTACAGCATAAATACAACCTTCCATTAAGCCTATGTTGATATTGAAATTTTGCCAAAAAAAGTGTTAGTTTTGGTAGCAGTCTTACAATCTACTTGCTCCTCTCCCCTCAGTTTGGCAGGTAGAACTGGCTAGTTAGTCATTCCATGATCTGGAACAGGACACTGATGCAGGCTGAAAAGCAGCCCAGCAAAGAAAGACTATTCTTAGCACAGATCAAACCTTCAATCCAGTCTCCACAACGCTCCGAAGCAGATGCATCAGTGCAAATGAGTGAGGCTAAGCTGCTGGGAACATGGCTTAAGCTGCCAGCACCACCAAAAGAAATGCTTGTCAAACAACTGCCCTAGTCATTTCTGGACACTGCTTTCTAAAAATACCCAATTTTTCTAAGTACAAGTACTTTTAAACAGTTCTTTGCTTAAGTAAAGGACAAAAACCCGCTGATTACCCAGCAGCATTTTCAGTTCAGGAGAGGTACTTCCAAGCACTGAAGTTCTGCCTCAGCCACTCAAATCGACAAGTACACGTGGTGATTCAGAAGCGATTGAAGTTTTATGTGCATTTACCTTTGCTTTACAACATACGCTACAAATCATAGAACTGCTTTACATTTGCTCCCTTAAAATATCATGATCCACAAGTTGTGTAAGGTAAAATGGCTTTTGAACTCCACAAAATGTCAGGGACAGTTTTACTTCTATGCAGAATACAAGTTTTTTTATTGCAGTTAATACTAATAAGAGTAATTGCACAATTTGTTCTGAATTGTACTTTTTATGTGTGTGACAGACAGTTTCCACAACTATGTAGCTTTCCTCTGTTAAAATTAACTGGCAGGACTGGGGAAATGAACTACCACATACTTAGTGCACCCCGCCACATATAAAAGAAAGAAGAATATGCAGGCTCTTGGCAGGTAAGCTTCCCTCCATGAATCCAGAAATGTGGTCTTGATGTAGAAATAGGAATTATCTCGCACTGAACAAAAGATAACTAGCAGATGGCAGAATCTGAGCAATGACAATCACTGAACAATGCCCCACACAGATGGTTATATTTTGCTTCAATGTTTTGCTTTCATGCAAAAAGTCTTAAATTAACAAAAGCATGTTTGTGAACACCATTGTAAAACTGTTGTGGTTATTCTGTGATTTAAAATGCTTCATGAAAAACAATATTATTAAAAAATAAAAATCTATGTACAAAACACTTCTGACCGTTATTTCAAGGAGATACAGAAGCATTTCCATTTTCCTTAATACTGGAACACCTTTTCTTTTCAGGTCTTTTTCCTTTCAGGGTCTAGTCATGTAAATTTTTCTTGTAAATTCAATTAAAACTACTTGAACATTCAAGAGAAATATAAATGCTAGCAAAAATACTGCTGAAATTCTCTAGATCTTAAACTATGATTTTTCAGTGCTTACAGTGATTAGAAATGCCACCAAGCAATTACAGCCTGTAGGTAGACAGGAATATAGGTCATTGCATGGAAGCCCTTGTGAGACTGCATTCCTTGCTGATTCCACCTTTCAGGCAGCACATTCATGCATGGCATGAACCTTTGACAATAATTTTGGCTTAAGGAGCCCCAGCTTGCACTGCCCTCAGGGATGCTTTTCAGTCCTTCCAACCATGTGCCAGGTTGTGCTGCACCTTGTTCGAAATAAGGACACTGATCACAACCAACAGGGAGATGACTTTCCTCCGCCATGCTGTAGTTAATTTTTTTCCTAGTTTTGTCCACTGGATGAAGACACACAGAGCTTACAAGAACAAGACCAGTATAGCGTGAAGATAAGTGGCTAAGTGAGGACCGGGGAATAGTTAAGCTGCACTGCTGCCAAATATGGTTGTGACCATTTCAGACACAGTAAAACCTTGCTAAAGGAAAAATCCTAATCTACACTGCTGACAAAACAATGGCAATGAAAACTGCAGAGCTGTGATTTCACCATGAACAGGAACAGCTACAGCTCTCTGCAGCACTGCACCTTCACTCTGTCTGTTTTCTCCCCTGCCTTCCTTTGGCTACCAGTCATCATCATCTTTGTGCTGGCTCTGGTAGTCACTGGAGCCTTCTCAGACTCTACAATATGCTAACCCAGCAGAAAACCTTCCACTTGTTTTGGCTGGGTTATTAGCTTGCTGTTGGTGGGGAAATTAGTAAGAAACAGAAAAAGGACCCCCTCTCTCTTATGGTACTGAGGTACTAAGTCACCTCAGTGTCTCCTGGAATCACATTATGAAATTGAGAAACAAGTACTACAGAGGCTAAACACCATCATCACACCATTCTCTGACTGGAATGTACACTTCAGCTAGCTTTCAGCTAGCCTTGCACTGTGAAAACAAAACAAATTTAAACAGGAAATATTCCTAAATTCCTAAATAGGAAACAGTCCTATTTAGACCTCAACAAAGAATTATAGTCCCAAAACAAAACTGCATTAAACACGTATTCTCGCCTAATGAAGAGTACAAGTAATAAAAAGAAAACATCATACATCCCATAAATTACTTATGTCCTTATGAAATAGCCTTAGCAATACTCAGATGCTACAAAAATAAAAGCTGTGTGTGGTGATTCATCTCCTAAATGTTCTGTTCATCCCAAAATGTATGTTCATTGCTGAGTTGTAACCATTCCCTAAATTGTCATTGTAACCCCTGCCCATCACCGCATCCAGGATGCCTTATGAGTTTACCCAACCCCCTCCTACCTGCAGTATCCCATTGGTCCAAGCCTTGGAACTGCCCCTGCTCTGGGTCACTCTTAAGTGGATGCACAAGGGATCATTAGGGTCTATCTATCTGGTCTGTCCATCTGTCAGGTCTGGGGCTGGTCTGGCATCCCTCTCTGGAGGCTCCCTGGGTGGGGGCCATGTCCCCTCCCGGGGTGGGACCCCCAAATAAACATCTAATGAACACCCTGAGAAGCCGTGTCGTGTCTTGCCTGCCAACATGCCACTCTCAGCTGCTACACAACCAAGAGGCTTCTCCCCAAAGGCTCCGGTGAGGCTCTTGCACCTCCCTTCCATCCTGGACCCAGAGGTATGTTCCCTCAGCCTCTGCAGCTGCCAGCCAGGCCCGAAAGGAGCAGAGGAACAGAACAGCTGTGAGAATTTATTCAGAGTAGAATTAACCATCCCATTCCCCACTCCAACCTTTCCATCTGAAATAAAGGCTGAGAGGAAATAAAATTACTTGAGAAGTAAGTCTATGTCTAAACAAAAATCCAAGAGTGGGTATTTCAACCTAAAAAATAACATTTGTTTAAGATAAATAACTTACTGTCTCTATCTTATTTAAAGTGGTGCTAGTTTTAAATAGTTTATGCTATGCTGAAACTTTCTAGATAACTATGTATACTCATATCCACACTCTCAAACTATCCGTGCATCTCTGATAGTTCTCTGGCTGCAGTACACAGGTTCTGCACACAGGTCACAGAGAACCAAAACTAGAAATCTGCAGAAATAGGAGCTCAATCTTTCTTTTGACACATAGCAAGCACATATATCTGAAAGTGAAGAACATGGCAAAACTCTACTAGTGAAAACAAAAATGACAAATGAAGTCATTGCATAGTTGTAAAGTAAAAGCTGTGTCCTGACTTTTTTAACTGAAAGTGAGTAAAGCAACTACACAACCAGATGGCTCTCTGAAAACCACTACAGGCTCAGACAGCAAGCTGAAAAGCTAGTGACTTAGTGGAAACACCACTAGACTGCTCTTAATTTCTGTGGGGCAAACTTTGGCAAAAAAGGCTTTGCAGCATAACTTTAAAATGGACACATTAGGTTCTTCTGTCTTCTGAGGGAAGTCTCCAGAAGCCTTGTCTGTGCCAAAAATTTTCTCTCGTGATTTTGGTTTTTACATATCAGTCTGTGCATTTTATTATTCAAATTCTCTTAAACAGGACTCAAAATTTATGTACCTCTCCCATTTGCTGTTCAAAAATTTGATGGGCCAGTTCCTCTATGGTTGCCATGATCTTTAATCACCAGAATTTCCTGTCAAAGAAAGGAAAGAAGATGCTTAACATCTGTAGTTTCAAAAGTAAAAATATCCTGGGGAAAATATAGTTCATATAAGTCTGTTCACAATTTTATGAAGATGACATCCCTACAGAATTTAAAGTTTGATTATACTATAAAAATAAAAAAATCTGCTATTTGAAAACTTTGAATTGTTTTATTCAAATAACTCACGCAGAGACTTTGTGTTTTTCCTCTTCTGCTCTTCCAACAAGGAACAATACAGTAAAATCACAGCGAGAACAGAAGTCTATTACTGACCACGACATCAGCAGGTACATACATATTTAACATCTTAAAAAACTGGAACACAGACAGTTTCGTTAATGCAAATCAAGAGGGCAAATCTAACTTCTTCTGAACTCATACAGATTTTTTAGTATTAACAAATGTGCTTGAAGGTCAATTTTGTAACTAACAGAAGGCAGTACTTGGGACACAGAAGGCAAGTGCTTATTAAAAAAGATGCTGTTTCATTTTGTTATCAATACTGCAGCTACAGCACAAGCCAAATCTTCATAAGAAGAATTTTGTGGGGTTTAACGGACACTGCTAAATCAATGCAGTACAAAGGATTCAGATGCTTGCCTTGTTTATTTGGCAAGGCATATATTATTGATATACAAGTATTTGTAGGAGAAGGGAACACACGTGACCTTGCCCCTGATAAGTAACAGCTGTGTTAATTACTCAATACAGCCTCACCCCTGATGAGTCACAGCTATATCCAGTAAAGGTAAGTGTGATAAAAGGGAGTGGGTTAGCTAGTGAGAGGAAATCATGAAGAAGGGCCCTGGGGAGAGAGAATCACTGCTGTGAGGTCAGTCTGGGTCTGCAGTCAGAGCCTGGTTGTTGGAAACTGCAGCCACAGTCTAGCTAAGCAAAAGCCTGCAGTCAGAGTCTGCAAACTAATATGTGCAGTCATAGTTTAGCAGGAAATAACCAGCAGTCAGAGGCTGGAAACCTACAGCAGGAGCTGCTGCAGCCAGAGTCAGTGAATAGCTGGAGTCAGGATGGCTGAGCTGTAAAGAGGAATAAACCAGCACCCTTTTCATGCTGTGATAAACAAGACAGCTGTGTCTCAGTTCATTTCTACCCTCTAACAAGAGGGCTGCTGCAACAATATTCACTAGGCAGTACTTAAAAGAACATTCACAAATTATGAAGCACCATATAAACAATTTCACTGAGAAAATCAACTTAAAAACACTGCAATACCTACTTCTTGTATTAACAAAGGCAGTACTCTTACACTAATACTGGTTTTCATTAACTTTTCTGAAACTCCTAGGAATTACCTCCTCCTCAGTGAATCTCCAAACCTCCCCAGTGAGCCATGCAAGTAAAAAAATTAAATCCCATTTAGCTCAAGCTGATTCTGTTCTTAACATTGGAAAGAGAAATCTTTTATGACTAGAGCAAGACTGCAGGCCTTAGAGGTGTGCCCAATGGTATACTAAAGCCCAATTAATGAATTAATATGAACGGGGAAATACAGAAATATTTGGGCACTGCAGACCATTCTTAAACACTCACAAGCAGGCTGCATTATTAGTTAAATTAGGACAAAAGATAACAGGCATGCATATAGAGAGATGACACTGAAGCTTATGCTGAAAAGCATTATCTCCTAGGAAGATCTAGGTGTCAGCATCCTTGCAGGAGCACTCTATTAGCCCACTTCTGCATTCAGTGAGCTGCAGCACAATCACTATTCAAAGAGCACTTGGAATTTTCAAGGTAGGCAATTTGTCTTATCAATGTTTTCTTCTTTTAAGTAAAATACTAACAACAAAATATTGTACTGTTTACATAGAGTGCCAGAAATGAGTGCTACTTCATTACAAAATAACAAAAAAATCACTTTGAGGTATTAATTTGCAGCAGCTAGTTAGTTCTCCTAAATCAGATGCAACTACCCTCACAGTCAAGATGTATTAGGAAAACAGCTTGAAAACTGGAAGTGATTTAAACTGATGTGTTTCATCTTGGAGTAAAGCAGTGAAGGAATACATATGTATTCAACTATGATGCACCTGTCATAGGGAAACTGGCTCTCAGAGACACATAAACCATTAGCAGTGAATTTTTGAAACTCATCTAAGAGAGAGTCATTTGAACTACACTTGCATGAACATAGGATGACATCAAGTACACAAACAAGGCTGAACTCTTATGATGAAGAGGAACCTGGAGAGAAGGTTGAACCTGTCCTGCCTCTTCATGCTGGCTGGAACAAGCACAAGGAGATTCAACTTACGGATGCAGAACCATTTGTCAAAGCTACACAAACCATCTGAGTTTGAGCACGTGAGGCATGCCCACAATCGAAAAGGAATGTACTCACTATTATTGACAAGAATTTACACATTAATCACATGGTGCTTTATATTTTGACACTTACACTTTCAATTTGCATAAACATTCAGAAGTCGGTTCTTTTGTGTGTTGTTGCTTTCTTTAACTCAGTGATCTCTAAACCGAAGGGCACTGATAAAACCAGTATTTGTAACACCAGTACTCTGTCCTGAAATATCTTAATTGAAATCACCTGCAATAAATCATGCAACTCTGCTTTGAAGAGCATGTGTAACAGTGAAAAAAGTCACCTTCAATACTTCAAGTATAAACTTTTAGACAGCATTTCATGTTGCAGATCAACTACAGATATGGAGAACTGAAATAGGCGTTCCTATTCCATTTTCCATTTTTGGTTTAAAATTTCATCTCTTCATGTGCTGGCACACACAGAATGCTTGAGAAGTCAGTTCAAGCAACGGAACTGCACAAACTTCTTTCTTACTTGCAGAGACGAGGAAATTTCAAAAGCAGTTTGAACAGAATTTACAGGTCACCCTCAAAAAGGAGGTCCTGCTCACCCTGACCAAGCTGCAGTGGTCTTGACCACACAGCAGGAAAATTCAACTCACTAAAAGGAGAGAAAACTCAGCTGACAGAAATGCAGCAATCATCTAGGTAAGCACTCTGAACTGATTTTTTTTGCAGTCAGATTCATTCTATCACAGACAAAAGGGAGAATATGTTGTTATACGTCAAGAGAGGGAGGAAAAGAAGGAAGATTTAAGGAGGAGGCAAACCTCCATTGCATTGTTATTGGTGGGAAGCTGATAATTCAGTTGAACTGCACCATGAAACTGTACCCATTGCTTTTGGCCCAGCCACCTGCCTGATGCAGCTCATTCTGGAGTCAGACAAGCCCACAGCCACTTAAGCGAAGAATCAAGGTCATCTCTCTGAGGAGCAGCTATGTGTTAAGCTGTGCATCTTGCTCTGGAGACAAGGGAGTAGGACAGGTCAAGAACTACCTACAAATTCTCAGCTAACTTTGGGACAGCTGTAAAAGCTTTTGTAGTTCATATTTTGCTTACCTAGGGTACCTATGTTAGACTTCACATCAGGTAATCACTCTTTAGACATCCCTGCAAGGAATTAATGAAAAAAAACCCCACTTCAGCTGTTTTTGTTGTATTCTGTAAATTTTAATATTTAGCACATTTTCCACGTTTGTAAAAGCTTCTTCTCCTGAGTTACTCCAGCCAACATTCTCAGTGGCTGAATTGTTTCACATGAAATGATAAATATATTCTAAATTCAAAGCGACCTGAAACTGAGAAATGTTCCCCTAACACCTTATAACCGTCTTTTCCCAGCAAAGGAAATTCCTTGGGGGATGACCATGGATGTTGTCTACCCAGAGTTTAGTAAGGCCTCTGACACCATCTCCCCCAGCATTCTCCTGGACAAACTGGCAGCTCATCGCTTGAACAGGGGTGCTGCTCCCTGGGTAGAAAACGGGCTGCCTGGGCCCAGAGTGGTGGTAAACGGAGGTACATCCAGCTGGTGGTCAACCACCAGTGGTGCTCCCCAGGGCTCAGCCCCATCTAATATCTTCAGCAATGATCTGGATGAGGGCATCGAGGGTAGCCTCGCTACGTTTGCAGATGAGGCTAAGCTGGGCAGAAGTGCTGACCTACTGGAAGGTAGGCTGGCTCTGCAGAAGGATTTGGACAGGCTGGATCAATGGGCTGAGGCCTGGGGGTGCTGGTCAACAGTTGCTGAACACAAGCCAGCTGTGCCCTGGTGGCCAAGGAGGCGAATGGCATCCTGGCCTGGATCAGCAACAGTGTNGCCAAGGAGGCCAATGGCATCCTGGCCTGGATCAGCAACAGTGTGGCCAGCAGGACCAGGGAAGTGACTGTCCCCCTGTACTCAGCACTAGTAAGGTCATGCCTGCCAATGCCATGCCCAGCTGTGGGCCCCTCACTACAAGACACACACGGAGGTGCTGGAGGCAGTCCAGAGAAGGGCAGCAGAGCTGGTGCAAGGCCTGGAGCATAAGTCGCTTGAGGAATGGCTGAGGGAGGTAGGGTGTTCAGCCTGGAGAAAAGGAGAAACTTTCTGCTCTTTACAACCACCTGAAAGGAGCTGTACCAGGGGATGTTTGGATTAGATACTAGGAAAAATTTCTTCACTGAAGGGGTAGTCAGGCATTGGTACAGACTGGCCCGGGAAGTGATGGAACTGCCATGCCTGGAAATGTTCAAAATGCATGTATGTTGCTTAGTGGCAACCACAGGGGTGTTGGGTTAACAGCTGGACTTGATCTTTTTTCAACCTTAATGATCATCAGTCTGAGTTTTGATCTTCAGTAACTAGAAGTGATCTTCAAGGTGTTCTCATCTAATGTGAATCTTCTGGATTTCAGAAATGCTCTTTTCCATGCTTGTCAAAAACCATGCCACACACGTTTAAAGGACACACAAGTCCACATATGAGAAATGTTTATTGCTAGTATAGTAAAGAAGTAGATGGAGTCAGTTAATTGACAGATTTTTCCTTAGAATACTCTATTCTCCTTTCAAAATGAATGAGACAAATTATGATAAACCAAACTTTATTCAGATACTTAAGACTGCTAATCACATTTTTATTTCCCTTCTAAAGTTATCCAAAACACTGAAAGGAGGAAACCTGGAATTCTACAAGACCAGAGACAACAACATAAAAAAGCTGCACATAAAAAAAAAGGTTATGTTTTATTTACAGATTACAGTTAAAAAACTTTTAATAATATTAGCTATATTATGACTACGAGGGAGAAAGGAGAGCCAAGGCTCCTGCCAACACACAAGCAGGATAATTATAACAACAATTATGCTGTTCACAAACATTGCCCAATTAATTTTTATCTCATTTACGTCTCACTTTGAATACTCTTGCAAAACTTCTTTTCAACTGCTGCTGTTTCAACCAGCAAGCCTATAGCTGCATGTAACAAGTATTGCTCAATTGCTCTACTTTTTCACATCGGACTAAGACCCTTGCCTTTACTCTTACCACAAAATTTCTGAAAAATGAAGTGGTAAGAAGTGTTTTGTCCCATGGCCATTTAGCCAATGACACGGTCACAGCTTAAGTTCTTACTTCCTTCTATGACCGTCTGCAGATCTACCATTAAGATCTGACACACTGTAAAACTACAGATCAAACATAACCTTTCTAAAATTTTCCTTTAAAAAGATGTGTTGCTGACAGCTATGCCAAATTAACATTAAGACTGCTGCCTCTGCAAATGTACAATACAGAGGAACGGCTGTATTCCAGTTTAGCAGCCTTGTATTCCCTTAGTCTGTGATGATCCCTTTGTGTATTTTCTTATTTCTGGGAACAGGGGAAAAAAAAAAAACCTTCTCAGAAGATATACAGCAGAGAATTTTTTTGCTTCTGTCGCTCTAGGTACAGAGTAACACAGATATCAGCATCTGTACTTACACTGATTAGACTTGCTTTACAAGGATAATCACTACACTTGTTCTCAAATTTATTCCTTGAGTGTTTGACAGCATTACTTGCCAAGTAATTAAATAAAAAAGGAAGCTATTTCAAAAACATTTGAAAAAATAATAATTATATAGCCATCTCTTTTCCTTACAAAAGCTCAATTCCCCCATCCACTACAAGCAGCATCTAAAAGCAGGCATTTTGACAGAAGGCAGGCATTAGACTTCCTCTTAAACACATTAAAATGCATTTATTGCTTTTCTGTTCAATCTTCAGACTCAAAATGCTACCAAAATCTTTTTGTCTGTATATCTTGTTATTTATGCCCCTAGTAAATGAGTTAGTGAGCCTTCTTGACAAGACTCAGAATTATTTTTAAATGCATCATTATCATCAGTTAGTATAAACCGTGTGGTGGTGAATCTGGCATCATCAAGTCCAATGGTGTTCCACTGCTACTTTAGATAAGCACTCTGTAGGCCACCATAGCAGTGGAAAACTTTCACTAGCTTGCACCAATTAAACACCTCCTCTCTGCTTCTTCCTCAGCCTTTATGTGCCAGAATTTTCTCAATGTTTTAGTCAAATAACTTATGAAATACTTACCTTTTAACGTATTCCAGGCCTACTTCAACTGAAATGGGTCAGGAAACATTCCCATGAGAGCAGACAGCAATTTTCAAGGTTGGTAGTCAGAAGCACTAACCTCTCCACTAGTACAGTTAAGTTATACCCAGCAGACATCACTGTTTAACTTACTCTTCTCCAGGGAGAGAGTTATACAACTTTAATTGTCCTAGTAGGAGGTTCCTATTAATAGTATTTTTAAATATATACCAGTGTAGACTAAGGACTTTAGAAGTAGTAGCAGTATACTGCTTTAAGTATACTTCTTTATGTTTCAATGCTCAATTTGATATAAATAACAACATCTCTCATTTTATTATATCACACTGTTGGTATAGGCTGCCCCACTATCAAGTGCCTTGATTCTGATGTAATATCCTTTAAATGAGTAAGAACAAACCACATCAGCATGAAGACACAACAGGAGAAAATTCTGTCCACTCCAAAGAGTTTCACTTTGCTTGTCTGTGTGGCTTTTGCTTTCCCTACTGAACTGTCTTTATCTCAACCCATGAGTTTTCCAGCTTTTACCCTTCCAATTCTCTCCCCAGTCCCACTGGTGGGGGAGCAAGCAAGTGGCTACCTGGGGTTAAACTACAACACACAGTAAAGACAAATACAGGAGGGTCAACATAATTTTTTAGGAAAGCTCAAAAAGTTAATATAACAGAAAACTAACTGCAAAAGAAGAGGAAACAATCTCTCTCTGTAGTCATACTGCTTCAGCACTTAATGATTTCAATACGCCTCAAAGTCAACTAAGGATTTTAGCTCAGGTCATCACACTGGGCTTACAGGTACTCTGTAACTTAAAATGGAAACTAGTCCTCACTTTCATTATCAACCTAATCATATACTAATTAAGAATTCAGCACAGCCTGTGCCAAAGTTGTTTAATAAACTCCTACACATAAAATAGAATGCATTTAATGATCCCTCTATGATTAAACGTGCCTGAGTTAGTGCTTAATTAAGTTAAAGAACCCCCCAAGATTTCTCTATATGTTAGAGCAATTTTCTGCGATGCTTTATAGACAATAAATTAAGCCAAGGAATTCAAACACATTTGTGAAACAAATGATGCTGCTGTGCTCAGTGCTTCATACAGGAAAAGCTCAATGAACATGGCTAGTTCAATGAGCTATTCTTGGATTGTTGTTCTATAAACCACGCTGTTCAAGAGGGTAGAACAGCTGGCACATTTAAAGGAGTAAGACTGTCTTTATCAATGAACTGAGGAATATTTACGTGACCCTCGACACCCAGTAAGATACTGTTTTTCAAATTTGCGTGAGATCCAGATGTAGGCAGTGTATATATAGGGGACAAGTAACAACACGAAACTGAAGCAGCTGGACCTGCAGACAAACAAGGGAAAAGGAGATGATTGCAAAAGCATAAAGGAGTAATTAAGAGACACAGAGCAATACAGAAAGAGATGCATTTGCAGGCATGCCTGTGCAATTAATTTAAAATCAGTGCTCTCACTACCTTTTCTTGTAAGGAAGTTCTACAGCAGAAGGAAACATGTGAAAACAGAATCACTAGGATAAATTTTCAGGTGACTGACAAATCATTTTTGCAGTTTGGGCCACCAAAGGGTAGTCCCACTTTTAGGCCTTGGCTCCTGCTTCTTTTATCTGATATCTCTAGAATCTGTCCCATCAGCTACAGGTGAGCTGACTTAGCTCACTAGTCCCACAACCAACTGGGACAAGAAGAAAGAGGAATAGCAAGGGGGCTGTCTGCAAGTGGAGTTTACTCACAGGAGCACTGGCTAGAGCTAGGTAAGGAAACAGACACTTAATCCGGTCAACCTGCCCTGTGCACTGTCAGCCACAGCCTGCATCTCCACCTGAAGCCTGCAAAAGGAGAGAATAAGAAAACCCCAAACTGATTGTCTGCACTAGAGCTGAAGCTGCACCATGAACCAGGACCAGGAAACTCATCTGACTGAAGACTTCCCCAATCACTGGATTAGGTTCAGCTAGGTCCATTCCAGCTGGCACAGAAAGATCACCCTAAGACAGCACAGGAAGGGCAAATGCTTCTTTCTGAACTTCTTTCTTTCTTTCTTTGGAGGCAGTACATCCTCTATGCTACAATTACAGTATTTCATGAAAGTAGCCCCACTGCTGGCTTTGTTCCACTCTGCATTTGCCCTCATGGTTGTATAGCTATGAACTCATCTTCTGACTTTATTCACCCTGCACCTAACAATTGTTACACACAATACAGGAAAAGCAAGTAGAAGCAGAATCAAGACTACTTCTTTTTGGAAAAAAGCCCACAATGTTACACCATCTTATCTATAATGCCAAATTGCCCATTCAGGTGTTATGCAAGATGACCATTTGGAGTATTCACTGGACTACAGCCACAGATGAGGTAGTTGATACATGATGGTATTCTACAAAAATCAGCACACCTCTTCAGGAGTACTACTAATAAGACCACCTTTACAAACTTGCACATCTGCATATCCATGCAAACTTCCTTCAGATAAAAATGAAAAACAAAACAAAAAACCCAAACAAAAAAGCAAACCCTCCATATAATAAAACTGAGTTTCCCACACATCCTTCAAGTAAATCACTGTTGACACTGTCCCATGTAAAATATTCTGGGGGATGAAGTGATCAAGAGCAGCCCTGCCAAAGACTTGAGGGTTCTCCTGGATTGAAGGCTGTACACAGCAACACGGACTGGCAGCCCAGAAAGCCAAACGTATCCTGGGCTGCATCCAGAGCCCCGTGGGCAGCAGAGGAGGGAGGGGATTCTGCCCCTCTGCTCTGCTCCTGTGAGACCCTACCTGCAGGGCTGCATCCAGCTTTGGGGTCTCCAGCACAGGAAGGACATGGACCTGCTGGAGAGAGTCCAGAGGAGGCCACCAAGATGACCAGAGGGATGGAGCACCTCTCCTCTGAGGAAAAGCTGAGAGAATTGGGCTTGTTCAGCTTGGAAAAGAGAAGGCTTAGCGTGGCCTAACTGCAGCCTTCCAGTATCTGAAAGGAGCCTACAAGAAGGATGGAGAGGGACTTTTTACAAGGGGCAGGACAGGACAAGTCACAGGTAGTGACAGGACAAGGAGGAATGGCTTCAAACTAAAAGAGAACAGATTAGATGTTATGAAATTGTTTACTGTGAGGGTGATGAGACCCTAGAACAGCTTGCCCAGAGAATCTATGGATGCCCCACACCTGGATACATTCAAGGGTTTGATGGGGCTCTGGCAAACTAATGTAGAGCAGGGCATCCCTGCCTATGGCAGGGCAGTTGGAACTCGAGAATCTTTATGTTCCCTTCCAGCCCAAGTCATTTGGTGCTTCCCTGCTTTTTTTTCCTTTGTTATCAATTACACAGGATTGGAATCTGTTAAGAGGGTGTGGGTGTGTATTTGTGATTTTTTTTTGTTGGGTTTAGGATTTTTTAAATTCCTATAAACATGTGAAAAGAACTCTGAAAAAAATCTTCATATTAAGTCCAATTAAGAGTCATGCTGACACACTGTCCAGTTAATACTTCAAAGGAAACACCATTACCACACTGAATGGGGTAGTTCTCACACCATAAAGTCACTGCTAAATTATAAACAGCAACCTCAACTTATTTGGAACGAAGTAACTGTTTATGAGAACTAATATGACAATAGCAGAGGGTTTGGCTTTAGTTTTTTGGTGGTTTATATTTTTCAAGCTTCCACTTTAACTTCTGAAAAGGCATTCAAATACTGAGCTTAGTCCAGCCTGGCTTACCACCAAGTTGAACAAAAGTAATTTAAGTTAAACAAATGTAAACAGCCTTTTAGAGAAGCCCTGGCAAAAAAAACCCCAACCAACCAACTAACCAAAAAAACCCAAACAAACAAACAAAAAAAAAACCCAAAAAACCCCAAACAAACAAACAAAAAAAAACAAACACCACCCCCACAACCCTCTAAATATTGATACAGAAAGCCAGTTTAGACCATGATTTTCAGCAAGGAATGTATTAACTTACAAAATCTGCAGCACTGAATAATCAGATACATGGGACTCAGCATAAAGCCATCTTCCAGTCTCAGGGAACTGGAATTTTGAAGAGTTTGGTTTTACAAAAAATAAATCCTTTGCTGATTTAAGATTTTGGCAAGTAATGCAGTAATCTCTGGAATTAAAAGCTGATGACTGAAGGGTAAAAATATGGACAGGTCTGCATACACAAGAGTAAGAATTTAATTAACTGTACCTTCGCAGTTTTATCCATAGAATTCTAGTGATATAATTCTGTTTTGCAGCAGGTTACTTTATCCTAGTAATGTACAGACACACGTTTAAAGTGCTAAAAGCAGCTTGAAACACCACTGGGGGTCGGGGGAAGTAAAAACTTTGCCAGAAAGTAACCCAGGTACAGTTTAGTTTCCCCTGATGGTCACTGTTGGTTGCACACCGCAGCTTGTGTGTGACAAAAAGCAGAGAGCTGTGCCAGCCAGAGCATGTGGGTAACCTCCCCCAGCAGGTCACTGCTTCCTCACAGGGGATGTTAAACCCACCACAGGCCTGAGGGCTCCCTGATCTCCATCATCTGCCAAAATAACCCAGGTCAGCAAAGGTTACTATTAAAAGTGCTTAAGCCAGGATGGCTGCTGAATCAAGACAGACACACACACACTCTGCACCAGCTGCAGCACTTGCCAGCTGAGAGGCACACTTAGTCCACCAGCAGAACAAACACGGACAAGTTAAGATGCGACACTGCTCTAGTTCCAACGTACAGCTAAACTCCTTATTTAAGCAAGAGGTACTGCTTTTTTCCAGGGTTTTTTGACCCAAACATTAGACACAAATTACTTTCTTTAGGGAGTATGCTTTCCTTCAAAAACTCCAGGGAAACTCCAGCAAATTCACTGGCTGCACAAACTTCAATTACACAATACAATAAGCACACGATAAATTAAAGCAAAAATTGAGTATAAGCATAAGGGACAAACTAATGTTACTATTGTAAATATGAGATTTCACATTATGGATCAAAGTCAGTTTTCCCTGGACTACCACATTAGCTGTAAGTATTCTGTAGCTGCATTTCACAGGTGAATTATTTAACTGCATGCTACAATATCAGTGGGGTTTTGTTTGGTTTTGGTTCCCCGCAGACCTGTCTGCTCCCCCTGACCTTTAATAACAATACAATCAAGAAATAATTCATGCTGAAAGGATGAATTCTGCAGGTCATCTGGTTCAACCCCTTTCCCCCCCAAAAAATGTCAGCTTCAGAGTTACACATGTTGCTTAGGGCTTTCTCTTCACAGGCTAAGAACCTTAAACTGAAAAATTAGGGCAGACTTTAAAAGGGCACCAAAACCATGAAAACCCCAAACAAAAAAAACCCTCCTATCCAGCAATCTAGCCTGGGATAGGACTATTCTTAAAGATATCAGAACTCCCATGAAACCCATTCCCTTCAAGAGTGTGTTTCACAAGAAAATACAACCAGTAAGAAAACCAGAAATATTAATAAGGCTTGAGGAGATAAATTAAAGCTGCTTAATTTATCAACTGTGAGCTTCTTTCTTTAATAAGCATCTTGGTTTGTTGTTGCAGAATGCAGCAGACTTAGCAAGTGGTGTCCACCCATTCAGAGCAGCGCACAGAAAGCGCAGAAGCAGCTGAGGACTGCACACCCCTCCGGATGACCTCAGTTACCTTCCTTGTATTATCACACACGTGCACACATACTGCTGACCACCATCACATGAAAATACTTAGTCCTGTGATAAGAGAGGTTCAGCAATATCTCTGGACAAAGAGCTATAGAGAGGAGCAAGCGAACATTTCACGGACCTGAAGACTTCACTCAAACAAGTGCCCCTGAGTAAAGTTGTACAGCAAGGAGCAAGCCATGGGCTATATGTTCTGTTAGACATCTCATGTCACAACTGCCAACCATGGACTAAAGGAGGTGGGGAAAATATTCAGAATTATTTTCAGAAAAAGCCATACAAAATTACAAAGAGTCACCAGATGAACATTGTCTAAACCAGCACAGAATTTGTGATGTTTTCCCACCAATCAGATACTTCTATTTCTACTTACATAAGGCTGATTCCAAATCCAGGAAGCTGTCCTACAGAAAACTATTTGATTTTTTTTTTCCCATCTTAATTTTCCATGACAAGTGTGAATGCAGCTTTTCCTGCTACACTACTTCCCCAAGTCCACTCTGCTGACATTAGTAGCTTCAAATCAGAGATTTCACATAAGAATGAATGCCTAACTTGGTTTTTCAAGAATCATGTCCACACACTCATCTTTCAGTAAAACCAGTATCAAGGCTTCTTTCCCCTCTTCTGTTGCGTTAGTTCACTTGCACAACACATGGCATCTCCGCTACTCCCTCCACAACCTGCAAATGTAAGCGCATCCTGGGGCACGCGGCCGTGCTTTTTACATTAAAAGCAATATATGGCAACAAATAAAAAATAAAGACTCCACAAAGTCCGCAGAAACACCCCACCGAACGACACAAAATAAGGAACAGCGACAGGGTCATCTGACCCAATAAAAATAATACCGGGTGTTGCTCAGGACTGCCTTAACCCAAATAAACCCTGATAGCCGCCAGGGATATACAAAAGGAGCGAACCAGCGGGGTGATGCCGTCGGCGGGCAGAGAGTGGCTGGGGGGTTCGGTGAATCGCACCGTCAGCCCCCAGTAATGTTGAGGCGCCAGGTTCGGGAAGGGGAAAGAGAGATGCGCCGAGGCCCCTCCGCCCCCAGCCCTCCCCGCCGCCCCGGCTCGCGGCCCTCACATCTCCCCTGCCCGGGGCT
>VYXD01010690.1:602046-677481 GCA_013397195.1 Hylia prasina
GCAGGGTCGTGGGACCACGGACTCATCGCGGTTGGATCAGAGCTTTAACATCGCCCAGTCCAACCGTCCAGCGAGCACTGCTGCCATTGTAACACCTAAACCACACCACCCACCGCCAGATCCGGACGCCTCTTAAAACACCTCCAGGCCTGGTGACTTCGACGTCCCTGACGCAGCCTATTCCAGTGCCCGACCAACCTAACGGAAAAACGATTTTTTCTAATCTTAAATCTCTCCTGGTACTGCTTAAAGCCACTTCTTTAGGTCTCCCACTGCAGGCACCAGTCCCTCACCTCACTATATCCTTCTTAACAGGCAGTTGTGAGAGAGCCATGAGGGCCCCCCTAAGCCTTCTCTTCTTGAGATTAAATAAACCCAGCTCCCTCAGGCCTTCCTCACAGAGCATTTCGAAACCCTTCATGAGCCTTGTTGACCTTCTCTGGATGCTTCATTTTAGAGTGAGGGGTCCAAAATGGAAAACAATTCTCAAGTGTTCTGCCCATGGAGTGAGAGCACAAGTCTCCAAATCCCCACTGCAGTTCCCTGCAGAGAAATGGGACCAAGCGGCATTGAACATCACAGGTGCACAGCACAGCATGTGGGCTTTGGGGAGCTTGGTGGGCTCTCCCAGCTGAGGCAGATCCATAGGCAAGCCTGGTAGATTGGGTTTGAAACATGCAATGTGATGGAGGCACACACAATGCCTTGCACAGTCACTGTAGCAGTTCAACCAGCCAAGTCTGACAGAGCTGCACTTCACCTGCATGGCAGAAGCAAGTTCCATCCTTAAATGTCAACACGCCCTGAACAGCTCTTGGGAAGACAATGGCCTGGCTGCCAATGAGTGCCTGTTCCTGCGGGGGTAGTACCAACTTGCTGCTGTTCTGGCTCTGTCTCAACATCTGCTAGGACCAAAGTTGTGTAAGCTACTTACTTAGTTTATGCTAATTATTTTAAATTAACTTGATTTTAAGTAAGAGTTTAATACTTTAAATACAGCCCTTCCCTTCTTCCTCTTTCATCTGTTCAATGAAGATGGTCTAGCTGTGGTCAGAGATCAGCAGGAACGTCAAGGTCATTTAGGTCACCAGGGCTGTATGTGCAGTTTCATGATCTGAAAATCATTTAGATCATTTAATGCAATTTCTACTGAATTAGATGACATAAGCATCAACATCTGAGCAGCAGTAATAGGAAAAAACCCCCAAAGAATACAAGTAAATTTATGTGTTAACATTAATAAAATTATGCATGCTCTTATCTTGTCAATTCCTTTACTCTTTTATTCCTACTCTCAGTCCCACAGGTGCACTTGTATCTATCAACCCTAGCTCAAGATCACTAGTTCAGCCAGTACTTGGAAGCATCTTATTCTGCTTTTTGATCAAAGATGCTCTCAAACACCAAATGCAAATGAACTCAGTGAAGAATTTTTAAGTCAGAAAAATTAACTCTCTAAGCAATTCCTTTAAGTGTCAAATGTTCCAGCACTCCCAATTTATAGTACTTGTCACTTCCCAAACTAGCTTGAGCTGCACATCCACTTTCTAAATGATGGAGCTTAGAGCAGTTTAATAACAAATGCCAAGTAATTTGCACCAAAGCTTATTTAAGCCAAGTATTCTGATATCCTCAGTACAGCAGAAATGTCACTGTAACCAGTAAAACATTCTTTGTTTTTTTCTTAGCAAGTGACCCAATTCATACTTGATCTGTATATGAAGGCATGCCTCTGTAGCTGTGTCAGCCAGGATTACAAGAGACACATCCCTATCAAAACCACAGAGAAGCAAAACCTTTTCTGCTATTATTGCAAGTCTTCAAAAAATTGCTTTCAAATATAAGGAGGCAGCATAACTAACCTGACAAAAAAATCTCTCCCTTACATGCCCGGCAAAAATACTTATAGAATTAAAGAATCATGTAGGTTGGAAAAGACCTCTGAGATCACAGAGTCCAACTTTTAGCCCAGCAACTGCTAAGTCCACCACTTAAATCACGTCCCAAAGTGCCACATCTGCACATATCTTTTAAATACCTCCAGGGATGGTGAGTCCTCCATTTCCCAGGGCAGTCTGAGCCAGTGCTTGGCAA
This sequence comes from Hylia prasina, assembly GCA_013397195.1. Classification (NCBI taxonomy): domain Eukaryota; kingdom Metazoa; phylum Chordata; class Aves; order Passeriformes; family Sylviidae; genus Hylia; species Hylia prasina. Next base: position 604,141 of record VYXD01010690.1, read on the forward strand.
CCCTTCAGATGAAGAGTTTTTCCTAATATTTAATTTAAACCTCCCCTTTTGCAACTTGAAGCCATTTCCTCTTGTCCTGTTCCTTGTTATTTGAGAGAAGCTGACATGTGGCTACAACCTCCTTTCAGGTGCTTGAAGAGATCAGTAATGTCTCCCCTGTGCCTCCTTGTCTCTAGACTAAACAACCCCAGCTCCCTCAGCCACTCCTCATCAGACTTGTCCTCCAGCCCCTTCCGCAGCTCTGTTGCCCTTCTCTGGACACACTACAGCACCTCAGTGTCCTTCTTGCAGTGAGGAGCCTGGACAGAACTGGACAGGGCATTTGAGGTGTGGCCTCACCACTATCAAGTACATGGGGACAATCCCTGCCCTGGTCCTGCTGGCCACACTATTGCTGGTGCAGGCCAGGATGGCATTGGCCTTCTTGGCCACCAGGGCACAGAGCCAGCTGTAAAACCCTTCATTTGACCTTCACATAGACATTAACTCCCTTAGTTCTTTTGAATGATTTTTAAAGTAAGACTGATGTGCAGGTAATGGCAACAAATTCTGCTGTTTGAAAACCACTGAATACACAAATTACATAATACGTAAAATCTGAAAATACTAAAAGATGCAGACTCATATAATGTGAATTTATTTATACAAAAATGATGAACATCCACAGGAATATTTACAACTTTAAACTGTTTTCAGTTACAAAATAAAAATTCTATTCTTCCATTTAGACAGTATGATTTAGGACTGCTCCAAATAAAAGCCTATTTAGATGGTAAACAGGGGACAGCAGTTACAGCAAACAAATGCACTGAATGTGTCTTTCCAGACATCTCTTTACATTATGATGTAATAAACATAGTTGAGTAATTGAATTTCCATGAACAAAATATCTAGTAAAATGTGTTCCACAGCTGCGCAGTTTGTTCTAAGTCCTTTGGGCATACAGTTTAAAGTTAAAGAAAATTCAAGATCCTAGAAGCTTTAATTTATCTATGAATAAAAATGTTAGAACTAATATTCAATGCTAATGTTTATCTCATAATCTACTAACCAATCTTAAATTGATTACGAACTATAGATTCTTGTGAGAAGAGGTAGCCAGGTGTCTAAAAACTTCTGATCTTGTTCTAGTGTTTAGCCAAATCAAGACGTGAATATTTTACTTTTGATGGTAATGAATCAAATTGAGAGGTGAACTGGAGAAATAGGGCAAGTTTGAAAAGCAGCCATCTGAAAATGTTATGAAAATGCTTGTGATGTGGGTTCTTATATGACACAAAGCACTAATGCAGGAGAGAAGAAAAGAAATATTCAAACATGTTTACAAAGACTATTTCACACAGAATGTGACTGTAATATGTATACTACTCTTTATAAGGCTCTGTTCCAATCTATTTCTGTCAAAATTTTTTTGATTGATCAGCCACTTCTGGAAGAAGTCCTCTGATTTCCACAGAACACTTTAAACTATTTTCTCCCTCTGCACCAAATCCTCTAGAGGTAGTTTGACGCCACATGAAGCAGAACTTGGCACCTTATTCAGTGTGTGTTTTGGCTTTTATTGCTCTGTTTTGCAGCAGGGAAATATCAAAGCATAAATTGAAATTAAATTAGCTTGCTCCTAGTCAAATTTCTGATTCATTTGCTGCCTCAGGACTTGCCATCTTTGTTGGTGTGCAGTCCCTATGAAAATATGAAGAATCTCTTCCCCTTGATACTACAAACCGGAAGAGACACATCACATCTATGTTATATTTGATATCAGTTTTGTTTTGGATACAGTAAAAATAATGTCAGAAGTCACCCTGAAGACACATGGTAATAATTTACTTAGCTTCAGTCAGCAGGTTGTTTTGAAAATTAAGTAAAAGCCCTTTGTATATAACAAGAGGAAACTATTCATTTAGCACATTTGTGTTACAGTAAAAGAATAAAGGCTTTGATCAGACTCCTACTGCATTTCCAACACCATCTGGTCAAATCTGTAGCATTCCTGAGGGAAGTCAGATCTACAGTCTTAAGTCCCTGATTCATAAGGTACTCTACTGAAATGCTGGAAGCCAATGAAATTTTTTGTATAGCTAATATTAAGAACTTAACTTCCAAGCCCACTACTAACTTTAGAGAAGCTCTTGGAAATCAAGCTTCTTCAGAGCTCTGTTAGTACCTTGGACCTGACCTTGAGGTATATTGAGGGAATAAGAGAATTTTGGTTTTGGCATTTTCATTCTTGGCCTTTTTGTGATGAGTATTAACTGTTCTATCCTTTCTTTCTGCTGTGAGGCCACAGAATAGCTATTAATGTGGAATCCAAACTATCAATTAAAAGTTAATTGCTCTTAATATTGTTACCACAACTAGCTTGATTCAGGGGACTATGACAAGTGTTTCATACAGTAAATTTAACTGACTACATATGCATTGCTTTTGACATAAAAATGGCTTCCTTTCATGTGGGTTTCATAGTTCTAGTTCCATATATGCTATTACAGTGTTAAAATTTTTTAAAAGTTAAATAGAATAAATGCACCAGAATCATCAGTAAGTATTTCCTAATGAGGTATACCGATGATTTTCTTTCAGAAAAAGACCCCAAAACCCAAACACCTAAAGATGAATTCTGTTTTAAAGTGTCAAACAGAACAAATCATATTGCAAACAAAAGGTATTTCAAAGAATGGTATGCATTTTCAATGCCTTCTGCACTAAAAAAGCTCTGTTGTCTTGGTATGGTAATTCCAGTTTATACATAATATTTAAATATAAAATAGTTTTAAAATTTTCAGAGAGGAGGGTGCACATATTTGTTTACTGTTCTTTGAGCAATAGTATATGCAGTGTTTCATATTGTGTACAGAACTCACTTGACATGAAGTTTTGAAACAAGATAATTTGTCTTCAATTATCAAAAATGTATTTTTACTCTGCTTTGAATTATTACTGGAAACATAAAAAGATAATACATCCTGCAATTGCTGGAAGTTAACTCATTTAGTCTCTTTGGCATCTGTAGTACTGTAACAGCTCTAGTGCCTTATCTCTGTAATTGCAAACTTTTAAAAAATATTTTTCCCTTTTCTGTTTTTTAATAATTGAACCGCATTTTGTTTTTGTGATACAGAATTTGTTGTATTGTTTTAATATACTGGTATGCAAGACTTCAACTGCCATTCAAGGAAAGGAGCATCAGTATCATACAACTTCTCATAAAGGAGCTTACATAGTCAACAAAGATCTCAAATCTGTGAAATTCCTATACCAATTTGTTCTTGCTAAATTGCAAAGTGAACATCAGCAACTCAAGAACCTATACACAAATCTCGAGGAAATGTACAACTGCAACAAATCTGTTTTGTGGTTTTTTTTAAATAAAGCATAAAGTTTATGAATCTGTTGACCAACAATCTGCCATTCTGAGGACACTTTGGACTTCAATGCACAAATAATTCTGCCCATTTAAGTAAACATTGGAATTTAATAAATAACACATTTTGTATCAACACAGAAATACATACAATTCTTTAGAAAAATATTACTTTACACAAAAAATGCAACAACTCCTAATCCTGACAAATATACAATTTTGTGTAGGTTGCAACGGCAGGATTCTGTTTCTTTGAACAGTTGCTGTAGTCTGTTTTATGACCATCCTTGGATATTTTCCTTTAAACCCGCAGACACGATGCTGACACTGCTATAATACAGTGCCTTCTTGAAAAGCTTCTATCCACCTGTTAGAAAATTAAACACTGTGAGGAAGTAGCTGGTAAAAGAATCAATCTCACTGCTGTCACTAGCTACAGATTCACACAAGAAGTAACATCATACTTCCACTGCCAGTTGGTCTGTGAGTGCAAATACCAAAAGCTATCCAATGAGTCCAAACATACAAAGCTGCCTGGTACAAGGCTATCCGATAGAAGCTTTTTTCTATACCTCTCCCATACTGAAGTGACATGCACGAAGAACTAGTGATGCTGGGAAATCAAATGCTCAAAAAGTAGGCTATGCCAAGGTTCTGCATACCTTTGAAAACTCCCAATTCCCCCCCTCTCTTTTCCACTGCACACATGACCTGGGAGGAATCAGGACACTGCTGGAACTGAGGCAGCCATCTGCATAACCCACACTCTGCTTCTGCAGCAGGTAAAAGCCAGGACTGAGGGAGGAGGCCATGTGGCACATGGAAAGGCAGGGAAGGGCAAAGAGGGCACAGGGAGGAGTCCCAAACAGCTGATCCAAGGTTTCTCAGACTGGAAATTCAAAGCTAGTACTCAGACCCTTTCACTCCCTATACCTGTGGTTTCTTCTCCTACTTGGTTAGGAGGGTAGTAAATGTCCTCAGCTTCTCAAGGATGCAAAAATTAATGTTCCTGAAGCACTCCAATGCTACAGAACAAATAATTCTATTTTCTGAGTGAGGGCTGAACTGTCTGTATATAAAAGTAAGAGGCTCACAAAAAAAAGATTTTTTTCCCTGAGTGGAAATCTTGGAAGAATCGAATGAGACAAACACTGTAATTATCTTTATCATGGAAATTCAAACTGTTTTGGTATTCACAGGGTATCTAAACATTAGTCACAGATGCTGGCTCTTCCTTGCCCTGAGCATTTAATTTTGTGACTGTGTGCATGTTTTTTGAATTCAAGCTTTTGGCATGAACATATTAATCATGTATTAGTGCTCATGCATATCTGCACACACAACTCAAACATCTACCTTACTTTTTAGTAATACTTTTAGTATTTTCCACCGCTGTGTATACATTAAAAACAACTAAAGTGGAATATATCTACCAAAAAAAAAGTTTCTAAGCAGCTTAAACATTGAACATAGCACTGGAATTTAAAACCACATTGAAAAGTAACCATCTGTTAAAACTGATTACTGCACTTAGGCAAATGCATCAGATATTTCTTTGATCCCATCAGGAAAAAATAGTGTCCACCTATGCACACAGGCCAACAGCATGTTTTTGTTTTCCCTTTTAAGGCTGTAAAAGCAGTATTCTGAAGGTTCTGCATAAATCTCCTAAGGATATTAAATACTTGGAAAAAGCTTGAAATTCAAAGTACTTAATTTTATTCCTAACCTCAGTAAAATACACTATGTCCAATTTCAAGTTTTGTTCTGATGAGAAGAGCCATTGTCTGAGTAGAAAAATAAACCTATTGAATGCCTGGATTTTTTTAGTTTGTTTTATATAGTACAAATAAGGACACAAGGGAAACAACAGGATAGTATCTTAATTAACAAAGAAACATTTATGCACATCTGCACAAAATGTTCCCAAAAATCAAACAGACTTCCAGATTTTTTTCTATAGAGAAGTGTCATTAAGTAGGCTCTCAGCAGTTCAAAATTTCCTGTTGTACTGGATACTTTGTTTTTAGAATGTTCCTATTTGCAGAAAACCTGCATCCATTTGAATGTTTAAGTAGCAATAATGGACTTGTAAATGTATCAGATCTATTTAATAATGTAAAATTTCTTTGGGGAAACTGCAGTGAAACCAGTCAGATAAAATAGGCATATAAGATAGCTTTACATATATTCCTTCTATGCTCATTTCTAGTTTACTTTATGAATCATGTAATGAATGTTTTCTACTGATTAATGATCAAGCTTCCAGATTATTTTATATGAAACTGACACAATACATAGCTTGACAAATATGACTCTGAATTCAGACAGGACTTGAAACAAAACAGCTTGTGTAAATGTTCTTTGAATGCAAGCTTTTGTCTGAGTGCATGCCTAGGTGCTCATGGGCATCAGCTCACACACTTAAAACCTTGGCCCCCAAGTTTTAGTGTTTGCTTTATTTTTCACTGCCATATATTGATTAAAAATAATTAATATGAACAGGTGAAATTAAAAAAGGAGTATATCAGTTAATTCTTAAAAACATTTTCTGGATTTCTCCAAAGGTAACATGCAATTTTCACTTGAGTAGACCAGGGTGAAAGGAATGGGCAAGGAAAAAGAAAGATTTCTTATTTTGTCTTTGACTTTCTCATTCTGCACTCAGTCCTTTGCAGAGGTGAGTCTGCTTCCTTCGTTTCAGAAGCCCTAATGAAACCAGTACCTTGTCTTTAAGTAATTTAAAATTTTCATTTATTTATGATATAATATGCATCTTTTATACATATGGTTAATGTGTGAATATTAACATTCACCACTTCCGAATTTTCTAGAAATATGTAACAGAAATTAATTCAAATAGTTTCTTACTTTTGAGCTGAATGGGGATCATCTGCCTTGAATATGTAAAATAAAGTGTTTTTGTGCAGTAAATGGAACACTCTAGACTCTGAGTTTTCACCTTTTACTTCACTGACTGTGAATCCAAGTAAAGGCTGGCTCTCTAATGCTGCCACATCCTATGTAACAGGGAAAAAAGGAAAAAATACAAAATTAGAGCTTGTAAGACATTCTAAGGCTTGCATTTAGACTTCATACACCATACCACTGCAGCAGACAATACAACAAATTGTTATAAATAGGCACGCAGAGAATGCCACTTTTCATCTCCTCCATGCATGAGTCAGGGGTCAGGAAATCAAACCTGGCAGATTTCAACATCACTGATCCTCTTCATTTCCCTGATAGCATCTACCTTGGCTTTCACTGCATGGCCTCATCATTCTGCCTGGCAAGGACTTCTTGCATCAACAGATCAGCCACCACGTGGCAGCAGCCCAGAGGCCCATCAAGCCCAGGGCTCTCTCCAGCAAGCTCAGAAGTGAAATGAGATGCTATTAACTGCATGGAGTATGCTAAAAGAAGGAGCTACAGAGGCAACCTGTGTTCTCAAGCACTGAAGTCATTTCCAAATCTATAAATGGCTAAACTTTTCTCACTTTCTTTTGCTGGAAATTAACAGGATAGGGGAAAACAAGGCTATTGAGTGTTCACAGTCGACCAGAAAAGACCTTTCCTCATTTAGCTCAGTTACTTTTTTTTAATACTCTTATCTTTTTATTAATGAATACAATACACAGCATTTTTGGAAAGGAAAAAGAAGTATTTTTATCCTGTGCAAATTCTAAAACAGTGTTTTGTAACTAGGCAAGGTCCTGAAATGTTTATGAACAGAAGAACAAAAAATGGGTAAACCCCCCCCCCAAATTTACGTAAACACTGACACATGAGGTGAAGACTTTGGTAATTGCCTCTACAGTGAAACAAAAGTGTCCTGTGAGAGCAGAATTTCTTTATATTGGAAAAGAGTAATGTAAGGCTGAGCAATCTGTTTTACTGTCTCAGGTCTTCATATCACTTGGAACAAATACAAGTAGCTTGAGTGGCCAAGCAACACTGCACTTTCTCTTTAGACTCTCTAAATAATGTCCCCTGCAATGGCTCACCAAGATGAAAACTAAGGACATATATTCCTTGGTTTAAGAAAATAGGAAAAAATTAATTTTTTGATTGTGAACTACAAACTGAAGCTACTCTGTAAGGCTGATATCTCAGAGAAAATGAAGCAAAAGAAAATTTAAGGTGACTGTCACAGACTTTGCTCTTTTTTTACCTCTGCCAAAGTTTCCTTTGCAAAGGCCACAAGAGACACAATGTTCTGAAATGATTTTCTAATTGATGTAAAAGTAATTGTTTTCTACATAATTATTTAACTTATTTTTAGAACTACTTGTTTGGGTTTTTTTTAGTATTGCCAATGCCGTAGTGGAAATAACATCACAGGTTTTGGACATAATTCAGAAGTTCTAAAATAAAGGTTGGCAGGAACAAATCTAAGCACAAACCAGGAAATAACTAGAGTGGGGGTAGTGTGAAGAAGGATATTTTTTTTTTATGTGACCAGGATAGGTTGGACCTTACATTTTGAAAAAAAGTGAGGGATAGCAATACCTTAAAACAGATGCTTTGGATATTTTGCTCTTGAAAGATAGTAGTAAACAGAAACAATACAAAAACCCGAAGCCCAAGATCAATACATCTATATGTTACAAAACATTCTAAGAACATTTTAAGATGCAATAAAACTACATCCTCAGCACACATTGGGATACCATACATACATACCATATATACATATATATACGTGTATGTGTTAGGGATTATTCCACACTGCAATAGGACTACACATTCTAAATAGTTCTTTTATATCAAATAACAACTCCAGGCTGAAGACAACAGTTTAAGGAGAAGTAAAGAGATTTACTTTACTTTTGCAAGCATTCAAAATGCCTTATGGAACTGCAGAACAAGACAGTTCAAGATGCATCTATAATGTTGCCTTTGCCACTAGTACACTGTGACACATGCAAACAGATCCCCCATGTATTCAACAGACTCAGAACATACCTACAACTGAGCAATGGTGTGCAGTGAAGAGGTACTCAAAGCTAGATCTGGAATCAGAAACAGCGTAGCTATATCGATGTATTATGGCATCGAGCTCACTGGGCCTTTTCAAAAATACTGCATCACAATCAGATCAAATACTGTAAGGTGATCTAATTTTATACTTTTTTCTAGATCATAAGAATAAACCACTTTGTTACAAAGACAGGATTATCACTGGATATTTAGTTTCTAATATGTGGCCTCTTACCTCACTAGCAGCATATGTGTATAGCACCTTATTTTTTATAACAAACCATAGGTGTTTCCATGGTTTCTTACTGCCCTTAGATCTGTGTAGGTAGCCACTCATTGTAGAGTCTTCTGTATTTGCTGAAACCTGAAGAGGAAAAACAAAATGAATCAACAAACCATAATAAGATTTCACAGTACAGCTTTTTTTTTTTTTTAAACAGATTTCCAGAGCCCTGCCTGTCAGAGACTGAAATTCTTACTTGATGTCAGGTTAATGTTGGTAACTAACTCAGGTGGATGAAAGACATTCTTTTACCTGCTACCATCTATCTGGTCTGGAAGAGAGGTTTCCAGTTAATGAAGGCTGGAACTTAAGTTGGATACAACAGCACAAGAGAAAGCCAAAACACTGAGGAAAACATATAGCTGGAGAATACACATTCCTATGTAAGAAGAACCATAGAATCACAGAGTGGTTTGGCTTGGAAGGGACCTTAAAGATCATCTCATTTCAGCTCCCCTGTCATAGGCAGGGGCAGCTTTCCCTAGAGCCTAGATGGCTCAAAGCCTCATTTAGTCTGGTCTTGAACCCTTCCAAGGGATGGAGAGTCCACAACCTCTTTGGGTAACCTGTTCCAGTTTCTCACCACTCTTAGAGTACAGAATTTCTTCCTGGTATCTAATCTAAACATACCCTCCTTCAACTTATGAAGGGTCTTCCTTGTCCTATCACTACATGCCATTCTAAAAAGTCTCTCCAGCTTTCTTATAGGCCTCGCTTCTGGTACTGGAAGGCTGCTCCAAAATCTCCCTGGAGCCTTCTCTTCTCCAGACTGAACAATCTCAAGTCTCTAAGCCTTTTCTATCGGGAGAGGTGCTCCAGCCCTCCCTCAACTTAGTAGCCCTCCTCTAGACTCATTCCAGCAGGTCCATGTCATTATGTTGAGGATCCCAGAGTTGCACTGCAGGGGTCTCACCAGAGCATGGCAGAGGGGCAAAATCCCCTCCCTCACCCTGCTGGCCATGCTGCTTTGGATGCAGCCCAGGACACAGGTTGTTTGCTGGCCTGCAAGTGCACATTGATGATTTATGTTGATGTTTTCATCCACAAACAGCCCCATCTCTTTCTCCCCAGGGCTGGCGTCAATCCATTTTCCACTCAACCTGTATTTATACTTGGGATTTCCCTGACAAACAAACAGGCAGGACCTTGTGTTTGGCCTTGTTGAATTTTGTGAGGTTCACATGGACCCATCTCTCATGCCCATCCAGGTCCCTTTGGATGGTATCCGTTCCCTCTGGTGTGTGGACTGCAACACACAGCTTGGTGTCCTCAGCAAGCCTGCTGAAGTGAAAAATCATTTCCTCCCATTCCCAAGACCTACAGTAAACAGGGTTTCACTCTACCTTTCCTAATCATAAACCAAGAGCTGAGTTGGTGTAGGAGTCTTGTCACTGACTGTTGGTACAGCGATAAATCACAATTACGGGAAACACAAGGAAGCAAGAAAGAAATTACAATTTTAACTATAGCTCTGAATCACAGTCTCACAGGTGTTTATGCAGTCTACACAGTGCTTCACAGTTCATGTCCCTGCCTATTTAAAACAAAGGCTCAAACATCAGAGGCACATTTTGACATTCGATTCTAGATAAGATGGTTAAAATAAGCACTTTTTTTCCTACCCTTAATATTAATGATATAATAGCAGCAAGACACCACTTTTGACCAATAAAACACTTACTTCTTTGAGGGCTGCTGGAATTTTTTTCTGCTTTCTTCCAGAGGGAATACTTTGTAATACTGTAGACAAGGCACTTGATGGAGATTTATGGTTTACTGGGGATCCATTCTTAGGAGTGCACTGGTTATCTAAAATGCACAGGATGAATATATTGGTTTCATATCACAGATGACTAAACACAGGCAATTCATTTTTGAACTTTTCTTCTTAAAAACAGCTGGCATTTTTATTCAGATTACAGGGTTACAATAGTGACACCTAACCATGTTAGATTCAACTCTGAATTAACTTTTTGGTGTTATCATCAACACCATCAGTTAGAATCCCCCAAATCACAATCATACTAAAAAAAACCACAAGAAATTTAAAATGAAACAAACTGGTCTTGTTTGTTTTCAAACTCTGTTTTCTAGGTGCTGGACCATCTTTTCTCATAAAGAAGGTGATAATTATATCTTAAAAATTACAGCAAATTTTTACAGCTGCCCTCTGCGTTGTCTGTACTTTATATCTATCTTTCAATTCTCTACATCTGTTAACTTCTCAACCTTATTCGATAGGGATGCTCTTCTTCCAGCACACACACACTTCTGGACGTTCCCATCTCCCAGCCTGTGCTTTCTCCACTGCCACAGGCAGTTACTTCATCTCTCTTGGAAGACTTCTGCAACACTTCAAACCCCCTTTTTCCACACCTCTTCAAAACCCCTTTTTCTAGCAACACCCACCACTTTTTTTACAGCTGCACTTGGAATGAGTGGTTTCATAAAGTCTACTTCTAGAATTGGCCCTGAAGTCGGTGAGGCTCTGAAATAATGAGCAGGAGAGCAATGTGATTGCCAGCTGTACTGCACCTGCTCCCCAGCCCTTTTCCCAGCTTCAGGCAGCTGCAATTGCTTGCAGTACAGCAGCCTCTAGTGCCCAGCCCAGACACCTGCAGGTGGTTCAGATGCCTTCCCATCACTGCAGGCTCCCACTGTCCTTTCCAGGGTTATCCTGCTGCCTTCCCCATCCCCATGAGAAATGTTGCCCCCAGCATGCTGGGATCCATAGTTTTATTATTTCACCAGGCACCACAGATTTCCCAATACCCCAGCGAGCTCATGTCGCACCGGAGCCTCTGCCACAGGAAGGGCAGAAAGCTCTTTCAGTCTGTTTGCAGCTCATTTGTGTATTTCATACTCGAGTATTTCAACGTAATTCACAGCAAGTCTTGTGAGATGGGACTGGATTCTCACCTCGCTGGGAGGTGCTTCCATTGAAGCATTTCCATTTACACTTGTTTCTGCAGAATGATATGAAGCTTCTACAAAGAGACGTACTGGAGTTTTCTCAGGATGAGGACACTGACCCTGGACCTCCTCTCTAAGCAAATCTTATTACCATTAGGTTATCCAGACATTGCTTTCCACTAGGCAGCATATTCTCTGAAAGCATTTCAATGAAAACTGCTCTAGATGTGGTGTTTTATGTTGAATTCCATATGTTCAGTAGGCAATGGTTAGGAGTTTTCTTTCAGAACTGAGGTACAGATAAGTAAAATCCTTGAATTCCATCTGAGCTGAGGCTTTGAGAGTAGCTTGAGGTCAGTTTATAGACCCGAACAGTCTCAGCTTCAGAAAGATTATGGCCTGTGTCTCTACAGAGCCCCAGGACTTTAGCCATCTCAGCAGCTTAACTGGCAAAAATGAAGTTTACAGACATACAAGTTATGGAGTGCAACCATACATGTGAACCCCCTGGGAGATCAGGATAAACTGCAAGGACTCTAATGTACACTTGTACCCTGTGATTTATGAAAAGCAATGAAACACTTGTTATCTCAAAAGGAAAGCAGCATAGGCTACATGTCATTACCACAGGGTAAAGGCACACATGTTTCTGGAAGGAAGAGCCAATGTATTGCAAATTCATTTCCTAGCTTGCTCCACAGAAGCTTGTTTGGCTTAGAATCTCAGGTGCCTATCATTTTTCAGGCACAAGCAGAATGAAATGCTTGAACCCAGCAGTAAAGATAAGGCACACATATACCACGTTATAAAGGCCGCAAAAGTAAGACAGACAGTTTGTGAAAGTTTTATTTACCCTGCTTTTGTAGCTCCCTGAAGCAATGATCACATACTCTGGCTGGCTGGTTTTTCATATAGTCTAAGCCATGTTTGTTTGATGAACAAGCTTGGCAGACAATCTGGAAACAGACGGAAACGGGTAAAAGCATTATTGTACATGATGTGCACCTGTAAATCACCAAATACCCAAAGACATTCACTTCAGCACTTTTAAGCCCATAGAAACCTGAAATAGGCAGTATTTTACAGTGCAAATGTTTTAAGATCTTGGCTTTTTCCCATACCTTTATGCTTAATATGCTGTCCTTTCCTCCTCTAAATTATAAAATTTTAAATATTAAAAAAATCAGTGAATTAAGAGTCAATAAACGAATGTTAATGATCCATTAAAATCAGAACAAGCCTACTATGTTACTGAACTGTTTCAATCATAATTTTTTTGAAATAGCTAAAAAGCTATTGCTCTCTTGATGATCTTTTTACAACACAGATGTCTCAACTGCATCACATTCTAATTTTGTATTCCCACTGGATTAAAACAAGAAAGATTTAGATATAGCTTTCATAAGTGTAAAATATAAATTAAGGTTGGTAGTAACTTAAAATCAAAAATAATTATCTTATGAAAATTAGTGAGGAAGATACTTCTTCATTTCAGCTAACACTCGTGGGTGTTATGTAATTGCAAAATAACCATAAATAGCATTCCAGAATGCAAAATAACTAACATGTAGCATGTTGAAGGTTGAATACTGGTCTGTCATAACACCTGTCCAAAAAACCCAAACCCCAGCCCTCAGACCACCAACCCAAACATGTTGGTTCTAACCCACGTAATTGTGTCATAGTATAGGGTAGCTAAGAAGAGCAGTTGGGGTGAAAAGGTAACCACAAAATGACCCAACCTTCCCGCACGCCCTGCAGTGGTGCCTTCTCCATGTCAGCGTGAATTCACTCGTACAGATCATGCACATCGTGGCTCTCGTGTCAGGGATCCAGATGGGAGCCTTTGATCCCAGAGGACTATCTTCTTCCTGTTTCTCTGGATCTGCCTGAGAGAACACAGGCACAATATCATTACATTCAGTGAGAAGTAACCTTCATCAGTGATTATAGGATAATGCTAATGGTGTTGGAAAACCTCCTCAGATAAACTGTCATGGTCTTAAATGTTATCTACTCTTTCATCAGTGACCATTATAATGCAAGCCTGACAAAAGAGATGCATTTAATGACTTTCAAGCTTTACCAGCCTACTTGGATCAATAGCTGCTTTATTGTAAAACCTTTTGATTTCATCTTTCTGTGCACAAGGCTACAGAGAGAATTGTGAAACCTGATCTGGCTTATTTTGAAGAAAGTAATTTTAAATTTATGAAAGAGATAACACTGAAATATTCTGTTCTACCATCTGTTCAATTATTTACCATCCTGCTTTATTATTTGTCATGGAATCCCTCTTGTTTCTCTAAGCACCTGACAGGAAACTTTATATTCAAAAAGGGAACAAACCAACAATAATGGTGGGCTATACCTCTTCAAGACTTTTGCTTGGATTAAATGTGATTCTCTTTTTTGTGTATTCTTCAATCGACTTGGAGATAGCTTCTAACCACTCATCTCTTTCTGTAGCAGAACTGTTGGAGTAAAAAACCACAAAAACAATTTATTATTATTAACATTCTAAGAAGCAAGTGTTGATTAGAATTCCACTAGCATTATTGCACATTGGAGGAACTCTCTTGCAATTTCAGTTTATAAAACATCTACAACTCCTACTGCAATTGGCATTATTTTTTAACCTTTGGCATGGTGTTATTTATTTATGTTGACTAATACTAAAAAGATTTCTTTGTCTGTTGTTGTCATGTGGATTCCCTTCTTCCCTTCCCTCCTTCCAAAGTCCCTGTGATTCTTTCAAGGTTTGTCCATCATCAGTTCCCCCTCCTCCCCAGACCCTTGAATAGCCTGAATAATATTTGTTTAAATTATGCTCCCAGAACAAAGGCATGGGCCTTCCATCTTGAAGGCAACCTGAAATTTCAACAAGCTTTTTTTCTCCCCACTTCCTTCTGTCTCAGGGTGCAGTTTGTTATACCCAACCCTGTGAAACTCCAAGCTTCTGTCAGATAAAACACAGTGATTCTTCTCCTGCCTTGTGCTCCTATTCGCTCCTACCAGGTCATACTACATTCAAATAATATTTTTTTCCCAAAACGTTTCCATTGGATGAGATAACTCAAAGAGACAGGTAAGCTTAGTCCATCTCTTTATTCCACAGCTGGTGGATCACTAATCAAGTGCAAGGAAAGCATAAGGCTGAAGTGGCATGGCACAAGGAGCACAAGGAGTTCCTGGTGCAGCAGGACCCTGCAGCTGTACTGGGTAATGGGCAGTGCCAAAGCACCTCCTCTGTCCATGGGCACAAACCATCTTCATAAATATGTGCTGTTCCTGCTGCAAAGGGCAGCCTACCATCCTTTCTCTTAGCTACTACATCTTATTTTCACTGTTGTGCCAGAACACACACAGTTATGCAGCGGGCTGGATTGGGAAACAAACCCATATTAAAGCAAGCCATCAACCTGCCCTTCCTCTGGATCAATTTACAGACTATGTTCATCACACAGCTGAACAACTACTTGTGCCAGCAACACAGAGAAGGCTCTAAGGAAGGATGAAGCAGTTTTGCAGCAGAGGAACAGCTAGACTGTTTAAGATGCCATGCCAGCTTAAAAAGGGCTTCTAAAGTTTAAACAAGAATCTACTCCCAACATTTTTTCCATTCCCCACTTTTTAATTAGTATAAAATAAATTAATTTATTTAAACCAAGGAATTGAACACAAATATATACAAAGGGAAGTTAGGGAAAAGGTGAGCAATGACTTACACAAATGAGGCATCTAACACCAATTATTATTTAATGGTTTTGTAGGTGAATTTGGAAGCTTTTATCATCTTTGGATCTTTAAGGAAAACATTTTGAATAGGAGGTTTGAATGGGATAAAATTGAGTACTATACAGAATCAGAGAGGACAAATCTGCTAAAGTAAACACACAGGAAGCCTGTGAGGCACAAGCTAAAAAATAAAAATTCTAGCACACACAGCAATGAAATCAGAACAAAAGGAGAGGAAATAAGATACATGTAAGGGCAAAGCAATGCATTAGTGTCTGTCCCAAAATCTCACATTCTGAGTGGAACATTTTGCTCAGTCTATTTTACCTTTGCTTTCTCATCTGGAAAGAACAATTGGTCTGCATTAACTACGTAGTATTCATAACTCTAATCAACTTTGGCCTTTTCAAAATCTGGTTACATTTAATTAGATTCTTGTAACTGTATTAGTTAATTAAATTGAAAGTTGGCACAGGTTTTGGAGATTACACACCACCACCACCCTCATCATGTGGGGACTGCTCCGTGTGCAGCAGCTTGCACAATGAAGTACGGGCTTACACCCTAACATTTCACCAGGAACCTTGTGCTTGGTAGGTTTGCTAGTGGTAGCTTTTAGGATTGTTTACAGTCTTGCAGAACGTAGGGGCAAATGTGGTGCCACTGGCAACAAAATTGCTGTAATGGTTTGCTGCAGCAAAATCAGCAGTTTCTTCCACTATCACTTCAGCCCTTCCCCACAGTTGCCCAGCCCTACTGCTTCCCCTGCTGCAGGTCCAATATTTGTTGCATCCTTCCGAATGTGATTTTGATTATAAAATTGCAAGGGTTTCTTGGGCTTTTAAAACATTATTATTTTTATTTATTTATTTAAGATTTAACATCATAGCAGAAAGCCTCAAATGGATTATAAAGAATCCCAGCAATGGCTACTACTGGCAAATACACGTGCTGGGGGCACACATCCAGCTGCTCACTGGAGGTAAGCAGCTCACTGGCCCCAGGAGGGCACTGGGGAAGCGTGTCCCTCTTGTTTCCAGGATCAGAGCCTTAGGGTACCTCTCCCAGCCCAGTTTGCCTGACCATCCTTAGGTAGGACAGGAAGAGATGCAGCTCTATCTGCCTGGGGTAGCTCTTCATCCACTTTATTGAGGGGCCAGACCATGTCAGGCTGGCATGACTGTTGTTGCCAGGACCACAGCTTTACTTCAGTACGGTGCTGTATCATGCAGATGCACTAACTTGTTTTCCTGATGAAGAGATTTCTAGTACAATACTGCATTGTACTTATGAAAAACAATTCACATTCCTACAGATATCCTAGGAAAACTGAAACCTCAACCCAGAAGAGATAAAGCAGAATACTAATGCAGTCTAAAACTAAAACCTAAAGTAACGAAGACTCTTGTCTAGGCATTAATCTATATTTGTTATTAACTGGCCTGCTTTTTATTACTAGCAATTTTTCACCAGCTTAATTTTTCACTTCCCTGTCTCTGCTCCCAGGATAATTTCAGAATCTCTGGTGTACACTCCACATAATGCTTATTATTTGAAAAAACCCATGGAAGTAAAATTTGTCTCCAGTGTCTTTAAGACTTATTTGAACTGTTTTGAAATTAAGGTGGGTTTTTTTTACCATATATTATTTCTATGATAAGCTGTAAGAATGAGGCATCATTTAAAGGAAGATGCAGCCTGGGCTGACAAGATATGAATTCTCTTCACATTTAGCATATTTACCAATAGGAACAACATAGTTGACTGGGAAAAATATATGCAAGCACCTGCTGCTGGTAGTGTTTTTCAATTGCTTCCCTCCTACACCACAACAGGTCCAGTTCTGGTGACAGACAGAAAACTGTCATTTACATCTGGAGCCTCCAGCACCTCCTTCATGCCACGCAAATGCAACTTCTGTCTGTCCCTGCTGTGTAACTTAGGGCTCCTGCACGTGCATGGCTCCCAGCAAGTATAAAAGTAACAGAGCTGAATGCTCCCCAAAGATGCAACATCAAAAACACTAAAAAGCAAATTGTAGCAGCCTCAGTTGGTAATATGAAGTTAATTCCAGCAATTTCCAAGTTAAGACAAAAACAGATCACAAACTATGCCACATTTGATATGCATGTTATATATAGGAGTTTTCCCCTATGGACCAGCATGTCTTTCTCAGGAGTTGCTTTTAATCTACCACTTAATCAGTTCATCAAAAAGACTAGTCTTTCCTGTTTTGTGGAAAATAGGTAGCTTGTATGTTGAGATGATATAATTTTCAGAAGTTCCAATTATTCTTTTACAATTTTTAAAAACAACTGAAATCAAAGTGAAACACTGTTTCAAGTCAAGCAGAGATAAATCCTCATTGCCTGCTGCCATCCCCTGAAGGCCGTCATGTGTGACATCCAGTCACCTCTCTGTGCACCTAAGCAGCACACAGCTGTTATTATTACACGGGAGCCATGCCCTAAACTGTGAAATGCAATTTTTTCCCCAGTGTGCATAAGACCTATAAGACATGTTTAAATTTGTTGAAGACATAAAGAATTACCCATTTCAAGTGTCTTGTTATAAATAACTACTGCTCTGACAATTGAGCTACTTCCTTTGGCTTCTTTGACAATGTTAGCCTTGGTCTACCCCTCAGCTACAGATACTGCTATCTTTGTGCATTCTCATGTCAGTATTTACAAGGTCACACAAAAAGCAGCAGTCTGCTCTTGCTCAGCTTTGCTAAATAAAAAACATGTCTTTCTTCATTGGCATCAGCACTGTCACAGATGTCAGAACACATAAAACTTCAACTCAAGCACCATAAAAACAACAATCCACAAAACCAGACCTTTAATAAAGGCATCTCCGTGAAGGTGACCATAGCTGCCTGGGCTTAGTGACCATATATCCTTCTGCTGTTACTTAAAGAATTTGGTAACATAGAGCATATCAGTAACTTTAGAAGAACAAAAAAACACTGAAAAAGCATAAAATGAATTAAATTGAAACCCTCTCAAGGAAAGGCAGTGCAAGGGTAGTATTTCAATTTACTTGAAGTTTCTGAAAGTGTAGCTAAGGTGAAAAAGAAGAACCAAACAATGGTTTTATTCACTCTGATTTACTGATTCCCTCTATTCTGCAATCACTCAAGCCAAGAGTAACTTTTCATTACATTAAGTGCAAAACTTGTGTGGCTTTTTTGAAAACACATAGTTTTAAAATCATTGTTTATTTGAAAGACTTACCTGGCTGAAAGAATGAAGGATCTCTCTACGCTTTCAATGTTCAGTTCATTCTGATACGCTTCCTGAGTTGGTTTCTTAACCTTCAGCCGAGAGAGAAAACTTCACATTCAGACTGAAATGGTGCTTTTGTCATTGCTTTAATTTTAATTCCTGTAAAATCTCTAACATTTTTATTGCAGAAGGGGAACACTGGAAAGAACATACTGAGAAACAGGAAATCATATACCAGTCCAAAGGGCCCAGCTACACTAAGATTACATGCAGCCCATCCTTTTATTTCACTGGCCCTCATACAAACACTGGAGATGTACAGGGGAATGAAGCTCAAGAGCTGTCAGACACCTTCCATACAGGCCCAGTCATGTTGCCCCCTCAACACCTCCTACAACTGGACAAAAAAAAAGGCGCTGCTGCTGCAGGATGAGATGTAGCCCACTGGTGTACCCCAGAGCAGGCAAGGGCTGCACTACCCTGTTGATCCTTCTGAGCTATCCACTTTCAAACATAACAGGGCTTAAAAGTCAAGAGTGGGTCTGAGCTGCCACAAGACATCTGCAGGCAAAAGAGATTTTGTAGCTCTGCTTGCAAAACTTTGGACCTGAGTGCCAGATCTGCACTGCAACTGGACGTGGTGATTTTTTCTGACAGAACTGGAGACAATGATTCCCAAGGCAATGACTTGCTGTTCCCATTAACTGTCATGTCAATGACTGAGTCATTATACAATATGCATGGTCCCTTATTATCCAGCAGAGCTCAAGGCTTAACTTTGATGCTTTTCACAAGGGCTCAGGGAGAAAAGCCATACCTTCCCTCACAATTAGCAAAGCTCTATAAACCACAGAGAACTGATCCACCAGGATCTTACCAGGCAAAGATGCCTAATCTCTGGGTGTCAGCAATAAAAAGCAGTTAGAAGGCAAAAGTGAGGCAGTCTAAACAAAATACAGTACAATAAATAAGCCAGCAGACTGTTCCAGAGTAGGACAACACTAGGTGAAATGCAGCCAAGGTGATCGTGAGACAACAGAATATTTAGGGAAACCTAGATAGCAATCCCACAGGCCACATTATGCAAAAGAAATTAAGCCTGTAGGATTGCTCTGGAACATACGCACATTTAACATCTCTTGCCAACAGTAAACACAGTTGCGTTTTCAAAATTTAAAGGCCTGAGTTTAGGTAGATTTGGAGAAAGGCTTAATTTAATAAGGGACTCACCTTCATTCCAGCCAATGACAGCATGTTGTTGAGTTTATACATCCCTGACTGAACTGGAGTAGTATACAACAGGGCATCATTGAACTGTAATACAGAATGCTTTTTACTGACTGAAGTTTGTTAAAAGGCAGATAATTTTAGATGCATTTTATTGGAAGTACAGAACCCCTACAGCACTGAGGTAACTGTCCAGAAGGGTATCCTCTACTTCCTATTACTCCACTTAGAATCCAAGAAACATTTTCATGTATGAATTTAGATAACAATAGGTATCTATTCATATCCTCCTTGTGTAAATATACACTTGGCATATGAGTAAACAGTGCACAGATGTCAAGGAACAGGCTGTCAAAAGGGACAAAAAAGTTTCTTCTTGTTATTATTATTATTATACACAGGTATATAATATAGCAAACTACTTTAAAAGGATATTAGAATTAACCATTCAAACAAATCAAAACAATCTAGAAACTAGGAGATAGCAGAATGGATTAGCAATTTATAAGGACAAACTTAACCACACCTTGTGAATTTTACCAGTTTAAAGGGCATCTACTGTTTATTTCCTGTTCAACTAGACTTGGATTCATTCAGTGCACTTACTGAACAGTAACTAAGATTTTTTTCTTTTCTGTGCTATTCAACACATGGATCCAAACTTCATTTACTACACATAAACGAATACCAAAACCTGAAGTGTTTCAAAAGTCTTTGCTATGTGATTCTTTGCAAAATGACCATATGGTTCAAATGATTACTCAATTTTCACAACATGATAAATGGAAAAATCACTGTCTGATGGTATGAATGTTACCCTGTACCATTTCTACCTAAGAAAAACCCCAAACCAAATTAACTCCTTGCCTGATAAAACAAAACAGAGAAAATCCAAGACAGAGACACTGAAATTAGCAATATCTAGTTTGTGAAGCTTGAGATAGCACCACATTTTTGAGAGTATTTCCATAACTGGTATAATACACACTCCAGGAATGCCTAGGGAAGTATTTCTTCATATTAGGGTAACTACAAGACAGAATTTAGCCAGGACTGTGAATCAATAATGCCATAAATTACAGGATAACAGCTGCTTTACTGTCTAAATAGAAGAGATAAACAAATGGTTCAAGTGGAAACAGAAACTTCAGAGAAGCACAGAAGTTTCAAAATAAAGCAGTAGCTTTTGAGACAGGAAAAGAACCCAGTACTTAACTTCCACCCAGTGCTGTGCTCAGGATACACGTGGGCTCCTGCAAGGGGAAGGAAAGAGGACAGCGAGCGGGAGGAAGGAGAGAGGAGGAGGGAGATGGGAGGAAGGAAAGGGGGGAGGGAAGGGTGCAGCAGCAGCGACAAGAGTTCTAAGTTTTAAGATTTGGTACAGCTAAGATGGATGGAGTAACTGTGCTACCTTCCACAGTACCACAGATAATGTCTTCTCATGAAAGCTCTCAGATTTAGAATAAGCATTGTTCAAAATAGTACGTTTTAGTGAGAAATGATTTTCCATTAAAACTAGTGCATATGCCACAGATAATATCTCTACATTAGAACTGACTGAATAGAACAGCAACAATTAGTAATTTTTTCTGCAGTTATTAGTTTTATTTGCAATGTAATGTTTTAACCACTGAAAACTCCACTAGGATAAGGCACATAGCAACATACATAGCATCTTACCAGAAAAAACATTCTTGGCTGCATGACCTTCCGTGATAGCTTCATCAATGTTCCCTCTTTCAAAAAGACCTAGTAAATTAAAACAAGAAATGGAAAACTTAGCTTTTTAGGGCACAAGCCATGCAAATTAGCTGACTTTTTTATAAGTATTATCATGATTATTATTATTACTACACTAGAAGTGCTGCACAAGTTTTGGGATTCAAAGTTCCCTTTCTGAGAAAAGTTGTTTATCCTTAGGTTTCTCTACAAGTGAGCGTGGATGACTGCATTAGTTTTCCATGCTGCACGTGAAACCATGAGAAATACAGGGTTAAGCTTGAGGACAAAAACCTGTCTACAAGATCTGGCAAGGAATCATATTCTAAAAATGCTAAGTTTCTGTCAGATAAACATCTGAAAAAAACCCCACACATATGGAGCGGCAGTATTCATTTGACTGTTAGAACCTAATAATGAAGTGATGGACCAATTTTCTTCTTGGTATATTCCAGTGTCAGTCTATGCTTGCAGATCATCTTCACCTCCACTGCACTTTCACTGCAATCTGCTGAATGCCATGTGGGGCACTTACCCTTCCTGGCTGTACGATCTCATGGTGTCCATTTAAACTGTATTGGATCTGCATGAGTTTCTGAAAGTTATCCTATGCAGGAAAAAAAGAAGGTAAGTACTTGCCCTTGCACTCATAATTTTTTTAATGAACAAAAAAAGGGAGAAAGGGAGAAAGAGAGNAGTTTTAATCAACTAGCTTCATAAGGCAAAATAACTTACTCCCTGCTTCATGATGTCATTGGCATGGTTTGCAACTTCTATGACAACAGCTAAAGCATCTGAAAGATGAAGGAATGATGTTTTGGTTATACAGACCAGTTAGCATTGGTATAATGTAAAGCACAGATACCATAGTGCATTTCCACATCATTCCGAGATTGAAGGATCTTATTGTACAGTCACTGCATTCAGGAGCACTTCCCAAAAATCCCAGAGTCTCTGGATCTTAGTTTAATAAGTATGCCCTAGCAAGTCATTGCTTCAACCAACAGTGTCAATTATTTCCTACAGCTACTCAAAACAGTCCAGAGGCCAAGTTAAATTCCAGTTTCTCACATAACGAATTACTTACTATACTTACAGTGGAAAAGTTAACAGCACTTTAACAGAGACTCTGTAGGGACCAAGTTATTGCCATTTTACCTAAATGCCATCACTGCCATTCATTAAAGACTACCTAGAAAAATTATGTAAACCTTTGCCATTTCTGTCTTCTGCTTTTAGTTTCGCTGCCTCTCAAAAGAACAGTAAAGTTCAAATTTCTAAATTTTGAACTTGTAATGCCAAAAGAAAAAGAAATCTCTGAAAAAAAAAGTTACCAAATATAAGCAATTTTATTAAGTACTGATATTTAATAACCAGCAACTCAACTGTAAAATATCCTAAGGTGTAAGTGCAAAAAGCAGTTATATAAAATGATTATGTGAACACAGTGAGTATTCAGTCCAAGGATCCGTCCCATTCAAGGATCTTATCCAAAAACCTGCAATTTACTTAAATACAAAAAAGACACTTAACAGAAAACTAGAACAACTTTTCTGATGAAATGTAGTCTTGAAAGCATTTAGCACCTTCTGAGTAAGCGAATTACAGTCAAGCACTTCAAAGAAAGGAATAAGTTTGGTTAGAAGTCCACAGAGAAGCCTACCAAACCAGGAAAAACCAAGGCCTTGGAGTTTTTTTCCTAGATAATCATTAGAGTATTAGTACTGTAGAATGCATGTACTTCCCTTACTGTTGACTCATATTCGGGAAGGAAGTATGTTAAAAGACAGAGCTTTCTGAACTGAAAGATTCAGAAGGTCAGGAAGCCATGTAAGAAACTAAACAGACATGAACAAAAAGCTCCTCCTAAGCCAGTCGAAGGAGAATTTTTGTAAAAGACTGTCACAAGGTAAGGCAATGCAAGCACAGAGTCAAACAGCTAAAATACATAGTACATGTCAAGCTATGTATTTTAAATTTGATCAAAATTTAAGTTTAGATATAGATGTCATGGTATCAAGCAAGTCTGCTGAAATGTAGCTGGTGGTCTCTTTCTAGGAAATGTTGGAGCTGCTTCAGGCAAAACCCTCCCCAGCTCCCACGCATGTGAAAGAAGGTGAAGGGAAATGTAGGAAGATAGGAATGATTCTCTCTGTTATACCTTCCTTCATCTCTCAGTTACTATATATATTAAAACCTTAAAACTGTATCCATTGACTTCAAGAAAGATTGAAGAATTTTAGAGAAAATTATAAAATTTGCTAGCTATTGAAGGGAGAGTTCCAGGATCTCAGGATTATTTATACAGCCAAGACTACATGAATCTAAATAACAACATAAAATAATCTATAGGGTCGAAGTCCATAAACAAAGTGCTTTTTGGCAGGGAAGAGCATTCCACTTATACCACTTAGCTGAAGTAATGTATTCAAATGAAGGTCAGCAAGAAGAATTGTGCTATTTGGGTTTTTTTCCAAGAGTACTAATCACAACCAAACCTAGTCTCCCTCTCCACTCCTCCCCTTCACTCCCAGGCCCTGCAGTGGACTTAAACAATAAAGCAAAGTCAGAAGTAAGTCAAGCTTAATTATTACAAGAAAGGTCTTGGTGACTAAAGATTAGATTTTCTTTTCTCATCCAAGTTCTAAGATGGACTACCAAATATGTCAAATGTCAAATTAACACTTAATTGTTGTTATAACTCAGCTTCAGCTTCTATCTTTGATATAAGAAGAGTGAGAAAAACACTGTGAAAGATATAACTACAAAAAATGGAGACGCTGGAGAAACCACAAAAAGAGTCAAGTATATATTTAGGTTGCTCTCTTTTCAAGTGGTCAACTATTTAATATGCAGTGCAAGTATTATTTTTTTCACAACCATAAGAAGTGCAAGATGAACTTTTCTATCTCTTGACGAGCCATCAGTAAAAATATTTTTGGCTTGTATCTTCAACATGCTCAAGTATGTCTAAATGTCCTAAGAAATATATTTACTCACATATTTCATGGCATTGTACCAGCAGACGCAGCAAACTTGGCTCAGTACATTGAAGGTATTTATTTATTGAAGTTCAATCAACTACATCTGCACAAGCCTTCTAAAGGTGGGACTTGCACAAATGTGACAGGATCTCATGCAAATGAAATGGAAACATCGACTGAGAGCATTTTTTGCACTGCCGAGGCACACTGTGAAGGAGGAAACAGCCTGAATGTGCATTGCATTGATATGCTCGAGTAAAACTATCTTAATCCTGCACCACTATGAAATGCATGGTCCTGTCCTCTCCATCACCAACAACCTCTCATTTCCTCTGATCTCCTTTCTCTCCACATGCAGACAAGCCTCTCTAAGTAACCTGTGTTTGTGCAGCTTCTGGTAAGTCAAACTGGAGAACCCCTCAGGTTAAGTATTAACCATGGCAGCTCCTTGATCCTGCTTAGCTGCAACATGGATGCTTGTCCTGGCACAGAGAGAGAGGAGGAGGCCAGAAATAGCTGGAGAGAGCAGGCTGCCTATTAAAGGTCTACAGATGCAAGGGATTGTCTCTTTCAGTGCCTAAAATACATGTTTAAACTGCCTGTGGAACTTCAATCTTATCTCTTGGTTTCAACTCAAGTGTGAGCTGATATGATTGTCAGCTCTAAACTTTTTTGAAACACAAGCTTGCAATCTCCTAGTATCTCTGCTGAGAAACTTAGAACTAAATAGAAAACATTTCCATTACTGACTTAGCATTTTGCATTTAAAATCTGGAAACATTGGTACATAAGCTGTTATTTCTTTAAAGAGACATTTACCTTGAGTATCCCTATAGTCTGCAGACTCTTCTAAAAGATTCTTTAAATAATCTGTATAAAGAAAAAACAATACAGAGATAGTTTTGTTAAATAAATAAACAACACCAGAAAGTAGTCAATCCCATCTTTTCCCTGGAAATCAGCTGTTCAGATCTACTACGTAATCAACAAAGATCTACTACTTCATCTTTTAAATCTGTCAAGGTAATAACAAAGTAAAAACTAGCATTTCCATAATGAAAGTATATCAGCAAAGATATAGGTTACTGAAACAGTGGTCTTCTCCAGTGAAAAGTGATATATTGTATACATTATTCCAGAAAAAAACAAGCAAGTGAAAAAATAGATTACTTGCAATCTTTGCATTTAAGCTGATGCAAAAACTTTTGAAGATTATACGTATTTGTATATGAACACCTAAACAAGTCTATACAAGCTAATAAAAAAAGTAGTCCATTACAGAAGATCTGATAATGATTAATATTTTTCAGTAATAAAAACAACAGACTTCCCTCAATGTTCAAATAGGCATTTTCTGTTTTCAATGACATGTAATTTAACCACGAGATGGCACCCTCGATCCATTAAAGTCTTGGTAGTTTCAAAGTGTATTTTACTTCGCTAAAATTAACTCCAAATGTATGACTATACAAGAAAACATCCCCCTCGAGTTTCCATTCTTTGTTGAGGGCCTAGTCCATCAAAAAGTGCAATACCCTGTCAAAGATAATTATATATCCTCAGTAAAACTTCAAACATCTATCTCTATAAGCTTTGACCTCCTTAAAATGAACAGAAACCAAAACAGAAACATTCCAAGAGATAAACATTAGATTGATAAAACAAAAAATACCGATTTATAACTACCTTTTAAATGAAGTATTAATATTCTGGCAGATCTAATGAAAATTAATTACATGTAATGGAGCAAGCATTCAATTTTAGCTTCTCAGTTGTACAAGCTTCATGTAGGAGTGAAATAATTCAACTCCCATATGCTTGCCCTACCCAAATTCATTCTTTCATTCAAAAAGGATCAGGAGCCAATTGTTCCTGCCTTCATGAGATGTCTTGCTTCATGTGTGCCCCTCAGAGGCCATTTAGTGCCTTGTGATCTTTTCCTTATGCACAAAATTAACAGGGAATTATGAAACATGTTTCTGCAGTAGAACTGCTACGAAGAGTGAGAGAACTTGTCACAGTTACTTAAAGCTTTGATAAAAACGGAACTACAGGAAGAGAGAAACATTTGGCACTGACATTTTATTGTTTGGCAGAGACCTAAAGGAGGATCCAAGTGAGAAGCATGAAGAGCAGGTTGGGGTGCAGGAAGAGGAACCAGCTGGGAGGGAGGGAGCTCTGGGAACCATGACTGGCTGGGCCATGGGAATAGCTTTTTGCCCTCCTCAGAGTTCTGCCTGATAATTAGCAGCCTGGTTAACACATGATCTTTTAAGACAAGTCTGACCTGGCACCAAAACTTCTGCTGTACTACATCAATACTGCATCCTTCACGTCCCTCCAAATCTCGTGCTGTAGTAGCTACCAGCCATTCCAATGCAATATTTAGGTAGCCATATATTCCATGAAAAAAAATAAGTTAATCATGCTTCACCTTGGGTTATTCTGGTAAGAGGCTTGCTTGTATGAGGGGGAAAAAAAATTAACAGGAGGTATTTTGAAAGGAACTGAGTTCACACTGGGTTTAATTTGGTTTAACCTGGAGGAGCCTGTCACAGATACAACACCAGCTGCTCTCCCCTGCCCTGCCTGTGGATGGGTGGTCTCTCACGTTGGAGCTGTGCCATGTTGATGAGGCAGAGCACCCTTTGGACTCCACCATTAAGCCAACAAATTAAACCTTTACAATTGCAACTTGATCTTCATTGGGGCCAGCACAAAAGACTCCAGTGGGAATCTCCCAGTACAAAAAAATGAGTCCCTACAGCTCATACAGAAAAAAGGCTCCCAAACCACTCACCTCTACAGGCTGGGAACAAGAGGTAAGGTGGGTATAATTTCCTCATCTGCAAATGTACATCTGGCACTCTAAGACACTGTCCTGGTATATGAAGACATCCAATTTAACATCCAAAGTTAAATTTTGGATGTTAAATTGGATGGGTATTTTCTAGCATTTTTGGATGGGTATTTTCTAGCATTTTAAATTATATAATCAGAGAATAGAAGAGGGAAAATCAAGATTTTAACATAACTCCATTCATTTAAAATTATGTATTTAAAACAGAAGGCAGCCTTTGTCTTACAAACCTGCAGCAGCCAATAAAACAACTGTAAAATCCTGGAAGTAATAAATAGGTAATTTTCATCTTAGTACTCTCTTTATGTGGTGAGTGGACCTCAGTTCACAGCTACAACTCATCTTCAGAGAAGCATCAGAACAGATATTTTTAGTCTCTTCTGTGAATGCACACACTGGAAATTCTGTGCTTACAACAGCTTTCTGGAGGTACTGGCACAAACTGATTTCACAGACACGAAAAATGTTGCAGTAAAATTTTTGCAAAAAAAAGGCATTTGCAAGATGAAATAAATATAGAAGTCAGGTATTAAGATGAAATGGTATCTAATGTCTTTGCAAAAAAAAAAAAATCCCCTCTGAAGTGAGCTTTCATTGTTCAGACTAGGAAGACCTTAATCATACCTTCAGAAATTCTTAATTCTTCTGGATACCCCAAAGCACAACAAAAATAAACGTAAAAGCACAATAGTACTCTTTTTGTGATGAAAACTTCAGTATGCTTACTTCTACCTGACAGCAGCCCCCAATTATCTCTTCCCACTTGCTAGCAGTGGCTATCACTTTTGTTTAAAATTATCTTCCGTGTTATTAACTACTTTTTTTCTTGGGTTGTCTAGTGTAATTAATTTAAACTCAAAGCAGTTGTTCCACAACATGTAATTGGCCTTGAGTCTGACAACTCTATTTCCAAACTGCAAAGCCACAGAGTGCAAAAAGGCTGATTTTTCATCCCACTCAGCCTCCCCGCACCATAACCCAGTTAAGGATAATAAAAGACACTCTCTGCCAACCTTATGCTGTGAAAAAGAGGAGAGAGGCTTATCCTATGACAATCAAGAGCCTGTTCATATTGCACAGTCTCAAGTCATCTACTCAAATTAGAGGTTTTTTGGGGAAAAGAATCACCTCTCCTTCATTTCTCTCAAAAATCAGAGGCCTCTGATTAACCTTCCCCATAAGCTACCTAATATTTACTGTACAGCACTCAGGGCCAGTATGTGAAAAATACTTCTTACTGGACTGGAGAAGCTGTATAATTAAACAGAAACAGTGCTGAGTGTGTCTCCTTGGCTGATTTAGGAATCCACCTGCTCCTGCTTTTGTTAGCACAAAAGTAATTCCACTTCAAAGCACTGCAACAACCTTGTGATGTGACCGAGTAGCAGCAGGTTACCAGTACAAGGCTGTCCCACTAACACAGAATGTCTAAATAGGAAGAAATCCCTGCTGACTCAGGCCTGACAGCTTAGTTTCCTGGATTATTTTCATTCTGCTGCTCTTGCCCTCCTCCCCACAGATTCCCTCCTCCCCCATCTTTGGCCTAGGCAGCTGCTGCTCCATCACTACATCTCACACACTGCAACAAAAGATAAAAATGTTTTGCATGTCCTCCAGATGTTCAAACAGCACAAGTTTATAGAGGCATTGCTCAATATTAAACAGAGCTGTTGGAAGGTAACTAAGCAGATGGGTCATCCACAGAGACATGGAAGAGTCAGAACTCAAGGATAACATACATGCATGAAAGACTGAACAGGCTGAAAATAAAACAGATCCAAATCATCACACTCGGTCTCCAGCGTAATTAAATTCTTGGCCTGATCTCTTTTATTATTCACATAGAACAAGAGAAAATTACGTTTCTAAATTTGTCACCAGCATGGCAATCCCATTCCTTTCAGCAGCATTTGCAGGTGTATCTAAAGCCGGGCAGCCACAGTAAGGTCTGTGGACTGGGGACACTCACAATAACCCACATCAGCACAGGATGAGGCTTTTTTCAGGCCTAAAACAGTCTGTCCCAGCCACAGTGACAGATAATCATCATGAGGAATTCCCCTTTAACATCTGAGTTCTGTTTCAGTGCCATGCATCCCTGGTATCTCTTGCTCTCCTGTTTATAGTGACAATGGCATTTGCTTCATCCTGATCCTCTATTCAACTAAACTCTGTTTCATGTAAAATCTTTGAACTTATCCAAGGCTCCACTGATTTTCAAGTGTATAACAAAGTATACCACGCCGTGAGTATCCTTTTAAAATAAAGTAAGTCCCCAAATGCCTTTTTATGGGTTGATTTCATCAGTTAAGTGTCATTAAGATTTTCCCCTATAGAGTATTGCATTTAATAAGAGTTATCACCCTTTTTTCAATACCTTGAGTTTAATGAGATTATTAAAACAAAAGAGTCAATAACTCAGCAACTGCTCTATAACACTTAAATCTGAATCTGCCACAGCATCGTGTTATAGATGGGCAATGCAATGGTTGGCTCTTGCAACTAAGGGATGGATATTGTGTGTATGTTACGGGAAGTTTTATTGATGCATAGTTATGCTAGTGTGATTCGTTGTTTGAACGTCCTTTGTTCTCTCCATAGTCCCCCTTCCCCCTGTATGGTTGCCAAGGGACAGCCTTGGTAGTCGGGACATGCGGAGGGAGGGCCCCTTGCATGGGGCAGTTCGGAGAGGGCAGGCTTGTTACTAGGGGGTGCAGCATGGCAACACCTGACCTC
The DNA here is from genome assembly GCA_013397195.1 of Hylia prasina. Taxonomy (NCBI): domain Eukaryota; kingdom Metazoa; phylum Chordata; class Aves; order Passeriformes; family Sylviidae; genus Hylia; species Hylia prasina. Next base: position 634,178 of record VYXD01010690.1, read on the forward strand.
CAATCAAGTTGCAAGAAAGCAATCTCCCACCAATGGACAGCGAAGAAGAGTTGATTGGCAGACTATGGGAGGGGCCAGGGCTACCTGAGGCACCGCCCCCAAGGGGTATAAAAGGCGGAGCAGCCCATCTCGTGGATGAGCGCATTGCAGTTTAGTTCTATGCTCTCCATGCTGTAATTTTTCCTTATTCAGTCCTTTGTTGTATTTTGTAAAGGTTTAATAAACCTTTGAAATTTTTAAAAGTGAACGTTGTTTCTCAATCAGTAGTCTAAGTACATGCTGGGGAAATGCCAATGAGCTGCTACAGAGCCAAAAAAAAAAAAGGTCACAGAGCATTTTATTTTGCAGTTACTACATAAACAGAGGCTATTTTTATATTGCTCATCAAGAAGCAATGGCTCTCAAAAACAATGCCTTAAGTATTTCCAAATCCTTACAGGAGCCATCCCCCTCTTAGAACAAACACATCTCAAAATACTTCACAAAGGAGGCCTCTGTCACTGCCCTCCCTTTACAGACATAAAACACTGCATTGTGGAGATGGCTTGCTCAAGGCCACCCAAACACGCTGGTGCCAGGGCAGGGGATAGAGCCAGATATGCTAGCTCCAAATCAGCTCATCAGATGGCTCTGGTAGCAAGTCTTAAGCACTTACTGCTGTGCACTAAAACCATGTGTTTTGCCTTTAAAAGAGAATGGATTTTACAGACAAAACACCTGGGTGTGGGAGAAATGGCGAAGCTACTTACAGGAGTTCACAGTTGCATAGATATCTTCCTTCTCCCTGCTCCAATTTTTCATACTGTCATTTTTATTTGTTAAATCCCTATCTCCCCAAAAAAACAAAAACGAAAAACTCAAAGCAGAATAGGAGCATTCCATCCCTTTGAGGAAATTACAGGCTTCTCTTACCACAGATTCAAGTAAAAACCATCACAGGTTTCATGTTTGCTATATACTGTTGAATCTACCGTCAGAACACACCACAGTGTTGGAAACATTAGGACCTTGCTTGTGTATTTTACCACAATCAATTATTAGCAAGAAAAGCCTCTAAACCCATGCCATGTTTTAAAAAGAGCTTCACATATTGTGACATGTTTAAAAAAAGCCTCATATATCTGAAGTCAGATAAACATGCTTTACAGATGGATACGGCTGTCTGAAGACAGGTGTCCTTGGGGCATGTAAAGACTGTCTTCTTAAGCCTGCAAAAAGCTTGACTGTACCTGTCAACAGGAGCCTGTATTGGGGAATCCTCTGAACTGGCTTGAGCAGATAGTGCTTGAGGGCCAGATTAGCACAGCGGGGGCTCATCTGAAAGACATACCCAAAATAAATAACAATTCCACAGCTCTCAAAGCTTCCAGCAAAAGAAAACATGCCTACAAACAACTACTGATTATACTGGAATAGCTTTTTATCTTTGAAAAGTGCTACTGCCACAGTGTTGAGCACCACACTCCAGAGCAAGCATTTCCATGTGGAAGGCTGCATGCAAAATTACCCATGCGTGAAAAACACAAGTAAACACTCATGCTGTAGATTCAAAACAGGTGCTTTGACCTAGGAGGAAGAGAGGTGAAGCTTCCCAGAAATAAAGGAAACAGGATAGCAAGGGCAACATGCTCCTCTGTGATCGCTGTCAGTGTCCATTAGGCAAAAAGGCAGAGAAGACAGGAGTGCTCACTGCCGAAGTTTTAATTAATCCACACCTCTAAAGACAACACAGAATTAAAAGATCGATGCTTCAAAAATACTAATTATCTTGAGTTTGCACTCAAAATATTCTGCATCTCAAACACTGAGTTCTTCCTGTCTTAAGCCAAGACTGCATAAAAAAACCCCACCATCAAAATACAAACAAATTAAGAACAATTTCTAAAGCCCAGTGGAGGATCACAACTGCTAAGAAGTCACAAAACAGGATATGTCTTAAAAAAGAATACAATACCTCGAAATCTTTGACTACTGATGCAAATCCTGCATTCTTCTTACAATGTTCATCTAATAATGCAACATTTTTATCAAATTCTTTGATGTAAGTTGAATACATCTTTAGGTAGGGACCCTTTTTAACAAATATATCGGCAATTCTTTGATGCTCAAGCCTAGAAACAACAACAAAAAAGATGCAATTCAAGCTAAAAATAGTATACATCTTAACATCTTAATCTTATACATCTTATACATCTTAATCTTAGTATACATCTACAGCAAAACATCTCTCTTTTTCAAGAGTAAGATGTGCTAGTTTATGTTCTGAACAAAAAGCTTACAGCAGATGGGCACCCATCTCAGTTGCTGCTCTGAAAAACCTTATTAGGCACACATCAACACACTAGTATTAGATGACAACCATTTAATATACAGTCTTTTAAAAATGGTCTTGAACTGTTTGAACGTGAGCAAAGTCTTTACCCATTGCTGTGCCTTTGTCAGTAGGTTTTGTGTAGCTTCACCCACCAGTGGTAACTGAGAATGATCTTCAAGAGGATTGTGGCTGTCAATCAGCACTGTGCCTGATCAGTAGATCTAAACTACCTCTAAAATGCAAACCAGTCTTCAGTACAGCCTCTTTTTTCCCCAGTGAAATCAGTGCACTTATCATGCTCATGCAGGGACCAGAACTTTCAATTAAAAATGAAATTTCAAATAAAAACTGTGATTACTACAAAAACGTATTGGCATGCCTTCTGGACCTTTTGGGATGCATCTAAATGGCACAAAACCACATCTAATTGAAAAATAATGTCCTGTATTTTCAAAGTAAATTCTGACATTTAGGAAGGTACCTGAAACACAGGCAAGAGTCAAACCATGATCACATGAAGTCACATAAGCCCCCCAGATAAATTCCAACATCAAAGAAGTGGAATCCCTTTTATTGATAGTCACCAGTGAGATAATCGCTCTTCCAGTTCCCTCAGGAGGTCCCGATTGAGTTCGTAGAGCTGAGGTAGGTAGTAGAGGATCTGATTCAGGATTCTGTCCTCAATCACTGGCTTTCCAAGCTGCCTAGAGGCGTGAGCCACAGCATCCCGGAAATCCTGCCGGAGTACAAAGAGGACAGAAACCCCCCTTGCCATGAGTGAACAGCCTTCAAAGCACCAACAACAGACAGCACAATGGAGTTCTCATCGCAGACATTCCAGGCACTGCTCCCTATTACCAAAGGCAAGGCAGGTACCATCTGGGTTACGTTTTTCTGCAGCTTCAGTTTACTCCCTTGGGACTGCCTTAACCCTTTTGGTTTGACACTGGAGCTTTACTTTCTTGATCCTGTATGCATAATATAGAAGTTGTTCATTATTTTTACAATGTGCCCTTAAGAAATGTGTTAGTATTGCTCATGAGGAAACTAAGGCAGGCTAAACAAGGCTTATATCTGCAGGATTACTGTCAGCCTTGAGTGTCTTCTTGCAAACATATGCGTCAAAAAGCAGAACTTTTAAATCAGCTAACACAATCATAGCATCTTACTTAAAAATCATCCTAGTGCTCATAACTCATCTACAAATGCCATTTTGGAGGGCAAAAAGTAGGGTCAAAAAATTACTATAAGTAGCAGCTCTTCTATATACAGGAAAATTAACATCTAACAGAAAGATACTATAACAACATGGGAATGACAAGATTTCAAATGTTAGCAATGATCAAAGCCAGCACTGACTGGTACCTTTGAAACATTTACAAGGAAGGAGGAGCACCCTACTTACTCTTGAAGGATCTTATAGCATTTTTATGCTATAAACAGCTCCCAACAGGACACAGCTGAGGCTCATTGGTCCTCATTAAACTATTCAAAATGAAAATCTTGATCCCACACAAATCAGCATGGCCAAGATTGAAACTCAGTATCCATTATACAGGGTATTTTCCCTATTCACAAGCAAACAAATCTTTCAAAAAGTTTAGCAATCTTGCATTTTACTTGAAGAACAAGAGTGTCTTAACTGACAAAAAAGAAGATATAAATTACATAGTGTTATGTACTACTGTGTCTCACTTAAATTGGGCAAATGAGAATTAATCCAAAACAGCTCTTTTAGAGTTTGTGGTTAATGAAACCTAATATAATATGCATGATCTGTAGGTACCTTGAAAAAAGTGACCAACAAAATATTCTAAGTACAGTAACAAGTTATATTTTAAATGTGCACGGGGTCCATGCCTGTCTTTGGAAACCTGTAGGGTCCTCAGGCTGAGTTAAAAAAAAAAAAAATAATAATAATCTCCCCCCCTTTCCCCCTTCCCAGGTCTACTACTACAGCTCTTACTAGCTATCCCATCAGTCCAGCATCTGGCACTATTTAGGGTCTCTCAAACTGAAGCCTCAATTTTCCCCTGCTTTCCCTCCTCATTACATCAGCTCTGGGCACCATGAGCTCCAGACATGCTTTCTTGCTTTGTGACCCTATGGGTCACAAAGGCTGTGACTGGGCAGTTCTGACAAGAAACTGAAAGGAGATACAGGGCACTGGCTGTAACGGGGAAGGCTGAGAGCTAAATGCAAGGGAGTTAAAAAACAGATGGCATTATTCATATGGAAATGTTCTGGTTTACATCCTCTGTGCAGACTAGTGACACATAGGTTAACTACCAGCTGCATCTTATGGGTCTTTCTGACCCTGGGGCATTGCTTAACACTGAAATGATACATGGAATTACAATGGCAAAAGCTCAAATGAGGCATTCTGGAGAGCTTCATGCACAATGCATCATCATATTATGACACTTATATGCACATACAATATACTGTATGTATTTTGCCAAAGGGTGAAACAAGAATTTTGTTTGAATGTCATAAGGTTACTTGCATGATGAAAAGCACAGCAGTTTTGTCTGTACCATAATCAACAACCCAGGCTTTTCCCTGATCAAACAACAAAAGGAGAGCAGGGAGCCAGGTTTAAGCACCACTAGATAACACAAGAACGTCAGCTGTAGTTAAGAGCATTTTTTTAACTTCTAGATACAACATTCAAAGACTCTGCAGGGTGTTTTCCAAATACAGTTTTGGGTTTTCAACTAGCTTGACCCAAAGTCCATCAACTTCATTATGATTTATAGATTATACCATGAAAGGCTCTATCATTAAAACAGCTAACCAAAGCTTTCCTTCATTACCCCCTATGTCCCCTTCCACAACTGAGTAAACTGAGGAAGTGCTGCAGTGAGGAAATACAGGGAAGAAAGATAATGTGAACCTTTCAAATTCCAAAAGCCTGCAAAACAACAAGAGCTAAATTTCAAGGCTCTTTTTTTTTTAAATTATCTTCACTACTGACTATGCATTTGTCACTGTAATCATATTAAGATTTATTTTTAACCTGGCAGTGGGTGTGAAGTAACTGTCATGCCAAGTTCATCTTGAGATAAACTCAGGAGTTGAATGCAGAGAGCACATGCCTGGGGACTAGGGGTGGGAAAAGAAAAACAAATGTAACAAGGTTGGAATTAACAGTGTTTACACTTGAAGTTACTGGCCTTCTGAGAAAGTAATTTCGTATCAAAAGGGACAAAACATAGATCAGGTCTGTTTTAATTACCATATATAAAACACGCTAATTTACAAACTAAAGCCTGAAATTTCATCCCAAGGGGTGGAAAGTATTCAGATGACAACTTTTAATGCAAGTAGGTGAATGACTTAGAAATTAGAAACTGCAGTAAAAATAAAGTACCAGGACCTAGCTCCTTTGAAACCTAAATCAGTTCGCTGCTAAATAAAAGCAATTTGCTCTTGCAAATAATATATACATTGCTCTGATATCTATACATGCCTGCATGATGTGATTTATATTACAAACGTATTTAGCACACTGTCCTATATAAAACTGCTGAAGAGCACTGCTTTCATCAGCCTGTTCAAAGGCAATCACCTAGGTTGTCCTAGAAATTATTCTGTTTGAAGCAATGCAGCAATCTATTACAAGTGAATTTTAAAGACAGATCTTCTAATTAAAAATGGGTCTTTCAAATACTGAAATCCTACTCATCAACGCCCCCCCCCAAAAAAAACCAAACCCAACCAAAACCAAACAAACAAAAAGAAAAGTCAAAAACCCCACTTGCCACACTTTGGAATTAATGTGCATATTTCACTGAAAAACATTTGCGACTCTAGACACGTTTCATATGCTGCATGACAAAACCCAAAATATTGTGCTAGTTATACTGAATTATCCCAGCTTCTTACCAGGATTTTTTTTTTTCCCTTTCAGAAGTGGGGAGGCTATTGTACATTTTTTGAAATGCTTGCTTACAGTTTCTAGTTTTACATTATATTCTGGTCCAATAATAATCTTCTGATATCACTTTTTACTAATTAGGTAAGGTAATTGTTTTCACACAGCTACTTCAAGAGGACAGCATGCATCGCCATCCCTGGGAAGAACATTCTTTCCAAACCAGAAACAGTTTTAGTTTATGCTAGGCTGAGACAGCCTCCCACTGGGTACTTGTCCATACGAAAATCTAGTGTAGGCATATTAAAGGCTTCTGAGTACATACTGTTGCTGAATTACTGCCTGATAAAACACTTCCAACTTGCAAATGTGTAGGAAATTCTGTTTATCCTGTTGGTATACGCTCCCCTTATAGCTGTGCAGTTTTAAGACAATATTTGAGGAGGTTACCATCATCATTGCTTTTGTTTCCTCACACCACTCCTTCAATGCAACTTCCTTAAATAAGCGAAAAGGCTGTGGTATCTGAAATAATTCTGACCCTGTTCTGAATCATCTGCAATCAGCCCATGCACTTCCCCTGTGCAAAGGCCCTGACTCACCATCCCTCAGATCTTCCCACCAGAGGATTCCCAGCCCATGGTGATCTGCCCGTGGCAGTCTAAGGAGCAAAGGAGAATTTTAGTTGTAAAACAAAGCAGGTACTGAGCAGTCTAAAACCTTGCTCAGCTGCTGACTGGGTCAAGTGCACCTTCAGGTACCTACTAGCCGAATGAAGACAATTTCAAATGGGTGAAATTAAAACTTCTTGGCAATTTAACAGGAAGAGAAAGTACTACATAATCTAAACATAGTGGCGTATTCTGTTCCTAAAGCATCAACCAATATCATCTTGGATCTGTTCTCCCAGAACAGGCCATCAGCAAAAAAACCCCAAAAACCTAATAATCCCTTCCACTGAGGAACAACTCCCCCTGCAGATAGCTCAAGTATCAGTTTAATTTAAAAGGAAAAAAGTATGTTTGCACTTGGATGCTTTTCAAGGAATACACACACACACATATATCGTATGGGGAAGGAGAAGGGAGGAGGATGAAGTTTCACAACAGCCAGGCTGCTAGATGTGACAAACTGTAAACATGACTGCTTAGCAATACAGCTACAGAAGATTTCACAAATAGATTATTTAAAATATAAATAGGCACTCCTAGCTGGAGTCAGACTATTAGCCATAAACAGCATGCTAAGTTAAAGTACAGCACCTGTAGTTAATCAAGACTATGACTAAGTGTGGATCATGAGATTTTTCAAATATATGCCATTACTTTTGGAAAGCTCCCAAGCAGTTCCACACCTTTTTTCTCAGGTAATAAATAATATATGTCTTTAATGAAATAATGTAGTTGATTTTTTTTACAATAATCAATGATTTGACTGTGGCATATTCCCAGAATATTATTTCAGGCAATAAGCTGGGTAGTAGAAGAATACTTCCTTCTAAACTAGAACTATTTTATTAATCTTCTTAGTAAGAGGACTACAGTTGCAGCTCATTGTCAAATGTCTCAGCAGTTCTAAAGTACTTCAGAGACCAAAAATTTATCAATATATTCACCTCAGACTGGTCAAATATTGAAATTTTGCAGATGGAAAAAAGGAGTTGGATGTTGAGAGAATTTTTTACAGTCAAACAGTAAATCAGTTGTGAGCCAGGATAAGAGGTCAGAACTTTGCTCCAAAGGCCATAGGTATTTTTTTTCATTACATTCTTTTTCCAAATCTACTATGAATTATTTTTCATAATACTTGGCTACAACAGACATCAGTTTATAAATATATAAAACTATATATAGTTTTTATATATGGAATTTTTCCATTTTCTTCTAAAAAATGAAAACATTAAACCAGAATTTTTCCCTCTTGTGTCTCTGGAAGGACACACAACAGAAAACAATGCTTGACCTCTTACCTGCCTTCTGCAATAAGAGGTTCATCTTGTGGCTGCAGAAATGCTAAGATGTGCCTGATGACAAGCTCCTATTAACTTGATCTCAGAGTCCAAATATGGACACAACAGGAGTCTAAGTCAGAAGCACAGACTTAAAGGCTCAGGAAAAAGCCTACAGGCCTAAGCTTTTCTTTTCACACAGCAAAAAGTTACACACTAAGCCTTGCTGTGGAAGGAGTAATCTCAAAAAACCAAGTTTCTATGCTGGACCAGAAGCCTTGCTGCTTATACCATAGCAGCAGAGAGGAAAGAGAATCAAAAGGAGTGGAAAAGCAAAAAGAGCAGAGGGTTTTGCCAAGAGAACAAAATTCAGAATAAAAATGTACAAAAAATGACAACAAATAAGCCAGGTAGCTTACCCTCCCAGTGCCAGGGTGCTGCTGAGGAGGTCCTCTCACTCATGCAAAGCAAACTATCCCCAAAGAATCCCACAACAAAAGTACAAAGGACACCAATCCTGCCTTGTGCCTTTCTCCAGGAAGACTGGATGTTTTTTAGGCACAGGGCAACTCAGAGAGAAGCAATAAGCTTGTTTCTCTTATGTCACTTGTGTTTTACAACTAGGTCATTGTTCCTTTTTTCTGCAAGTGTCCTTAGGACGAAACAGTACTTCTCCCGTATTGTCAACCCTTGTTCACTCTCAGGAGGCAATGCATGAACTATCTCACAAACATGCATACAGAAGAGCTAGTTTCAATTAAGCTCCTTTGTTTCCAGGAGTTTCTAAAAGCATTTACTGGAATCTCACCCTAAAAGAGCACTAATACAGTGACAGAAATACAGAGAATTCAAGATTACGTCTAATGGTTGATTACATCCTCAAGCAATCCCATTTGTTGAGTCTTGAGACTCTGTGTGCTGTGTGCAAAGTCAGGTGAGTCCCTATCTCTGTTATGACCAGCTTGTTTAGTATTTACAGAAGTATCACCAAGTGTTTATAATTTTGCAGTGTGTCTTCAACAGAAGCAGTCAGACATACTTATAAGTGTGCGGCAGGTCCACATAGGCTGGCACTCTGGTATCTTGGAAGAATTGTTCCACCTAACTTGACTTTGTCAACATAAAAGAAAAAAATGCCAAAAAAATCCAGTGGTACTTATAACCAGTTTGCAGTCACATTCTTACCTCCTCAACTGCTTTAGATTCCACTTCAAAGGCTCTAAGATGAAGCAAATTAAAAAGCTTTTTCTTACATCAACAGTCCTCTTCCTTGGCACCATGTGATGCACTTAGCTGACATTGGTAAAATATAGTGAGGAGGGTATTATTCATTTCAGATCATTGCTAATGGTTCATTGCATTTAGTCACTAAATTTCAAGTGGAAAACCACCAATAGATGGCTCATCACCTGCAGCGGAGCATGCTCTGATAAGTCAAATCTTTAAAATGTGTAAAAGAGCCCAGTCTGGGGAGAATCTATGTTCTAATTCATAAATTTGTCAGAGGTTGCTTGACTGGTAGTTAGTAACTCAGAGTGGTCAGTGCACATGAAATGAAAAGGATAGTTTTATCAACATTAAAATATTATCCATAAGAAATATATGATTAAATAAACTGATTTAATAATGTGCGTGAAAAACACACAAATCCTCAGGCATACCGCTCTGTGGAAATAAAAAACTGCATGTCTGCAACCTTTCTCAGCTATGGCAGTTTTTATTTAATGAAGAATGCACACACACACAGCACCTCAAAACCAGTGCCCTCTCTGACAAGGACACTCACCAAGGTTCCTGCTGCAGGCCAACTGACAAGTTAAGGACAAAGTATTTCCTAAACTCCTGGCCTAGCATCCTCCCTGTTAGACCAGGCTGAATACATGTTGATTGTTACTGCTAGCCAACAAAAACATTTCTAATCATTTTTATTTGGCAGCTAGAAAATAGCAGACTGTCATGAATAGAGTTGCAAGTTATCCATTAAAGGAAAAGCAAAACACATTCTACATCACTGCACATCGACACTGTGGGGGCAGCTTTAAGTTTATCCTAGAAACTTCCTTTTTCACACTGCTCTTCTGCTCGCCTGCATCCTCCTTACCAATAGTCTTTCTTCCAGTACTGCACATATTACCCAAAAAAATGGTTCACTGAAAAGCAAAGATTTATTTTATTTAAAAAAATAAGTTAAATGTCTGAAAAATACGGTAATTTAAAATTATATAGCTAAAAACTTGCCTAGGACAACTCTCTTTCTTTTACCAGTATTTAAGATTAAGTTCTGTTTTAGAAATCATGTTGAATATAAAATATATATTGGCTGAGCCAGCTCTTAAAAACCAAGCTTGAAGAGAAGCAGAAAATCAGTTACTAGGAGGAAAGCAAAAGAGGAATCAGCAAAAGATGTGATGAGTTTTTTGTTCCCTGAAAAAAAATCTCTGTATTACAGGACTGTATACAACCATCTATAAGAGCCTTTGTTCCCAGTTTCACAGAACACACTTCTCGAGAGACTGAGATATACCAATGCATCTGTTTGCAATATAACCACTTCTATTGCCCAAGGAAAAAAACTCCACTACGTTTGCATTAATACAGTGACAAAATGGAACAAACACATATCATTTCAAACTTGACAGAAAACACACAAAATAGAGCTAGAGAAAGAAAAATTCTTCATTAGCTTCCTGTTATCACCTTCAACAGAGCATGTTTGAGAGATGACTGATCTGCACAAACATGGATTAAATGCTTAACCCTTGCTGTGTACAACACCTTGCAGGTTCTACAGTCACAGGTATTTCAAAAAGCAAACATCTGTCGAGGAACTGCAGCCTCAAAAAAAATACACTGCCACCGTGAGGGATGCACCATTAAAGCTATTAGCTATTAATTGGTTTACTTCAAGAATATGCATCTTAATGTACCATTTCTAAAATAAATTGTTCCTGCCTCCCCCCACCATTTAAGGAGTTATTCTAACCAAAACCTTTTTGTTGCTATATACATATTTATAAGCCAGTACAAGCTGGCATATAAATATGATTCTGATTAACATAAATTAATATATATTCAATTTTCAGTATTCAATACCCACAGAGAACTGGAAATTGCATAAATTATTAAGGAGATCCAGAAGGAACCACCAAAATATTCATCCATTATGTAAAATGTGAAACGTTAAAGGTCAGCCTAATTAGATTAATTTCTATATTTTGAATATGTAGATGCAGCAGAAAAAAGGCACAGTCATTACCATAAAGCCTAAACATAAAACTTTAATAGATTAAACAAATAGAAGAGGGAACTGCTTTTTTTTTTGAGTACTTACAATGTGTAAGAGCTTTAGCACATCCACAAACCTATCAGAAAAGCAAGAAAAAGCAAACAGTTACATTTTAATTGCCCTATTAAAATAAATTGAGTAGTTATTAAGTGTAGCATTGACACTTACACTTTCTCTGAGCTCATGATCTCCTTGGCAATATGGTATACCTTTGTTTTCTTTCCAGCTGCCTTACCCTGCAAATAAAATTACATGTTACACTAGGCACCTACTAAAACTGTCATAAAGATAATTTCCAGCTATTAGTTCCTTAAATTCAATGTAAGTATTTGATAGTTACTTCTAAGAAAAACATTTCACACTGCTTTGCAATCTCTTGGCTTTGACACTTTCTGGTTCTTCAGGATCTGTGAGAAAATCAATTTAGCTTGTATCTGGAAATAATATTAGCTAGGAGCAGTTTTTACAACACTGCTAGCCTTTTCTTTTAATTTTTACAGGAAGCACTGAAGCCCATAATGAATGAAGTCCTAGCAAACAATTACTGGTTTAGCCAAAGTACTAAAGTACAGGTAGTATTTCTATCTTATTTGGTTCTTTTTTTCTGATTAATACAGCAACAGTAATATTTGCAGTGAACTCAAATGCGTTTCAGGCACATCTTAAAAGACATATACATTTTCTTTACTGAAAAATAAGATGACAGGAGAAAAAAAAAAAAGAAAAAGAAAAAATAATCACACTGAAGAGAAAAGCCAGTTTCTGATGGTCTAACAGAGCTGCTGGAATACATAGCAACTGTACTCCACAGATGCAGATATGTGAGCCTTGTCATCTGCCCAAAACACTGTGGAGATGATTTGGGGTTTCACATGCACATTTGGCTTCCAAAAAACCAGTGGCACTGTCCAACATCAGATAGAGGGAATAGGTATAACAAAGCAAATGGGGCAGGCATCAGGATGCAAAAGTGTGTGCTACACAGTGTAACTTCCACGTATGATTTCCCTCAGATGGAACACCTTTCTCCAAAACAGTTCTCATGGTTTGCCATATGCTTCTCTGCTGCCAGCTGTCACCACATCTATTATACATTCAGGCTTCCATTTTAATGGGCTGCAAAGAAAGAAAAGATGAGGAGCCCTAAAACATCACAGGATATACAACTCAAGTGAGATGAAAGTCCTGGGAAGGCTGTATTGAGTATGGTAGTATAATATGGGCACTGAACAGTCTATCTAGAAAATCAGGTATCAGTGGCATTTTATCCACAAAACTTTGGTTCATAAGCACTAATGTTGCAAGATTTCTCTGAAGATTTAGTTCTTCTTGAAACCTATAAATTAGTCTCAAGTGCTGGAAAATAAACCATAAAACAGCTAGTACTCACAGCTTGGTTTTAATGCTACTGTTGCATGCAAAATAAAAAAGAAATCTAAATTAATTTTTTTCACTGGAACTTAAATGACACCACACCTAATTACTGAATTAAAATTAATTTCTAAATTAAATAACTTTGTATAACACCACATATGTGCAAAATACATTATTTATTTTATATACTATATAGATAGACATCTGCACACAAATCTGGGATTTTACTTATGAAATTAAGTAATAATCCCACTTATGTATTTCCAAAGAACACTGAGATCTATCCAGTGTGTGGGTCTGTCGCATTTAGGCGAGATTCTAACACCTATTCTCAGGCCTCTGTGGCTATTTAGAAAGCACAGCTGACACGCTCCCTGCAAGACTGAATTCACAAGTAAGTCAATTATGCAAAGCAAGGTATCTGCCATCACTGTAGATGTGTCAGTTGCAAATGAGATGAAAATTAGTATTTTGAGAACAAGATGCTACTGCTAAACAATTACAAAATGAAATATCACAGCCTGTTTTCAACCCCATTTGAAAGACTTTTCACATACCAGCTGGCGCTGAAAGGGCCACTTTGCATTTGCTCAGACAAAGATACTCTGGCTCTGAGAGCCTCTAATGGGAGAACCAAAGGGATACAAAATAAGGCTCTCTGGCACAACACTGGAAAGAAGCCCTGTAAGTGCCCTAACAGATATAAAGCATCAAAACATCCAGATGCTTGCGGTAAGGAAAAATAAAACAAGGCCAGCTGTGATGCCTCACAGCAAGTGCTGAATTACTCCATAAAACCTGCCTGAGAACTCTCCTAATGGGGGCACTTTCCTGTAAAACTCGGTTGTGAAAGGTTGAAGGCATTTCTAGAGGGACACAAGGTAAGTTAGCTTCTATACAGGTAAAGTCTTGTTTAGTTTCACAGGAACAAGCTTTTCCCTTGATTCTCCCTTCCCCAATTTATTCTTACTTGGTTTAATAACATTCAGGTCAGACATGCCAAGTCTCCTCTTCCAGCACTAAAAAGTTCCATTGGGTTTTCCTGCTTATCTTGTTGGGGCTTTGTTTTTGTTTTGTTTTGGTTATTAATTATTTTGAAAGAAAGGAAGCAGATATAACTACTATCAAAGGAAACAGCTGTTGGGACTGGTGCTGAGGAGAGGCACTGGTCTACGGGCAGGGCTGGTTTCAGGGTGTCCAGGACTGAGAAGTAAGAACATGGGGTACCCCCAAAGGGAGGGATGGGACCCTCATAACTTCATTTCATTCCAAGTAGTTAACACTCTCTTCCTGCTCCTCATTTGAAGAAGAAATAAGATTAAAACAAGAAAACTCACTCCAGTCTGGCACTCACAGAAGGTAACAGAAGGTCAGACCTCAACCTCAGCAGGCAATAGGTGGTTTACATTTGAAAATATCTCAACAGGTTACAACTTACGAAATACTGTGAGAGTGAGGAATAGTTCCAGAAGATAAAAAGATACCTCTTTATCTTCTTGAGGATCAGTCTCCCCTTTGCTGGAATCAGAATTTGTGTCATCATCTTCATCAGAACTGTTCATGATATCTTCTTCATCTGACTGAGGATCTCCCATTACCACGTTAGGATGATCATGGTGCTCTTCTAAGGACCTAATATTAAAATATATGCATTATATTTCATTTATGTAAAGAGCTTTCTGTTTCACCCCACAATAAATTATCTACTTGGTATCAGAGACCCTGAAAACAGTAGTGGGTAGTCTGAAGATTACAACAGTTGGAGGCTTTTCCACAGTGGACTCATAACTCTGCAACATTTTATTTACACTGGTGTTGATACAATACTCATTGAGAGCAAGCAAAAGCCACAGTACCTTTGGAGTATTTATATTATTCATGTCCATTAGACTTGCCTAAAGTCGGAAAAACCTATTCCCTTATTGCTATGCACATGTATAAAGCAACATTTGTACTGTGTGCCAGGATAAAGAAAGATCATAGCCATTTTGCTATCCTCTATCTCACAGCAGCAGGTCTTGTTCCAGATATGGAACTCAGACTGGAGCTGTGTGAAATTCTAGATGCATGTATACATACAGGACTGTTTCTCAATGCATATGCTAAACAAATGCACCAGTGATGGCAATATCATAACCATTTGGTCCAACAATTCTTCTTAAAAGCAGGAAAGCAGAATCTTCTGCAATTAAGAACACCCATCCTCCAGAAACAGACACCTTTTGGATAGCTGTCAAAGCTATAAAATATAATCTTGTTTTGCTGCTATACAGTCATTATAGAGGTCTCTTTTTATTAGCTTCAGCTGTATTTGCAATACAGGAATTGCATGAGACAGGCACACAATCTCCTTCCTCTAACTAGCTTTGACAACTTCAGAAGAGATTTAAGAAACACAATTCTAAAAGAAAATAAAAAAGGTGGTAGGGAAAGATAGATAGAAAAAGAGACTAGTAAAAACATCCTTAAGTGTTTGAAAGGTTACATGGAAATACAGCAGATCTTTGGGTTCCTACTTTTAATTCTTAAAAATATCTAATAATTTCCAATTACACTAAAGCTATCTAAAAATTACATAATCTGTGTTAAAGGTCTGCAGAAAGATGCTGGGATGCCACAGATTTATTTTGACATAAGCCAAAACTGATTACAGATCGTGCAAAACAAAAAGCAAATCCAGGAACCCTTGTCCTGGATGAGCTGCTGCAGCCAGCAGAGATCTCACAGGGCTGACCAACACCTAATTTTGCAACAACTGCCAGGGCTACACATTTCTCTATACACCTGGCCCTCTGCCTCCCAATGCAAGGCACAGTTAAAACTGGCTTTTTCCTTGCTTTCAATCAGAGGAAAGCAGGGATGAAGGGTAACTAATCAGACTTGCCACCTCCATCTGTGATAGCTAGCAGAAAGAAAACCTGTCACCATGGATCCCACGGAAGGTGTCTGCCAGCAATCTAAAAAGCAGAAGTATCCTCAGGGCTGGTGTTCAGTACTGGGACTGGCACTGTTAAACAGGTTTGTCAGCAACATGGACACTGGGACCGAGGGCACCCTCAGCAGGAGTGCTCAGCAGGTCAAGGAAAGGGATTCTGCTACAGCAAAGTGTTTATTACTCAATGCTCAAGACAGCGTTAAAAACAAACCAATACAAAAATGCTGATCAAAAATAGAAATATATTTGGAGATAATGATTAGCTGGCCTGTGGACAGACCTTGGTCAGCCATGAAGACATAGAGAAGGTTAAGATAACTTGGTTCTATTATGACAACACAGGAAGGACTTGGGAAACTCCCAAGCAGTTACTGTCTCCCAGAACTGAACTGGGGGGGGTGAGGGGGAAGGAAGGCGACTGTAAGGTCATCACTGAGTTCAATAAGGCCCTGAGCCAAGACTGCAGCACCCTGGGTGCAGAGAGACATCCCTTTATTTGGGTTTGGAAATTATCAGCTTCATGCAGGAAGACAGCAGCCACCAGAGAGATGAGTGCTGATGACAACAGCATATGGTGTATGCCAGGGACAGTGCCCATAGAGTCTCCAGGAGTTTCAGGAAGCCAAAAAAGCAGCTTTTTACTGGAGCTTTTCCTGGAACCATGCTAGCAGGAAACTAAGATTTCTGCAGTTAATCATTAACTTCAGCAATTCAGAAAACTCCTTGTCTAGTTTATATGTCGCAGTCAGCTGAGAATATTTATTTTAGCAGATGCCATCTCATATTATTTTATTATGACAAACATCTTTATTACATCAGTAACATGACATGAGGTAGATATATGCCCTAGCTTTAGTCAAAACCTGCAACAGAAATTACTGCTGTTCCTTCCTTTACTAAATTACTCAGCTTTACCATCCTCATCTGTCACTGAATCTACCTCAGTAGGGGTATTTTTTTCCCCACTGCAAAATATATTAAGTGCTTTATCTCTGACCACACTGGAATACAATTTTTAGTCCATTATTCATTAATGTCTATTTTTGTTAATAGACATTTTATTGCTCTTTTTCCTAGCCTTAATGTTTGTTTTAATTTCCTTCAGCTGAGATTCCTTCTCATCAAGAAAACATTGTTTTCACACCTGTGACATCACTGTTCTTTTGCCTCAGCATATTCTACTGGATGCCCACTCCCAGACTTTGTTGTCATTTTCTATTTAAACTTTTCAGGGCAGCGGTGCCAAAACTTAGAAGGTATAGAAAATCCACCCTTTTGGAAGTCAGAAACAAAAATACTTCCAGGTGAAGCTGTATTTTACTTGCACAAACACAATCCCTCACCACTGAAGGATGAAGAACAAACTAGCTGGTTTTGTTGTGTGAAGCATTTTCTAAATATAAGATTAATCAGCTTATCTAATACAAAGTTTCAGTAAAAAAAAAAGTGATAATTTAGGATGTGTAGTAAGTGTCCACAAATGACAGTCACACACTGTATAAGGTTTTTTTCTTCCTATAAATCACAATGTTTAAGCAGCAAGCTCCTTTTGTGGCCTTTGTGGTGCTTATGCACCTACTATTCATGTAAAGCAAGCCATGACAGCTGAGAGAACCATGTATAAAATCCTACATACAGTACCGACTCCACTTTTATCCTGTATTTGCTCAGTTCACAGCCCTCCAGTTCTTCCACGTGATACACCTTGTTGAGGTTTTTTTTTAGTAGTATTTTTAATACTTTTCCCCTTTTCTTTGCTTTTTAAAGAAAAAACACATTGGATGATTAGATGATTAATTATCAAGACTCCGTTCACACTCAGCCATTTTCCAGAGTCAAACAAGCCATCAGTTCAGGGACAGGATGCAATACTGGAGCCAGGGGTAAACACCTTCCTGGTGGTATCTGCAGTTGTGTCCTCTTCTTCATAGAAAATGGGGACAGAGTTACTGTGTTCATTTGTGTTTTATCAGCCACTTGCTGAAGAACACACAATTCTCCTCACACATTACACCTTAACCTTGAAAGGTAAATGCTATGCCTTTTCTGGTGAAACAGAAAGCAGATTTGTATTTACTGATTACTCTTTTCTGTACTTTTACCCCTGAAGTCATCTATAACGTAAGTGTATATGTATGGTTCTCCTAAAGTTGTCTCTGGAGAAAGTGAAATTCCTTGCAAACTTCAACTGTCTTTGGAAACAGTAGTAAATCTTTAAATAAACAGAGTCTTTTCTAATGCATATTAATCCCCCTCTTCCAAAATACCACAAACATTCAGTAAGGCTTATTTTAAGTGGCTGATAGGTATTTTGGGGATGCTGTGAACTGTCTCTATCTTGTTCCCTCTTCATCACGATTCTTTGTCCTACCCACAGCAATGCCAATAGAAACTTCTGCATTATCAGTCATGTGAAACACCAGCTCTGCCAACTCACTGTGCTGTGCACTGAGTAAGAACATCTTGCTGTATCTCATGAGCAAGTTATCTAAATATAGATGTGGGGCTTTTTTATTTGACACATAAAACGAAGGAATGATTAGTTTGCCTTGGAATGAGTGGCTTATGGGATGATGCATATATGTTGTGCTGAATTTTCCTATTGCAATAGTAGAATACTAATGAAATAAAGCATGCTGGTCCTAGCAAGACATACAGCAAGATAAACTGTCAAAACTTAAAAATTGCCATCAGACTATTATCATTGAGAATCAGCATAACAACCACTTGTGTCTTCAAGAGATGACCAAGACTAGTTCATACTAGTTTGTCTTATTATAGAAGCTTCAAATACACCTGTTGGCTTCACGTTCAGATACTGTTGATTTGGACCCTGCATAAGGCACTATAGCCTGAAGTCACAATTACCATTTCAGTCTTTATTTCCAACTCCTTTAGAAGGCAAATAGTATTTTAAGATTGACTGAAATCATTCCGAGAGATTCGCTGCCATGGAATACTCCAACATTATGCATTTTATAGTATATTGGAATGACTTCAAGTGTTAGCATCATCATAACTACTAAAAAGCAAGTTTCCACAGCTCCAAAGTATTTTCTAAAATAGATTCATCCACGCTACTGCTTTACACATATTTCCTTGTGATCTCCATTATTTTTAGATTTTTTTTCCCTACTTTCAGCAGGTAATAAAATACGTAGGAATGCTGAATGAACAAAGCCTTGCACACAACACTCTGCTGAACTCTTCATTTCTCATCCTTTTGTTGTTTTAAAAGGAGTCTCCAGGATACTCTGCTTTATCCTTCTGTCTCTTCCTCCAGTATTTTATTGCATGGTTTTTGTGGGTGTTTATGTTTGTTTGTTTATTTTTAAAGCAAGCTTTCAACATGCAGGCAAAATTACACAAACTGAAGTTCCTACTCAACTAAAAAAATACACACCAGAACTTCAGAGAGCAATTAAACATGTCCTATTATAATATTTCATCTCAAATCCTTTTTGTATCATTACAGCATTTCACAATCTTTTCACAGCTGCTTGAATCTCATTTTTCCCCAGAGAGCAAGCAACTATTTTTAGTGCTTATCCATTTTCAGTTTTTAATATCACCATTCCCATCCCATTCAATTTTAGTAATTAAGGCATATTCAGCTGCTGGTTTTTAAGATCTAAAAGAACACTGGTTCTCTGTGAAGGCAGTAGCTGATAACATTGTTATTTTTTTCACAGCTCCTCATACTCCCAATAGCTGTACGTACACCTCACTAACTGATTCCCTCCATGAACCCTATGTACACTTCTGGGAAAATGCAATGGTAAAAGACCTAAAGAAACAAAATGTTCTATGGAATCTTTTCTGTTTGGTCCTATCTAAATTCAGAATCTCTATTGAGGAAGAACTGTAAATACAGAACTCGAATTAATATTTATTTATTTCCCCAAACAATTTAGGAAGTAATTCCCTGATTTGGGCACTCAAACAACAGAAGATGCTCCTGGGAAGTCAAAGCAAAAGTGAAATTAATGCTTGGTTAATAACCCTTTTGTTTTGCTTAGTGAATTTCTTCTGCTTTTATTTAATGCTTCTTTTTAATAACAGCCCAGTGTCTTTATTCTTTAATTACTGCAGGTTTTTGGAAAAAGAAAATCAGTTCTAGAAAGCAAGCATACTTGGCAAAGCACTAAGATAATAAAGGATGCCAATCAAGATCATGAGTAAGCTCCTATGGAAGGTTTAAGGAAATACATAGAGATTAGTGATCAGCAAGATTAGTAAAGCCATCAATTACTGCACTTTTTGGATGAGTTACATTTTGCTGCAATGCCTTCCCTCCATAACCAGCCTGAAGAAGCTGAACACCAGCACATTTCCTTTCGCAAAGCAGTCTAGACAGCATAAAGATGAATTTCACATAACTGTAGATGCACCTGAAGCTTAATATGCACCTCTCATTTGAATTTAAGATTCTCTGAACAACAATGTCTGTTTACCATTAGAGCTAAAAATATCCCATCCCTTGTTGTTGTCTTCAGGTCCCCCTGCTTTTAATTTCTCCTTCAGGCACACTGGACCATGAAGCAGCAAATGAAGATGAAATGCAGCCCAGGCCAGGGGGATTAGGTCTCTGAATTATTTCTATAGCATCAGTCACCTCTCTGGTGTAATGCCAGACTCACAGATGAGAAAAGCTGAAGCTGAGATCACATCTCTCTTCTCTAGGTCTGGTGGACAGTGTGAGAAAGGCTGGTGGATGCTGCTGCGTCTCTCGCAGTGCTGATGTGGCTGCCAGCACTGGAGACTGGTTGCCTTATTGCAGCCAAGCTGCTTGGGCCTCAACTTCTCTGCCAAAAATGGTGCCTTTTCACAGCAAGAGAGCAAGATAGCAAGCTGCCCTCTCAAATATGATTTTACACAATAGCACTGATGTTATGCCACTTGTTCTTCTGCAGTAAGAAGTCTATTATATTAATAAGTTCTTCTTATAATTATGACTAATAACAAAAGGCAACCAGACACGAATTTTTATTAGTGTGATCCCAAGGAACAAGACAACTGATTTTGATCTTCTTTTTCTTTATATATTTTAAGACTACCTAAAACAGATCATGCCTGTGAGATTCATTAGTTCCTTCTGCAAGTGATCCTTCCACAGGCAGCATGGCAAGGAATAAAACAGACCTCTACAACGGTCTTTAAAGTAAAAAGCACCACAAAACAAGGGGCAAACAAACTAAACCAATGTATCCATGACTCTTTGCATTGCTTAGAACTGCTGTACCGTATTCTCTCCAGGCTGGTTAGGGAATTTTAAGGAATCAATTACAAATATAAATACTTCTCAGGAATCACAGCTAGAAAACAGAAACAACTAGCATCCAGCTGAGCAACTACAATTGAGATATTTTGTGCACTCCAGGTTCCTTTTTTCAAATTTCAATTTAAAGACTTCAAGAATTGAAACAGAATTATTTTAAACAATATCATATGTACTGTATGCACTAATTAGTGTCTACATTTTTCACAGAAAGCCAGGACCCTTGATAACAGAAATACTATCAAAAGAAAAACTCAATACAATCTATTTGAAATGGATTTTCATTCAGAGCTGCTTGCACTTTGAAAGCTGTCAGCTGGCTGCTGAGAGAGGCCATGTGGGAATGCCAGGAGTTTGCTCTTGCCAGGAGAAACACCAAGAACTACCTTCTTTGTCCCAGTCCTTACCTCTGGCACTCACTGGTTACACCTGGAACTTCTGGGCAATGGGAATACCACAAACACTGCAAGAGCTGCCACCACATTTAGCCTGTTAGATCATGCCACTGGCAGCTCCTTCCATACCTCGCTGAGCATGTTGCAAACTTCTGCACCTGACTTGATTGAACCAAGTTATTCCAGTGTTTGCAGCCAGCAGCATTCAGTTTAGCATTTGTTATCCTCAGGTGAAGACAATGGATACTACTTTCCTCAAGGAAATGAAAGAAAAATATAGCTGACTCACATTCTAATCCAAAGAAAAAAAAAAAAAAAAAAGGAAAAAAAAAAAAAAAAGCCGCACATTTGTCATATGTACTTCACATTAAAAAGGTATAAAATTTATTAAGTAATCCATTCTGTCAGTCACCCTACTTCAGGCACACTATGATCAATACAGTCATGCCCATATTTCCATGGCACAATCTTAAAAAGCACAGTTTAGAAAAAGGTGCAAACAGATCTCAAATGATCTCCTTATTTAGCTGTGATTTGCAAACATGAGCTCCTGAGGCCAGAGGCACCCAAGGATGGCTCACCACAGGCAGCTTCCCATGCTCACCGCAGTCATCTTCAGGGAGACTGTTGTTGACAATTCCTCAGTTCCTTGGAAAGTTCAACATAAACACACATGCATGCTTCAGATGTTTCTACACTCGCCAGAGCAAAGCCACATTAAAAAAAAAAAAAGAGAGGGGGAGAGAGAGAGAGAAGTCTCCATTTAAAAGTCTGCAAGAAAACTGGTGCCCACAGTGGGACAGCTCAGCTCCTGAACAGCGTGGCATAGCTGACATTGTGACAGGCAGGACAGACACTCAGATTGACAAATAATTATGAATACTAGCTAAGATCACAAATGGGTTTCTATGGAATGTTTAAGAAAATATACGAGATTAGTGATCAGCAAGATTAGTAAAGGCATCAATTACTGCACTTTTTAGATGAGTTGTATTTTGCTGCAATGCCTTTCCTGAACAACCAGCCTAAAGAAGTCAACACCAGCACATTTTCTTTCACAAACCCGTCTAGAAAATATAAAGATGAATTCCATATGACTTTAGATGCATCTGGAGCCGAACCCATCATAAATTGAGAACTGTCACCTGAACTTCAGACCTTCTGCACAACAGTGACTGTCTACAAAAAATCCCCTCCCTCATTGTCGTCTTCTTGTCCCCTTGTTTTTCCATTCTCCTTTGGGCATACTGGACCATGAAGCAAAAAATGAAAGTGAAATGCAGCCTAGGCCAGATGTCTTATTTATCTTACCCATCCCAGCAAAGGTGCCAAAAGGCAATGATGCCAAGGTAGTAAAATATGATCCAGGAGGATACAGTGGGACACTGTACTGGAGCACTGGTACTGGAAAGTGAAATACTGTGGCAAAACCAAGGGATTTAAACCCTTGGCTGGAAGCATGTAAAGGGAAAGGAGTCACTGCATTGGTGCTTTCTGTCACCACCAAAAGCTGTGAGGGATTACCTGTCTCCCAGGGTAGGTAAAGAGAATTTGCAGTCATGAGCATACTTTGCAGCATGACTTTAGAAAGCACAGTTCAAAAAAGGTGCAAACAGCTGTCAAATTATCTCCTTACAGAGATTTACAGCAGAATCTAGAGCTTTTTGCCTTCCCCTATCATTAATTCTTATGTCATAGGGAGAACTGCAGTGCTCATGGGCAAGACCTTTGGAAGCAGCTCCTGGAAAAAATAATAGAAAAAAGGACCAGAAAAATATGGCACCCATTCACAATCAGGACCTCTTATTCTAACTTGTCTCAATTCACAAAACAGACTCTAGTGGGATGGAGTAGATTGGGAAAGGACATCAGGATCAGAAGAAAAACAACACTTCATTTTCCAGTCACACACAAAAAAGGAAAAACCACAACAGAACTCTAGCACACACTAGACTTCTGTATTGACTCAGCATTAGTTTTATGATTTTTGCATGACTATTCCTGAATCAGGGCTCCAGTATTTCTCTTCAGCTGCTCACTCACTTTAAAAATAACACACATCCTATTGCACTCAGGTTTTTTTACATACCAGATTATCAAGAAGATGACAAAAGAAAGCTGAGTAACAGATTATTCAAAAGGTAGTGACCTAGATCTGAAATAAAAATGGAGTGGCTTAGTTCCTAAACACACAACTTTCTGCATGCATGGGAGCTGATGCAGCTTCCTGGATGTATGTCAGAAAAGAGAGGATGAAATAGTTTGGTCAAGAGCAACACTTGAGAGACTAAGAGTAAAGAATAACTGAGCTGCTTGCAAGATAAGACTTGTGCTACCTCCTCCTCCTCTAATCTTTTGCACAAATTAGAAGAATGGGATTTAGACACTCTATGAACTTTTCAGCCCACCTAAAAATCTGTACAGAACAGCCCACCCCCACAAACACCACTGGGAAAAAAGCAACAAAAAACCCAACTGAACTCTGACCAGTCAAAATCACTGAGCCATAAGGCTCAGGTTGTAGCTTTCAAAATGGTAGGTTTGGTGAAAACTACCTTTATTTATTTATGTGCACCTTAAAGATTTTTTAGTTTTCTGCTTGAATAGAACAGTTTTTCATAAGCACAAAGGTATTTTAAAGAAAAATTAAAACTTGTATAAACCTTATGTTTCTAAATGAAACTCATTGGATTCTAGCATCTAAAATAAAACCAGCATTCCTTTACCTAAATTTTGTCTACTGCATTGAAACAACATAGCTGCACACTTTTGTAAATGTAGTCATTAAAACATCTTTAACAAGGTCAAATAGAAATGTTGGGTAAATGTGGCATATTAATATCACTGTTGGCATTTAAATAATAAACTAAGTTTATATTTTGATCACTTTCTTTACATTTATTTTGTGCAACCCAAAAATCTTACTGTTTTAAACATACTATTACATTAGAATGCAGCTGGAATATCATTGTGCCACAGAGCTCCACAAGCACATTTCCTGAGCTGATGCTGAAAATAACACACAGGAAAAAGCTGCTGTTGAGCATATAAATGGGTCTTTCATCAATTCTCATATCACATTTGACTCTCCACTCTGCATCTGATGTATTCTCTAGAGCTACATTCTGCTAATTTATATCATGGTTGGCAAAAGGAGACAGAGCACACACGCTGGAGGTGGGGGAGAAAGGCCAACATCACCGACAAATATGCAGCAGTAACTTAGCTTCCTCTGCCATTAAGAAAAGGAAATACATATGAAGAATGCCAAAATTAGGAAAACCACAAACACAGAATAAAAAAGGAAAGAAAAAGATAAAGCATTGCAGATTAATTCACTGAAGTGCGTGACACTCAAGTGAGTTCCTGTTACCCACGACCAGGGGGTTTGGAAGGAGCCCAAGGGACGCAGCAGCTTCATGCAGGGCTTTGCTTCCTTCGGGCTCCCCCACGGCACACGGAGCCACCCTCCCGCTGAAGCCAAGAGCCAGCACAGGGCAACGTCACCGGAAGGACAAGGACATCCTTCTATTGTACCGAGGGAGCAGTGGCAACAGACGCTTGCACATTTTTGCTCTCTGTGGTGAGCATTTCTTCGGTGGGAAACAAAGGATAGCATAGTTTACCCTCAAAATGGTTCTTTTAATGCATATGGATTGCATGTGCATCAAGGTTAATATAATGTCATTTTCTAGACTGCAGGAGACTGTGACCAAAGTAGCCACCAAATCTTCTGGAGAGCAGATGAGGATTCACCCAGCAGCTGGGCAGTGCTCACAGCAGCGCCTGCCTCATCACCACGGCCACCATCTTACTGCCTCTTGTACTCACAGGCACACCCAGCCCTAACTATGTAAAATGAAAGGATAACATCAAGAGTTGAAACCATTATCTGTTTTTATGTAGCACTTGTAACACCACCTGATAACTTTCAAGGCTTTCATTAGTGCACCTCCAACTCTGCCAGAAGTTTCCCTGGCCATGCCAGCCTTATTCACCCACCTCTTCCTTTTATCAAGAAGGAGCCGTTGAAAAGAGGGATTAAACAAATATCAAAGACAAAAATTCCTTTTCCTAACCATCTTGGGGATCTTCACAATTATTTGCATGTCATAAGACATTTTAGATCTTTTCATGACTGAACTGTACACCAGAATAACTGTACTGGAAAAATGTAGTTCCCCAACGTCTTTCTCTCCCTCATTGGAGACAATCAGACCTCAGAATCTCTCCCGCTGTCAAAACAGATTAAATCAGCCCATCTCAAAAACATATTTGCATGAGAATGTATCAAGATTCTAAAAAAGTTCCTATTTATTCTGATTTTTAAAAATCTTAAGAAGAGGAAGAGGCATCAGGGGAGAATATCAACATAGTTCTACCAGTTTGCTTTAGATTAGAGTATTTTTCCAGAGTGCCTATTTTCTTCTTACAGTATATGCATTTTATTTCAGGTGTATAACAGACTAAACTGTAAAGCTGTATAACTGAAAGACACTTCAATGCTAAGGAAAACTTCTCTTACTGGAAAAGCAGACCATGGAGACATTGTCTCACATAAACTTTCTTGGAAAGAAAGAAAACCCAAAAAAGTCCATATGCTCTCCTGAGTAAAATAAAAAGAACCTGCAAGTCTTCCATGTAGTTTCACGTGCTACCCTAGTGCATGTACAAAATAATTAACTCAACACTACAAAATAGAGGAATTCGAGACCCAAGGTTCCCAGCACCTGCATTCTCCCCAAAGTCCTTATGTGAAACATCAATATTCCCAAGGAACTGTACTACTACCACATCTCACCAACATTTCCATGCCTCCCCGATTTGACTATGATTAGACATGCCTAACAATTACTGAATCTGTTTCTGTAAGAAACAAAAAATTTGGCTGTAAGAGCAAAAAGTGCCAAGTCAGCAAAGTGGCTTATTCCCTGTATGTGATAGGCAAGACTTGCTTTGTCCATTCCTGTCCCAGCCCTGGGGCTGCCAGAGAGGCTCTGCAGTGAGCCTGGCGAGGAGCGCAGACCTGAGCCCTCGGACTCGCTCCCTACTGACACGCCTCGGAGCGGGCAGAGGCCTCCCTGCTGCGCCAGGACTGAGAGGAAGAGGGAAAGAAAGGCACGGGTAAGGAAGCACAACACGAAAAGGAAGCCAGTGATAACACATGGCCAAGGATAATGAAGCCTGATAGGAAACCTAAACAGCCTATTATGAAAGCTATTTCACTAAAACCCGATGGACAATTGCAGGGAAAGAATTTTATGTACAACTAAGGGTAGCAGAAGCCAGCTAGACACAGAGGGGAGATTGGAAGACAAGGCAAAACTGCAGAGCTGATGCAGAAGGAGGAACTGACCTTCTTCAGATCAGAACATAATCTTTGAGAAACAGATGAAATAAAAAAACCCTATATACTTGGCCTCTATTTATCAGGAAGTTATATCCTTCCAAAAAATTCAATAAAAAGAAGACATGGGTATAACATGTCCAATAAGTAAAATGTATTTTATACATCCAAATCTCAGCATAAGGGTTTGAACTTGCAGTATTCTAAATGCTATTTAGATCTTGCAGTCTTTTATTAATTTAGTGTTTCTGAATAGGAATTTCGCAATTGCAAAAAAAAACCCCAAAAACACACAAAACCCTCACAAAACACACAAAAAACCCCCACCACGACATCAAAGAGGAATGAATATGTATCAAAGCAAAGTGGTTAACCACATAGATTTCAATATGAAATTCAATATTCCACAAAGGTTTTCATGGACACCTAATTGACCTCTGGGGACTGTGTCCCCAGAGCAGAATTTAGTACAGAAAACTAAACTTATCTGCTGCATTGACAGGCTCATTTCTGGAAAACCAATGGATTATTCTAAATCAGCAGGTGTGGGTAAAATATGAAGTAATATTTGATTAAACCAACATTATAATCATAAAAGATTGCTGTCACATGGTATTCTCCCATCCCCAGGCCTTTCCCAAGAAAAATCCTAGCTGGAAACACAATGACACAGTCATAAATAAATTAGCAGTCATGTACATTTGCAACATCTTCAAGGAACACTGTCAAAAGTAGCCTGTAAATACAGTATGCTGTTCCCAGACAGCTGAAGGAGTAGATTCAGTCAGCCTAAAATACAACTGTCTTGCCTAGAAAAATGTAATACTAAAAGGAAGGCCAAAAGATCCAAAAAAGTTTAGGTTACTATTTTCTGCAGCATGACAGATGTTCCAAGGCACATTCATTGTTTCTTTGCATCTTTAGTTCACTGGACAAATGTACACTCAATGTTACCTTTAGATCTAAGGAAGATTTTGCTGAACTCCTCAGAATAAAGGTTTGACACTGAAAATATGATAACTAATGCATAAATATTTCTCTTTCATTTGGAATTTTCAAAAGAATGTTGTTACTTTGAAACTACCATTACAAATACTGGTTTCTGACAATACTGAATGAATTGTGGTACCACTGACTGACTTTTCATCTCACTTTTCATGCCTGAACCATTGTTTTCTCAAAAAAAACCCCAAAACCCAAAACAACCTACAAACAAAACCCGAAAGAAACAAACAAACCAAAACACCAAACATACAAAAAACCCCAGCAAACCCAGAGAGCTGCATTTCCTGTTGTTGTCTGACTGGATAATGATATTTTAAACTTCTTTTACACTTAACAGCATATTTTCTATCTCGCAGCATCTAGTCTTCACTCACTTTGTTTACAGAGTCCTCATAAAAACACATTCATCTAAATTAGCCATTTTAAACTGGCAGTCAAACAGGTAGGCTAGACCAAAAGAAACAATCCTTAAACATAATTTTCAGACTTCTTTTTTGTATAGTGGAAACAAAACATAGACTATCTATCTGCTCCCAAGCTACTGACATCACTTATTTTATTGAGACTATTCCCCTGAACTACTTAACAAAAACCAAATCCATTTTGACTCCCATCAGCAGCACCTGTTCCACCTCAGTGGTTCATACACCAGATCAGGGCCCTGTCTGTCTTCCTTTCAAAGCCAAGCCTTCTCTTTTCAGTAGAAAGGAGGCTGACATCAAATATCTCAGAAATGAAGTCCTGACAGCTGATACCTACCATTAATTACCCAGGCCTGCCATTTGCATTTAATTCCCTGTGGGAAGGCTCAAGCAAAGAAAACACAGCTGAATTAAATGAGACATATGAAGTTCAGATAAAAGTGTCAAAAGCTATTGCCATTCTCCATTAAAGCATACTGATTTCACCAGATGGGATTGTGAGGAAATTCCTCTGTAACCACCAAAGCATTGAGCAAAACATTACCAAAATTTGATTTCTTCCGCCAGAAAGAAATGTAGCATGAGCTAAAGACACCATTAAACTCTTCTGGAAATGGCAAGACTGGTATTCAGACTTAATATACTGAATGTGCTTTTATGACTAGAAGTGTGGGCAATTGGTCTGAATTTTTCAGAAGAACAATCTCATTTGCAGATTGGCTTTAATCATAACATAATTTGCTTTGAGATCCCCATTAGCAGTTCATTACTGGAATTTGTGTGCCACAATCTACAAAGAAGAGCTGAGTGCATGTTCTGACAGGCTGGGGAAAACGCAAGAGGCAATTATTTCAATAACAACAGCAGCACTGTTTCTCTAACTGGTTTTATAATACAGTCTGGCCCAGGAAATGATACAAAGCTCTTACAGAGCTACGCAGAAAGGGTAAGACAACATTGATAAGGAAGCTTCAAAGGATTTGAGATAATACTGATGGGAAAACTGGAGAAGCTGCTTGCCTGGCCCGTCTGGGCGAGGACCCTTACACCTCCCAAGGCAGAGCCAAAATGAATATTCATCCCTGCTCTCCCAGCAGCACCAATCCAGGTCGAGAGACTAGTGCACTGTTGTGTCCCTGGTTTTTCCCTAGGGATTTCTTTATTCTGTGACATCTACTGCAGTAACTACATGCATTACTTGTTTCATAAGGTAGTTTCCAGCTCTTTCATTCAATTTAAAATAAACACATATGGATCTAGTTCTGGTTTTCTGTGTGCGCTTTTTAAAGAAATAAAACAACACAAACCCAGCTGTGCCAAGGATATCCAACTTAGGGAGCAGCTTGAGGTGTAGATGTGCCAGAGAGACCACATAAACCCTTTTATCACCATCGGTACTGGGGAAGGTTTGTGTGGAGACAGAATAATAATAAATCTCACACATTTAGCCAGATAATAAAACTGGAGAATTTCACTTCAGGAGCAACTGCAATCTCACATCTACAATGCTTCATGCAACAAAACTATCCTCTTCCTAAAGCAGACAGATATTCACCTATATTCAGAAACATAAACATAAACAACACAAACCAAAATGAGTCACATACAGACACGAAACACATCCTTATTCAAGTTTGTTCTCACCCTTCTTAGGTACACCAAATTCAGGGAATACCAAGAGAGTGTGGTCAAAATCCCTGAAAGATGCTCAAAAATGAGACTTAAGCAAAAAGCATACACTCTGTCTGGAACTTGAGGTATACCAGAGACAAAACTAAGAAACACCCTGCTGTAAACTATAAATATACTCAAGAACCACTTGAATATATGTACCAGTACCTAGTACCATAACTAGAAATACTACTTTCCATGAAAAGGTTTCATGCTTTCCAACAAAGAGACCCAAACAAATCAATATTATTAATGTTGATAATAGCAGCTATAAAACAATTAACATAGGATGCCCCTTAAAATAATTGTGTCTTCCTATGCAAGGGAACAAAGATTCTTTGGAGCATCTGTTTGCTGTACACACAATCCAAAATGAAACAAAGCATAGCAACTCTCAGTGAAAAATGAAGTTAAATGTGACTATCTAGAAGCCAATTCATTTATTCTTGTCGTTATGCATATGTTCTCAATAGTGTGAAAAAGTTTGCTGGGGACTTTGAAATATACAGGCTGCATATTTCATTCAAATCCTTATTGCTGGTTTGAGATAAATCTTTAGGATCTATCTGTAAGACAAACTGATCAGCTGAATTAAAGAAATTGCATGATACCATATTGGGACAAAGCAATGCTTTACCTGTTACCACGCTGACACACTAAGTGATGCTGTTTAGGGAGAGCACATGAGCCTAGCCACTCTCTGTGGCCCATTTCTCTTCTCAACATCCATCACAGCAATACAAATATTAAAAAATCTATTCCTGCCTATTCCATTTAGCAACCATTTTGGATATAGACACAAAGAATCATTAAGGTTGGAAAATATCTTAAAGATCATTTAGTCCATCTGTTAAACCAGCACTGTCATGTTCATCACTAAACCATGCCCCAGGTGTCACAGGCAGACATTTCTTTGAACACTTTCAGGGACACTGATTTCACCACTTCCCTTGGTAGCCTATTCCAATGCCTGACTGCCCACCCTTCCAGTGAATAAATGTTTCCTAATATCAAATCTAAACTTCCCTGGGGCAAATGGAAGCTGTTTCCACATATCTATGAACCTGTCCAATCCCTTCTTGAATCTGCTGATATTAATCTCTACCACCTCCTAAGCTAAAGAAACACAGCAGCAACCTGCAGGTTACCAAACCCCATCACACTAATATTCTATGAGTCACACAGAAATTGTGCAGCACTACCACCTCTCTTGGGAGCACAGGCAGATACAGAAGACTCACTGTATTTAGAAAGAGGCAGTAGCTTCTGTTACACCCGAAAAAGCTTTCCAGACCTGATGAAGAATTTGCATAACCAAAAGCTTGTCTGCTTTTCCCAGCTCTATCAACTCATCTAAAAATATATTCATTCCCCCTACAAACCTAGCAGCTATGCACTTTGGATAGTTATTCCAGTTCATCCTGAGACTGGTAAGGTTCATTCCTCCCCATTGAAGTGTTCTTGGATATAAATACATGACTGTATCTGATTTGCTTTAATTAAACCTGGAAAATTTTGAGGAATATATGAGGAATAACGAGCTTACTTTTCCTCTTGACTCACTGCCAAGGGCAAGCAGTTTTCAAAACAAGAAAAGCCTACAGAAAGATATACAGGAACAACTGTTCTGGTGACATCTAATGAAAGAGGTACAGCCTCTCAAGTTATCATTTAAACATATTTACAACCAACAGAGTTACAATGCAGCTTTTTAACTTCCCTTTCTCTTTATTTTACCTGTCAAGCCTCCAACGTCTACTTGTAGCTTCACAAGGCTCCTCAACTTCATAGAAGTCAGTGCTCTGGTCTTCCATGCTGCTGGAGTTCTGCCATTCAGAGCAGAGGTTTCTCCTAGCACCCATAGCAAAAGGCAAGTTCTCATACTCAGATATTTCCTCATAGTGACGCACATTCTCGTACTCTGGATCACAAATGCTGGTTACAGAATTCAAAGGCATTTGGGACAAATTCTCTCCCAAAAGTCCACGTCTTTCAAAAGACTCCAGCCTTTGGTTATTTCGCATCTCGGGCTGACTTCTGTTTCTCTGCCTCTTCTTCTGTAATGCCAGACTATTTATTTCTACAGGATGCACCTTGACAGATTTAGCTTTCCTTTCACTGCCTACAGACCCTATATTCCTGTTATTTCCATACCCATCCCCATTGGAAAGGTTGGCAATAGCACTCTCCACTGATTGGCTGCCTTTAGACAGAAATTTTTGGAAGTCACTTTTCTTTAAGCAAACCGACAGTTTCATGTTCAGAAGCTTTTTCAAGCTTTTTTTCTTGTGATGGTCTTTGCAGGGCTTGTCTGTCCTGTCCATGTCCACGGCAGACAGAGACTTGGCCCTAGGCTTCGTCACAACAGTCAAGTGGCTGAAGCTGGTAGCAGTTTTTAATGATTCAGAATTTCCTGAAAATGGAAGAATAGGATGAGGTAACTTCCAGATGGGTTTTTCAGAAGAACATTTGGGTACGTCACAGGATGAAAGTGCATCCTGCTCCTTGGCTCGTGGATGTGCGAAGTGAGATCCTTCTAGAAGGCTGTTCGATTGGTCCTCACTGGAGGTGTAAGAACTTTTGTCCACAAGCTCTGCTGATGCAGCTTTTTTCAGCAGACCAGCAGCTGGAAGGCCATGCCTCTGTGGTTTCTTAGGAATAACTTTCGGGGAACTCTCATCCTTTATTTTAACTTCTCTGTTTTCCAAGCTTTGTGGGGAAACATGGAGGCTGTTGGAACTAGATGAGTGCTGACTGCTTGCCAATTTGAGCTGCTTTGGCAAACTCATGGACAGGGTATCACACCTGACAAAGTCAGTCCTTTTGTCCACGGCATCTGGCATACTGGTGTCATCTGTTATCTCATCCATGGAGTTATGGTCTGCATTTAAAGAAGATTCAACATGTCTCACCGAATGAGGACTTCCGTGTGAAAATTGAGGCAAAAGGTTTTGTGAAGCTGACTCTTTCACAGCAGGCTCCTTTTCCTGAGGCATTTTTTCTGCATTGCTTTGAGTTATCTCACATTTTGCAGGACGAAACACTTCTGCATTATTGTTATAACAAACACTTTGACCAAGGACATTAATTCTTGCTGGCTTTTTTATGCTTTGGTCCACAACACCATAAGAATCTTTCTCTGAAATAGATGGTTCCTTTGTTCCTTCTCCTGTGCTGTCTATGCCATCCTGACGGACTAGACACGCAGCACGTGGCTTTCTTGGCTTAGGAACAGGAAGCACTTTGGAGCTCAGGACTGAAGATGCTTCAGGGGAGGTTTTATCGGCATCTGCTTTCATCCTGACTTCACCCGAAAACATTCTATTCCTATTTAAATTTTCATTCTCTAGACTTTCCTCGTCCAATGGGGAAGAACAACCGCGATTATTTTCAGTCAAACTAGGACAAATTTCAGACATCTGAAACCTGTCAGCAGTAATCTTACCCTCAGCATTTTGTTGCTTCCCTTTAGCTACCTCAGAAGATGACGAAGATTGTACAAGTTCCATAAACTCTATTTTAACATCATTCTTGGAACTGCTGCCATCCCCTTTGTCAAATTTGCCTGCATACCTGTGCCTCACAGGACTGCTGTTAGGAAATACACCATGAGTTAGGACATCCTTAAGTTTCTCTTCCAAAATGCTGGCTTTCAAAACCACCTGACTTGTACTTGCCGATTTTTCACTGTGACTATCCCCCAGAGCTAGTGCATTTCTTTCACCAAGCTTGATGTTCTCTAAGGTGTCAAAGTGCTCAAGAATGATCTGAGTTTGACAAGTGTTCTCTCCATTTCCAAGTTTATGAAGGCATTCAAATTTGCAAGGTGACACAGGTAGAATATATGCTGTGTTTCCAGTACTCCCTTCTGAGGTTTCATTTTTATGGTTCAAATGGTCTAGAGTTAGAGAAGAATCTTCCCTGTGCTCCTCAAAGCTTTTTGTGCTTTTTCGTGTAGACGATGGAGGTTTAACTTCCGGGATGGAGGAGCTCTTGAGAACCTTTGGTTTTGGTGCAATTGCTGGCTTGGTTTTCCTTGCTGCTTGTATCCCACCAGAAAGTACAATATCAGGCTTCGGTGCAACAGGTGGAGGCGCTGCCTTGTGTCCTAGGACAAATTTTGGTTTGGGGGCCACTGGTGGCTTCTTAATTTCTAGAAAGGATGGAAAACAAAGACTTTAGTTACCACTGCCCAAAGAACAACTTCACCTGCAATGCAGTAGTATTAAAAGTTTTGTAACATTTCACTTGTGGTCTACAAGATCTCAATTTGTGTATGGATGCATTTTTCTCTTAAAAGCATGCCTTCCTTCCCTAACACCACTTCTTTACTAGCTACCTTTGTTTTAATAAGCACATCAAGGAGTGGCAGGGAAGTTTTCTAAGTCTTTTCATAAACAAATGGTTTAACATAATATTAGTACATGTACTCCCTCAGATGCTAAAGTCTGATGCCAAGAAAAGCAGAGCAGATTGGCCTGGTTTTGCAGTTTTAACTGTAATACCATTTCAAAATGTTGCAAGTGTGTTAAGTGCCAGACATATAATAAGCTATGAAGACAACAGGACAGCCAGAATAGTGACCAGGGTAGCTCAGTCCCTTCCTCCACCATCTTGAGAAATGTGCAACCTAAAATTCCTCATTCCCTTCCTCTCCTCTTCAAACAATACTGAGATGAATTACTGCACAGTTGCAAAACCAGCACATCACTACCAACAGTTCAGTTAGTCTGTGGTATGAAGTTAATGCAGTAATTTATAGCAAGGGAGTACCTTGCTATTGTAAAACACTATTTCTGTGCCTCATACGAAATTACTCTTCCCAACATGTCTGACCTAGTAACAGTCACCACTATTATGAATTATGACCCACTTGGCACAACAAGATGACAAACCCCAGGAAAGTGCACAGCACTCAGGAAAAGGAGCTCATGAGGAACTTTGAGATTGTGGAGTTTTGATCCTGTTGTTTGAATGGTTTGGGGGTTTTTTGTTTGCTAGTTTTGTGGTGGCTTTTTTTTTAAGTATGTCTGAAACATTTGAATATTTCAGGAGATTATTTATGACCAATTCATTTCCATATGCTGGAATATTTTCAGATTTCTAAGTGCTTTCAGTGTTTTTTAATATGTGCACATTTATAAAGTAAACAAGTTTCTTGCTGTTTATGTATTACCTCTGTATTTACCACCTTTGCTTTGATCAGTATTTTAGTATACTTTCAGTAAATCATATACATGTTAAATAACACCCTCAAGAAAACACATTAGTTAATGTTCCACATGCAAATAGATAGGGTAGGCCATTGATTTATTATTCCCTTTGAAATGTGGGTTTGGTGGTGTGTTTTACCACCATTACTACTATAGATATGCACTATATCTTAATCTCTAGCATAGAAATGCAAGAATGAAGTTTCAAAGTTTAGGTTTGTTTTGAGGGGATTTGTTTGTTTGAAGGAAATCTAGATGGGTTTAAAAAAAAAGGCAGATGCCCTCAGTGGCAACTGTTTCCTAAACATCAAGCCACTGCTCTAAGCAGAGAGCCAGAAACAGTAAAATCATGTTTTCCTAGGACATGAATCACTAAACGGTACCCACACTGCCTCTAACCTACACTCAGAATCTGACTGCCCTTGCTGCCATTATATTAGTGAAGAGATGAACCTCTGATGGCAGAGTCTCCGATAGCAGAGACCCATTTTTTAAGAAATTTTGCTAGAGGGAATCCAGAATTTCTTTCCAAAGGTACAGCTCCCTATAGCCACTGACAACAGTGACTCAACTACCATTTACTGCCAAGGCTATCCCACCTTTGGCATCCCATCTAAAGGCAGGTTTCCCATACAGAGATGAATCAATAATTTGCTAGGAAAAAAATAAAATTAACACTTTAGGTGGGTAACTGCTGATCCTGAACAGCAGAAGAGAGCTGTTCACTCACTTTCAGATAAGTCAACTGCTTATTCAATTGGAATATGAAGTGATGGCAATAAAGGAGCCTGCGTTCCACAGTCAAAAAAAGAAGAAGGGGTGCCCAGTTTGTCACAGAACACAACACAGTAGTACACCTGGGCCATGTTCAGTAATATTTACTAAGTTATTAAAGTTCCCTGGAAACAGCAGAGAGACAGGCTGCTTTGGAACCCTTCCTGATGCCCAAGTGAGAGAAACAGATTGAAAAAGACACAGGAGATTAAACACTGGCTAAGTAAGCAATATCCTGTGGATTATTTTTCTCACACACGAACTGAAGTCCATAAGCCTTGGAAGTCTCTCTCGCTATAGTGGGACTGCCAAACACTTTGGATGCCACCAGACCAGACTACTCTGCCAGGCTTTTAACCAGTGTTTCTTAGGGAGCACACTCAGAAGTTATGATGCGACACCATTACCTGAATATAAACTATCAAAAAACCCCATGGTTTTATTAAAACTAAACCACAAAAATGTAAAGACAAGAAAAACAAACACAGACCAGTTGTTTGTAAGCCAGTGGTGGAAACCTGGATAATGAACAGAGCAGAAAAATTAACTTCTAATAGTAAGTGCAATTCAATGTGATTTCTGAAGCCTACTAGAATTTTTCCAATTACTTCCATGTTAAAAAGCATTGAGACAGACAGAAGAGACCAGCAAATTGTGTGGGATAATAAAGACACCACTGTCTGCTTTAAACTGATTGCACATTACATCTAGAGTAGATATGGGTCAATGTATTAACAGGCACATTATAGTCTCGGTATCAATACAGATCTGCAGTCAACCACCCCATGAGAAAGGAATGTGATGAAGAGCCCTTTCAAACATAAATGTGACGTGAGAGGAAAGACGCTAAGGAGGGAATGCATACCAGTAGTTTTCCTCTGCAAAATATCTTGAAGTTTCTGAAGAATACAAGCAATGAACTACGTAGAAAAAAATTACAGCAGCTGACAAGTATGGTAGATTTACATTAGAAATCAAGAATTAAAGTTCAGCTGTTCAGTTGTTTATAAACTAATTCAATTCCCTGTTGGATGAAAAACACAGTTCTAGTGTTACAGTGCTCTAAAAAGGACAATTTCCCATCCAGAATAGAAAGAAAGCTAAGTAGGAGGCAACTGTTATATATAAAGGTGTAAGGAATGACTGGAAGTCATATGAGAATGACTTTTTGTTAAATGACAAGCACAAGCAAGGTGAAAAAGAAATATCATCAAGGAAATGTTATAGAACAAAAGCATGGGATAGTTAGTTGTTTGGTCAGTGGGCTTTTTCCTGGTACCATATGGAACTAACTATTCACCTAAGGACAGAGATGGTTGGTTATGCTTATAGGAGCATCAAAATTGAAGAGAATTTGGAAATCATCACACATAGTTGTTTTATGAGAGGTCCACGGAGGTCTGAAGCTAAGCAGGAAATAATCTGATAAGCATAAAAGATGAAAGGAGCTGAAAATATTTCTGTATATAGCATCTGTTGTGCCATGAGTCTTAGTGAAATGCAATGTCACCTTCCAGCAATCTCAGAAATAACTACAGAATCATCCAAGGTCTAAAAATTATGCTTCAAATCCCAAGGAAGCTCATCCTGGTTAATTTACCCAAGAATTTAAAAACAAAGATGGTAATAGAATATATACTTACACACATGTGAAACATTTTTGGTAACAGGTGGCTCTTGAATCATAAAAAATACCCCAAAACCAAAACAAACTTAACCCCTGATGAGATTCCTTAGCAGACCACTGAGGTTTGACAAGTTCAAACTAGAAACAAAGCTCTAAAATTCTTATGAAACATAAAGGATAATTAACTACAGAAACATCTTGCCTAGTGTTGTGGGGGAGCCACAAGCACTTATAGGCAACTTAAACTCATTTTGTGACGTGTAGAATTTTCAGAGGAAACTCTGGACTGGACATTGGATTCTCTAGCCTGTCTGATTCAGGAAATAAGAGAATCACTATGATTTTCCCCACTCCCACCTCCAATCTTAACCCATTTCTCAAAAGAGAATCCCTGCATCCAGGGATTCTAATATAAATGCAAATATAAGAGTAGAAATATAAAATTTTATTTTCATAAACAGATTAAATGTTTAGGAGACAGAGAAACTGTCACAGAGATATCCTGCAACCTGTTTGACTATGCAAAGGAAGAAATGCATAAATAAAGTGACTAGCAATGCTGCCATCACCAACAGGAAATCTGCTGCTCATGTAGGAACAGCCAATACCATGCTCAGTGCTGAAGGAAAAAAAAAAGGTGCTTAAAAATATCAAGACCTAGCCCCCTTAGAAAAAGTGGATTTTAAAGGGCATTATTTTTCAAACAACAAATTGCCATTAGCACCACCTGTGCAGATCAATGCACGTGCTCTTTGTCTGACTTCAGGTCACAGCACAGAAAACAGACATTTATCTCTCTGGGGAATTATGTCCTTCAGCATACTGAGGAAAAAGCAACACCTGCCCTCATCCTGCTGATCTCCTCTGTGATCAACAACTGTTATTGCTTGACTGGTAAGTGCTCCTGTTCTTTCTTTGATTTGTTTCAGAGGAGGATGAGAACATCCTGAAGCAACTTCTACTCTCAATCCTTTGACCCTAAAGTGCTGCCCATTTCTGTTCTTCAGATGATAGAATTTGACAACTGACGACCTCACTTAAAAACACTTGTGTGTCTCCTATGCACTGTTAGGAGAATGAACAGAAAAGTCAATGAGATATTGCAATATTAAGCATTATTATTACACAGCTTTAAATCCTTCTCAATTTTTTACCTCTTGTTCTCTTCCCTGACCTACATAGGAACAAGGAGAAATGATATATTAAGGTGAAATGAGGCAAAAAGGCAAATAGCACTACCCCTTCTGCAATAAACCCTACTGTTGCTGAAGGAGTGTTTTTCCCAGGTAATTTATATGCTAATACTTTTGAGATCACGTTTACAACTTCCATATTGAGGAACAACAAAAGAACAAGAACAAGTCATGTTGACTTGCATCTGTCCATGAAAAAGGGACAAATGGTTCTAGACACTGTCAAGCTGACATAAATTGATATTCCTTTCCTTACAATGCTTCACATGAACAGACCCTCTCCTCCTGGTATTCCTAAGGACGTCCTATGGGACTATCTCAAGTCACCCAAGAGGTATTCTGGGCAGGATACTGCAGCCTATCCTAAAGCAGTGTCTGTTCTGAACCACAAAACGGTAGGAAGAAAGTAATACAATAAATCAGTGTGGCATCAGATTTTGACAGCAGCTCAACCTAAGCTTAAGATAAGGGTACACAATCAAATTACTATGGGGTAAGCAAAGGCACGAATGTAACAAATCAGCTACTTTATAGAAGCTGGTCATACAAACACTCTTATCTTACTACATAATATATACGGCAGTTTATTCCTTTTCACCTATAAGGTTACATATATTTCACATACTACTTCACAAATCTATTGCACACACAGTAGGAACAGAAAAGGGCTTCAAACAGTTACCACACAGCAGCTGGCCTGGAGCAACATAAGCATTGGCTTTCTTGTGGCACCTCGTTTACATATGCACACTGTATTCTCAGATATAGCAAATCACACCTGTAGGCTATAGATTAAAATAATGCAATGCCCCGAGGGTATCTTACCAAGAGATCATTGTGCTGCTTTTTCTCACATGAAGGAAGAGCTTGCTCCAACAGCCAGTTTGCTGTTACTATTTCTGACACAAAACACTGCAACTCACAGTCTCGAAACAAGAAAGCCAATCTGGCTTTTAAAGAACATGCAGGGAGAAAGATAATTACTGCTATGGTATACGCTGAGAGATTATTGCACTGGCACTCAATACACTGCAGAGAGAAATAGATAAAGTATTTTAAAACTCCTGCTCTCCAGCAGCCTAAATTTTAAAGACTCATTACAAGGCTTTTCAGGTCAATTACTTTGGTTTCAGTTACAAAAACAAAGTTTCATTAGGTAAATACCTCAAAAAAGTATTGTGAGATCATTAATTTATTTCCTTCAAATGTTTATTTATTTTCTCATTACAGAGAGGCTCTGATTTTCTCAGGTGCCACACTGCTCAAAAGAAACAGAAAAAGGAATGAGTCATAACATCCCGGAAGATAATACACATAGTTTTTAAACTACAAGGGAAAACTGTGGTTTCCAAGCCACTAGCTTCAGAAAAATCCTAATTAAACTGCAAAAAGAAACATCAATTTCACAATCTTGTTCACTGACTTATTGAAATAAAACAGGAAAGTTAGGGATAACTTCAGAGTAAGGACAAGAGATGAATAAACAACCTTTTAAGATGCAGAGACAGAGCTGAGTAACTCTAATGAGACTTGACACATTCGAGGGTTAAAGGGACATTAAACCCCGCAGGCCTCATTTTTTTCAGTCCTTGAAAGCAATGAAGTTTGATTGGAAAAGTCATGTTGATTTTGTTTATTGTGTTCCCACTATGTTTTTTTCCAATTGAACTATATTTCTGACATTAAAATACATTTTTCTCCTTGTTGTTGTCAAATCCAATTTCAAGCCTAAGGTATACATTCTGCCCACATTAAATAAGCGCTATAGATTCACATATAAGGACTGTTTCTTCAGCAAGAAATAATAAATGTCAAACTCATAACTCTGAGCTTTTGTTTTTTCCTTTTAAAGGCAAAGCACATACTTGAAGCCAGCATAATACTTTCAGGCAGAAAATGAATAAATGGACATTCAATGGCATCATATATATATAGTGTGTATATATAAATCTATCTTGTGCAGTGCATGAGAAAGCAATGATAGGAGTATAGCTGTAAGTGAAGAGTGAAACCAACAATGGGTTGATCACCACAATAAGATAATCTTCAAATTATGGAAGTATTTTTAAAAAGTGCTGTAGCTCTTTAGTTCAAACAATTCCAGACTTACATATATATTTCAAAACATGTAAGCAACAGCTGTGGCAGAACTCCATCACGGAATTATGTTCAGCTCTGGACTGAGATGTAACTGAAACAATTTTGTAGAGGAAATAGAAAATACACACAGCAAGACACTGAATATGCACTGCATTATTTAAAAAGGCACAAGGTAAGCTGGAGCAAGGTTCAGGCTGGGTTTGCACACTTCTGTCTTTGGGGAGAAGCCATGTTTGGCATTTCTCCCCTCAATTAGCACAGTATCTCTTTTAGAGAAAGCCCTGCATATCAAGCATACCTGTGCCAATGCTACTTAAAAAATATTAAAGCAATACAGATGATTGTGTACCATGTGGCTTTGTCCTAAAGGTACCTTAAAAGAAGACACGAGAGAGGCACTTAGGCCCTTCAAGCCAAACTGAAGGAAAGATTTCTAGCATTTCAAGTTCCACCTCAAGCCTTCACAGA
The DNA here is from genome assembly GCA_013397195.1 of Hylia prasina. Classification (NCBI taxonomy): domain Eukaryota; kingdom Metazoa; phylum Chordata; class Aves; order Passeriformes; family Sylviidae; genus Hylia; species Hylia prasina. Next base: position 675,405 of record VYXD01010690.1, read on the forward strand.
CAGTAATATTTTTACTGAAACACTGTATTACCAACCAGGTGTCAGAAAACTGGCTTACATAGCACAAACCAGAGTAAGAACTGGATTCACAATTAAATAATTTCAATGTAGAAAATAGATTCAATAGATCACAAGACTGAAATTCAAATACAGGAGTTGTTAAGTTTTTATGTGAGTAATAGCTTTATAAAGAATGACTATATATTACAGGCACTAAGTTCTGCAGCAATAACAAGACAGGGCTATTAAACCTTCAGAACTGTCTTCTGGCAGTCTTCAGCCTTTTCATACCCTGCCTAGGAACTCCTTAACTGAAATGTCAAAAGCTGTCATGATGCTGTCAGCTGGATCATGAATCTCTAGTCTTGTTTCACCTGTTCCCCATTTATTTTTTTATCATCACATAATACATCATACAATAAATACTCTTTATCCCTCATCTTCTCTCTTTCCTTAAATACCCCTCATCTTCCCACTTTCCTCTTGAAAAAACTTGCTAAAATTTAGATTTGCCATGAAACTGTCCCACTTTCTGTTCTGATGTTCCTCAGCATCCCTTTTCCACTTCTGCTTATTTGTTCACCAGAACCCCTTTGTCCTCACCTTCCCCATAAACACCACCACAATGTACACTTAAAACTGATTTAGTCACACCACTTAAGATCTAAAAGTCCTGAAATCACTGCTTAGTACTGAAACTCTACCCAACTTCCCGAAACCTAGTACCGTATCAAATTTTAACAGCCCAGCTCTTGAGCACCCCCTAACACTTATTTGCACAGCTGTTTAACTCCTGAAAGATCAGGGGTGAACTGCACAATCAGCGGCACTACTAAAAACGGGAACACACAATGCAGCTGGTTAAGCAGAGATAACCTGCTTTATTACATGCCTTTAAAAATCGACACGAAATGAGTTCTGTCAAACATATTAAAAATGGAAATATTTTAAATGAAGCAGAAAGATGCATTAAATCGCCTTTCATTTTCCAGTAAATTCTGATTAGCTATGAGAGCTCGGATAACTTAATTAACGCTGGAGTCAATAAGTTTCAAGTTGACATACTTGAAAGGCAAACACTGAGAACTGTGATGATATTTCTGCTTGATGACTGTGTATTGCTTTTTCTTTAGAACACCCACCACCCCAATCTTTACAGGAAGTACTTTGCTGCTTCCCGTTTAACCCTACAATTAGCTGTGTTTCCATCCAATACACCATAATTTACACGACACGTTTTCAGTGCAGAAACTATTCCCGTTCGCGTCTTTAGGCAGGTAAGAAAGGAATCTGCTAATCTAGATGATGTCTGAACAAAAGTGCAACGTTAGCACACCGCTGTGCAGGCAAATATAAATACGAGCAATTCCCTTAAACACGGGGTGCTCTTGTTCTGAACCAAGAATTTGCCTTAGAGCTCTTTTAGTCATTGAATTGGCAGCGGTCAAGAAACGGAAGAGCAAAAGTAAGGAAAGCACTGAAGTAGGTTCGTTCCAACCCATAGCTGGAAAGGCCAGAAGCGAACGCTCCAGCTTGCAAGATCCCGGCCAAGGCAGGTACATTCCCGGAGCAAAGCCGCAGCTGACAAACTCTCGCAGCCCCGCGGAGTCAGACGGAGCGACAGTTCCCCAGCCCCGGTGCTGGCTCTCCTGACAGAACGCGGCCCCCAGCAGGTTTCCCCCGCCGTGAGCTCAGCCCGGGCGCAGGGACCCGCTCGTAACGCGCTGAGCGGAGAGGCCGGCTCAGCCCGCGGAGCCCCAGCCGCGGACAGGACGTGCCCGCGCTGCCCCACGGCCAGACGTGCCGAGGGGTGCGGGGAGCCCGTAGCGCACCCCGGGAAGGGCTGCGCCCCGGGCAGGGCTGTCCCCCACCGCTCCGACCGCTACCCGCCCGCCTCCCCGCGCTGCCCCCGGAGCGCGCGCTGCCGGGACAGGGCTCCAGGGGCTCCGGCTCCCGTCCGGCCGCAAGTGCCCCTCATCCCCGCGTCCCCGCCGCCGTGGGGCGAGCGAGGGGAAGCTGTCCGGCCGCGGGGGCACGCGGACTCCCCGCCTGCCGCCGACTGGGCGGAAACCGCCGC
>VYXD01010690.1:677984-758645 GCA_013397195.1 Hylia prasina
GCCGCGGTGGGAGGTGTCGCGAGGCCCGTGACGGCGGGGGCTCCCTGAGGGCCGCCCGCTCGGAGCGGCGCCCGGTCAGCCGGGCTCAACTGCGGGGTCAGGACAGAGGGAATAAATAGCTAAAACATCTTGCTTCGAAATCCGTGCAGCGGCCAGTGAAACGGCTTTATCTCTGTAGTATTTGTGTTATTACTGGATTTGCATAAACTGTGTCTAGTTATATCACGTCTTGTTAGAGTTACAATATCGTCTTGGCCTTATTTAAATAACGGTGGCTAAATATATCAGCTGTTGCGGTTTGGTAACAAAATTGAGTCTGTTTGCAGCAGGTAAGTGTAACTATCGTAATGGAGGGCACACCTGGTTTTGCAGGTGGACAAAGTGCTGGCTTTAAAATTAATAATTATTATAATAGCAATAAGGCTTCTCCTTCAACCAGGATCAAAACACTCCTTACATAGGCAATTAATTTTTTCTCAGCAATGTAAGTAGTAGGTCTTTAGTCTTTGGTCCATACCACAAAGTTTTGTCTTCATCCGCAACCAACCTTGGATTCTAACAATACGATGTGTTGTTTATGTTGCCGCTATGTTAAATTGCTTCCTTTCATACAATAAATCTGTGGTGAGAATTTATTTCACAGGTATAATGCCTGCTCTCTGCACTTATATCTTCAGTAAAAGTGGTATTTGTTTTACAGTTTCACAGTTCTTCAGTTCATACAGCAACTACCATTTTGATTGAAAAAGTTCTGCTGCATAGAGAGTAAAAGATGTCCTTGCATATGCTCTTCACTATTATCCTTGTGTTTTGGGAACAGACTTCCATCACTAATAAAGGCTCTTGGATACATTTACTGTACCAAGTGTGTGTATCTGTACACACTTACAGGTATACTAAGTGACACAGTAACAGATCTGTCATATATTATGATACATCATAATAAAATCAAGCAAAAATAGGACAAATACAGGCTGTTTGAGTTGTCTCTTGGTTTGGAAAGACAGGTGTCTGCTAAGGAAGGCGGGAGCCTCCCTTGAAGATGTAAAATCTCCTGCCGAATTATAATAGTTTTGAAATTAAGGGGCTCTCAGGCAAAGATATGGGAGTAGGAATAACAGTTCTTTACTAGGAAAATTAAAATAAAAGTGCAGTAGTACAAAGAAAAAAAACACTGACAAAGTCAGAATACAGCCTGATACCCTGTTGGTCAGGGTGTTTGGTAGCAGTCTAATTAGAATTGTGGCTGCAGTCCTCCTGGAGTGACGCATGTGGTTCTGTTGAGGCAGTGATCCTGTAGAAGGGTGAAGTTTTCCTCTGAAGGTCCAGTCGTGGTGTAGATGGGTCCAGTCCTCCTCTGGGAATCCAGTGGAAAACTGGCTGTCCTGGTGTTCTGACTCTCAGATTTTTATCCAGGTAGGAATGCTTGGCTCCTCCCCTTGGGTGGAGCATCTTACAATGGGATGATGTAATTTTATCAGTCATGCAGTGAGCCTCAATGGCCCATTAACAGAAGATATCCCCTGGAGGGAGGATGGGTCATGGAAGAGATAAAGAACACTTCTTCAACTGGTTTAACAGATGGTAATAGAATACATACTTTTGGTTGCATCTTGTATTGTAACCCAAGACAGGTTGGCTGATTGGCTGGACTACAAAACTCGTTGGGCTGCCAGCTCATCAGAATGGGTGCTCTGAAATACACACCAAAATTGTCTTCAGCAGTACTCAGTAGGATTCATGCTATTCTAAAATGAAGGCTCCACAGAGAATTATGAGCATACTTCACACAGATGAGCCAGAGATGGGAGTTGGCAAGGAGCCAAGAAATATTGGCAGAGTTAATGCTACAACATATTTATATTTTTAATGTTTGTTTTCTTGGGCCCTAAACCTTCCTCCTTAATTATTTGTTGTTTCTGGTAAGCAGCTACATTTTTATGCACTTCAGTAGGTCACTTCCCGCATTCTTCAGCAATCACTGTTGCAAGAAAGCCTTTAGCATTTAGACCTCAGTTGCTGTGAACAGCTGTTGTCTCTGTGCATTTGGAGCTCCCTTCACCAAGATATCAATTGATGTTATAAGGAGTCGTGGTGTGCTAACAAATGCATAATCAGGAAAGAAGTGGTCTTTCATGTGTCTCATACCCAAAAGGATGGGTAGGAGAGAGAAGCAAATGAGATATACTTCATGTATTCCATATGGTGGTTATGCCCAGGTTATTTTTTGCATGTTTTTTTGGGTCATAGCTCTCCTGCTGGCCCTGAAGACATCAATAAAGGTGTCCACATTAATAATTTTGCAGCATCAAACAGATGATAGCCTGCTGATAAATATTTCTGAGCTTCCAAGGACCAATAATTTTTCTAACTATCCAAGTGTCTTTTACATTAATTTATCTTTGAAAGCAAGGAAGCACAAACACTGCACTTCTGCTCTGGGAAAGCAGTGTTTTCCATCAGTTTCAAATGCCACTGCAGATCATCATGATTGAACAACGGTGAATGATGGGCAATTACTCTGTCCACTAAAGGATGCCATATTCTATCCAATTTATAAATTAATTCCTGCAGCAGCCAGCAATATTTATTCACTGACTGAATAGTCCCAGCACTTCAATTCTTGCATTTCTTACAAGCAGATGCTCTTCTAATTAAAATACTACAAGTACAGTGGGGAGCAACAGCACTCAAGAAGCACAGAGATGCCTCTGATACATTGGGCCTGGGCTTGTCTACCCAGCAGTGTGACAAATTAAAAACTGTGGCAGTGTAGAGCAGATTGTACTAAACAATGGAGGAACAATAAATGGTGTTCTTTATTAGTGTCTGAATTTAGTAGGGGAGATCATAAGATAACAAACTGATGTTAAATTGCTTACAATGAGTTTTTTATACAAAACCTGGAAGATCGTCATGCTGTGATTACAGTGTACTTTGGAATCCTCTGGAAATTTTGGCATTTTTTATATTTGTATGAGACTGGAATTATGTTAGGATTTTTTATTGTTGTGTGGACAGTGTGATCTTGGTTTATTTTTATTTTTTAATGTATAAATTAAAGAAGCTTCTTGTTCAAACTGGCTAAATTTCTGCACCATTATGTCAGTGGAGGGACTGTGTCAGAACTTTGATGATTTATAACTGCCATCTAATTTCTCACTGGAAATTTATTCATGACCACTTCGTACCTACTTGCACATCAGCTAATATTTTCTGTTATTTTATATGCTTCTTATCTGTCTCTAGAATTTACAGAATCATAGAAACATTTAGGTTGGAAAAGACCTCTGAAATCAAGTCCAACCTTTGACTGATCACCACCTTATCAAAACTATGACCATGGTCCAGTTGTTTCTTGAACACCTCCAGGAATAGTGATTCCACCACCTACCTGGGCAGTAGTGTTTACTTACTCTTTCTGTTAAGGAATTTCTCCTGATGTCCAACCTGAACCTCCCCTGGTGCAGCTTGAGGGTAGGCCCTCTTGTCCTGTCGCTGATTGCCTTGGAGTACAGGCTGACCCCCACCTGGCTACAGCCTCCTTTCAGGTCATTGTAGAGAGTGCTGAAGTCACCTCTGAGCCTCCTTTTCTCCAGGCAAAACAGCCCCAGCTTCCTCAGCCTCTCCTTACAGGACTTGTATTCCAGACCCTTCCCCAGCTTCACTGCCCTTCTCCGGACACGCTCCAACCCTTGAAAGTCTTTTTTATTGTGAGGGGCCCAGAACTGGACACGGTACTTAAAGGGCTGGCCTCACCAGTGCCAAGTACAGGGGAAGAATTTACCTCTCCTAACGTGTTCATAGAAAGCAAATTTGTTCTGGCTAAGCATTATGTTAGGCTGGATAAACCAGTATATTTAGCTTCCTTTCATGAAACAGATTTTTCTGTTCATCATTTTTTGTTTGGTTTGTTGGGGTTTTCACATCTTTTCACTTCATGTTTCTTTACCACATCTGGTACTCGGCATTTTTGCTAGGGTCTTATACAACTATTTTCACTTTTTGCTTCTGAGAATACTTTGTTTCTTGCATGTGAGGCCTACAAACAATGTTTTCAAGTCTTCATAGTGTTTGACTCAGATATAATATGATAAGGTAACCGCTGGTATGTGTCCTTGATTTTTTCAACAGCTTTCAGATTATTGGAGAGTTTGTTTTTATTAGTCCCGCTGTGTAAGGTCTCACTGTTGTCTGTTGTTAAATTGCATGCCATTATCAATACCCACTTAAGGTCCTCCAGTTCTTTTTCTATTTTGTTTCAATACTTTTCTGCATATATGATGCTACTTGGTGTTATCAGAAAATGTCATTAGCAAGGCTTTTGATATAAGTTTATTTATGGCAAATATAAAAGCTTTTAAAAATGCAATAGCTTTAACCAGAGACTCATTTTTTATGAACTCCATTAGTAACCTTCTGATCCAATAGCTTTCCATTCCGTGTAGACCACTGTTACCTCTGCCATCAACACACTTGGTTCCTTTCCCATCTTTTTTATCTTAACTGATATGGCACGGTATCAAAAGTCCATACCCATACAGCATAGTGTAAAAGGTCCATATAAGCTTCCCGCATTTCCTTTATCTATAAAAATTAGCTGTCTTATCAAAGAAAAATGTCAGTTAAGTTGGGCACAGTCTACCTCTGGTGAACCCATGTGATATCTTCTTTGGCGATCATTTGTTTTCTTCTTTGTCTTTGAATTTTGGAGGAAAGAATTATTATTCTCAGTAGCGTGCTGGCTTTTGATCAAATTCATAAACCTGACATATTCTTGATTGGTTTTTCTCCTTTTAAATGTAGGCACTTTTTTCTGCTTTTGAGTTCATAGATTTATTTAAAAACCTTTCTGCTGCATCTTTCATTTCATGTGCCCATTCTTTCAGAACACCGGGATGAAGGTGATCCAAATACTGCATTTTCAGCTTCCAATTTCTGCTTTCAGCTGTGTAATTTGTCCTATATTTTAATGAGTTTGTGCAAGCTTCTTGGGGTTTTTTTTTAACCTTTGGATAGATACTCAAGCTGTGCTCACAGAACCACTGAAGGTTTGAGATTGAAAGGGACCTGTGGAGGTCATCTGGTCTACCACCCCTGCTCAAGTAGGGTCATGTAGAATCAGTGGCCCAGGGCTGTGTCCAGGTGGCTTTTGAGTGTCTTCAAGGATGGAGAGAGATCTCTCAAGCTCTCTGGGCAACCAGTGCCAATACTCAGTCGCTCTCACACCAAAAAAACTTCTTGATGTTCAAGGGGAACCTCATGTGTTTCAGTTTGTGCCCATTGCCTCTGGTTCTGGTAGTGGCACCACGGAAAAGTGCCCATTTCTCTACTCTTTGCACTCTTGCTTTGGGTATGAGACCCACCCTGAGGTTTCTTCAGGCTCACCAGTCCCAGCTCTCTCAGCCTCTCCTCATGTGTGAGATGCTCCTTCCTTCAGTTTCACCCACACCATTGTTGAGATCCAAGAAAGTTATCCTTACTGTGTCAGAGCAGTTCTGGTAGGGGAGGTTGTAGGTGACTTGTTATTTTCCATTTTAATTCTGTGTGTTCAGAAGAAGGTTACTCAGACTGCACAAATACATGATTTTGACACACAATATCAAATGCTATCACCTTAGATTTTTAAGGGCTTTTGCATATTCAGTGTTTGAAATACAACCTTTACAAGTAGAATTATGTACATGTAAAATTGTGTAATACTGAATTAATTTCATTGGCATAAAATCTCCATTTAAAAAATTTTTAATTAGGAAATAAATATTTTCTCACTGGAGACGATGTTTTAATTCATTCATAAGTCTTGTGCCTTTCCTACAACCAGTTGTGTCCATATTATTTACTTAATACTGCTATTCATTAGCTCTTTCAGTACTAGTAGAAATACGTGTTCAAGAATAGCTAGCTGCATGTCATGATGGTTGTATCACTGTAGAATCTAATGTTTTATTCTAGATCTGATCATTACTGTAACTCCAGACTTACAAATTTAGGATTGTTTGGCCCAGGTGAAATCCCAGACTGAACAATACCATATAAATTGTGTATGTGTTCTTTCACGACTTCAGATTCTCTTTTGTGCAAGTGGGAAAATAATACCAAGTTAACAGAATGAGGCTTTCTTTGGTTCACCTGTCTGCCTCAAATTGCAGAATCTATGCTAATCTGTATTAAAAAGAAAACAAGCTGGGGTTGAACACAAAGAGCATCAAAACCTCATGTCCAAATTCTGACGTTTGTCTGTGTAAAATATTGAACACAGCTCTACTGAACCGACACACTCAGAGCAAGTATTTTCAACATGTAACAGGTTACTCTAATGTCACAACCAGCCTTTGTTCAAGCAATCTTCCCATCACTGTAGCAAAATATGCACAGAAATGGAGTTACCCTTCCCAGAGTTTAAAGACACATTCTGTGCTCTTTGTCTTCTTGCAGTAGTGGAAGAAGCAAATGTGATAACTGAGCCCTGAAAATAGTAGGGAAGTGGTTTCCAAGGAGCAGGCCATCCTAAGAGAGAAAGGAAGTGCCCAGCCCAGCAGAGCTGGCAGCTATGTGGCACTGGATCAGGCCTATGTGGGGAGGAGGTAGGAATGGTGGAGTCTGCTGAGGAGGGATGTGGCACAAAAGGGAAGTACTGAGCAACATCTTAATGCGTTCCAATACCAGGCTCAGAAGGACAGCTCTCACTGCTTATTTAGCCATCAAACCAAGATGCTGCTTGGTGCTGAGAGGCACAGAGGATTTCTGTGTGTAATGTTCTGATCCACAGATTTCTGTAAGATTTGAAAGAGATTCTAGGAAGAAGCACCACCATTTCCCAGCATGATATACAGTGTACAGAACAGCCTTTAGCTGATGTGTTCTCTACATGCCTACAACAGTAAAACATGTCTAAAATATGGTATTTCTTAGAATACTGGTGCATCATTAAATGTTCAAATCTTTATCTGAACCCTTGTAAACCATATGTTTAAAAGGTTGAGTTTTTATCAAAACACTCCGTTGCATGTTTTCACAATTTTTTTTTTTTGCCTAAATAAACTGTTCTAAAATCACTTTGTTTAAAAAATTAAACAAAAATAAATGAAACACCCAGGGAATTTAACCTCAGAAACTTCTTGTAATGAGAATTTTAAGTCACTTCCATTCAAAAACCTGAAAACTTTAGGACTTGCAAAATAATGTGATGCTTGTGAAGCATCAGACTTATAATGCTGTAGTCTAAAAAATAATGACCCAAACACACATTAGGAAAAAGAAGCTGAAAACCAGCATTCACACACCTTCAACAGTACTGTCAGTAATGCTCTGTTAGCAGGATTTTTCTCACTGACTGTTGGGTGGACTCAAGATGTAATACTCTTATTTTTTACATACGCATGAAATAAAGCCAGTTATAAATACACAGCTCTGTCAAAGCCACAGTTCACTTGTCATTCTAATGAGCTGGTTTTGCGACTGTGCTTTGTCTGCTTGAAGTGTCTGGGCTGTTGGCAGAAGAGGTGTTTAGGCTTCACTCCTCTTGTGCACTTTATTCCCATCCTCTTCCTTATGCTGGTACCTGGATTTGTGGGTGATGCTGTACAATGGCTCAGGAGCTGAGTAGATAAACTAACTTGGCTAAGAATGTGGGAAAAAAAAATATCCATCTTAGTTTTTTTCTATCAGATTGTTTCCTTATTCCATCTCACCATTTGGCTGCTTAAATACCACCATTGGTGTTCTAAAGGGGAACTGGAGCTTTCAGCTGCACCCACTGGTAGTGGCAGATTAAATTGACCATGTGAATGCAGCCTGGGGAGATGGCTCTGCTGAGGATTGCAGTGTACTGCACAGGCACTTGGACTGGTGACAGATGGACTGTCTCAGATATTTTGCTTCTCAGCAGTTTGCTGAGTTGAAGGGGAGGACAGACTGCTCCTTTTCACCACTTGACTGGGAGCAGGTGATATTAGAGAGAAAATAAAGTAAACTGCGGGCTTGAAACTAGGTGAAGAACAGTCTGGTTGTTGTAGAGGCCAAGTCAACTCATCAGGAATTTCTGGATATCAGAACAGATAGACAAAAGTATTATATGGACTGTATAGTATGTAAATTTATATTGCTGTTACTATTTTTAACAGAAAATTTTAAGATGAAAGTACATTATGATTCAGAGTAAATTTTGAAGTTTGTTTTTTGATCCTCCTCTGTATTAGTTGCTCTAGAGTCATTTACAGAGGGTTAACACTGCAGTACTCCCCTTACAACTTCAAGTCATGAATCAACTTCCTTGAGACACTGGAATAGAAAGAATTGCTCAGTATAGTTTTCTTTTAATCTTCATAATGTGACTGCCTTTTGTTTCTTGAATGCCTTTCTCTTCAGTAAAGATGTTTGCACAGTGTGTTGTCATTAGGAGTAAGAATTTACGTATCTGTAATAGATAAGTTGATTATTTGGAGCTAATATGTTAAAGGGGTTTCAAAAATGTATCAGAAATATTTCACAAGTTTACCAGTCAGATGCATTCATTTAATTAACTGAGTTTTGAATGTAAATGAAGGAGTAAGTCTGTGAGTTAGTGACTGGTATAAAGCATACCAGCCTTGCTGTATCACCAGTCTAGTCTGATAACTGGCTTGATAAGTGACTTCCCACCCAAAACTCCAGGTACAGAGTTGTCTGGCTTGTTACCTTGTCCTTCAGGGAAAGTAACGTTTACTGCTTTTATTTGCAGTTTTTCCAGTATTTTTCATCTCTGCCAGAAAGGAACTGGTCAGCTTTTCATCTGCGTTTGGCAGGTTCACTTTTGAGCGGGTAAACAGCACAGAGCTCTCAGTGAATTTCAGTGCTTTGTCTAGTACACACTATTTTTTTCTAATGCTTTTCCGTGAGGGCAGTAATGTGCAGCCACCTGCTGTACAGTGCGAAGGAAAGAGTATTCCCATATCAGAGATAGAGTGATACAGAAATATACACAGGCTGTAAAACTTCCCAAACGCTTTAGGAAGCATGAGTCCATGCAAAATTGATACATATAGAATCACAGAATATACTGAGTTGGAAGGCACCCAACTGGGTCATCAAGCCCTACTCCCGGCCCCATGCAGAACACCCCAATAATCACATCATGGTCCTGAAAGCATTTTCCAAATGCTTCCTGAACTCAGACGGGCCTGATATCATGGCCACCTTTCTGAGGAGCCTCCTCCAGTACCTAGCCACCCCCGAGTTGAAAAATTCTTTCCTGATATCGAACCCAAATCTCCCCTGACCCAGCCCCATGCCACCCCCCGTGCCAAGTCCTGCCACTGGCCAAGATATTATACATCAAAAAATATCTGGGAACTGTAATAGATTACTGGCTTTTAAGTAGTTCTCGGAGCCTACATGTAAATCAGATGATACAGTAGTGCTGGAGAAACCAAGGTCTGTGCTGCTGTGGAGGAAAGCAGAATAGGAAATCTAAATTTCTCTTTGGCTGCCTTGAAGTCATTATCTAATATTAGCCCTGTCAGCAGCGCCTGGCTCTTTGTCAGTCAGTGCTCAGGAGGAGGTGGTTACCAGCCAGGAGAATATGACCAGGGCTTTTAAATACTGTTGCTTAGAAAGTCTTATTAATGGCTGAATAGGAGATCGATGTGCAATAATTCTTTCAAGCAGCATCTTTTTAAAAGCCTTTAGCAATCTGTCATCCTCATTTCCCTCCTCCCAGTTAGAAAGCCACATTAGTCAGGAGAGATCGCATGATCCTGGGAAGTTTCAAACTGCATCTGCTGATGCTGTGAGGAAAATGCCACTGTGCAGGGACACAGGTGCAGTTACACTGACAGCTTTTTCTCATCCTCGTCTCGGATCATCCTGGAGGGACAAGCAGAAAGAAACGGAGAGGTGGGCAAGATTCTGTCAGGTGCCTGGGAGCAGTACCAAAGAGAAAAATGGAATACCCTCTTCCAGGAGACAAAAATCGCACTGTCTGTGAGTGTTAGCTCAACTTTTTCAGATCTGTTTTGAGAGAGGGGAAGATTTCAATACTGGTAATTTGTTGTGAATTTAGCCACCTGTTCAGCATACCTTAGCCTTTGCTGTCATTCTGGTAGAAATGTTTAATCTTTTGGAATTTTAAACGGACAATTCATAATTCGTAGTCCTCAGTTAATTTTGGAGGTGGCTTAAGCTACCACAATATTTTTGACATACTAGAAACCTTCGCTTTGAACAATATCCATATTTTAAGAGATCTTAAAATATTTTGTCCAATGTCATTAAATGCTACTTCCAAGGTTAATCTGTTTCAATAGCAAATTGCTATTTGCCACTAAGTGGCAAATTGTATCATGGTAAAGAACATGGGTGAGGGAAGCCCTTGTCTTTATTGGAGAAATGGTGAGTCATTTACTTCATGATGCATCAGCAGAAATAATTTGGTGTGGGTTTGATTTTCAGCTGCTGTTGTAACAAGGCTACGAAAGCTAACAGTGTCTTAGTTGGATATGTGCTTGCAAAGGTTTTTCTCAGAATACGCACAAAACGCCTCAAATATTAAAGTGTGGTATGTATGCTTGCAAGGCTGTAATAGATGTAAGTATCTGAGAATTTATGTATCAAAAGCAAACTCTTTTCTGAGGCTAGGGAATTCTCTGCTAATACAGCCTTTCTATCACGTAGTAGTAGGCAAGACTATGTTTGATTATCTTTTAGTGTTTGCCTTGATTTTGATTTTTTTTATTTTTACTGTCTTATAATTGCAAACACAATGCTTAGTCTTCAGTTTAGATGATGATTTTCCTAACCCAAGTCAGTGCCCTATAAAAATAAGCATTGGGAAAGTGTTAAAGATCCACAGTAATTTAGTGGACTCTTCTTTAATCCTGCAGAAAATACTTGGGTTTAGAATGAGTCTCAACCACTTTCAGCAATGAAAAAAGAATTGTAATTAAACATGTATGTGAGTGAAATGATTTTTAGCAGTATGGATCTAAAATAAATAAGCCCACTGAGTTGTAAATGAGGAGGAAAGGATTTTTTTTCTTGATTCTCTTAACAGAAGCTTGGATAAACCTATACTGTACTGTAAATGGCTACAATTGAATGACTTTGCAGTATTATTATAGCAAATTAGAAAAGTTATAAAAAATAAATGGGGTTTTTTTGTTGGTCTGTGCTGAGTCCATAGAAAATGATGATTCTTCAAACTTTCAAAAACCATGTTCCTACTCAGTACATCAGCTGTTTCTGGCTATTTTGCTTCGCTTGTTAACAAGTGTTTTCATATATAATCTGTATAAAGTACATCCAAGAAGAATGGCTTTTAGTCTTCTCTCTGTTCTTGTTTCATTTCCAGTACTCATTTTGGATAATTAATTTTTAAAAATGCCTTGGCCATAAATGTAATCCCTGTCTCCTGTGTCTTGGAAAGTGACTTATAAGAAGCAGCAGCAATCTGGGGGAAACTTTTGAAATAAATACAGCATATTGCTGAAAAACCTTATTTTGGTATCACTTACTTTAGATAATATTTCCTATCAGTAACTGATAGTATGATAATAACATAATAATAACCTTACTTATTTTTTAAAATTTCCTCTCTGCTTTGTACATTATTCATTACCATGTCATTCTGCCAGAGACAACTAGAAATAAACAAACAAACCTGACTGTCAAACAGGAGTAATACTAATGATTCTAGTTATTATCTAAGTTGAGAGGGGTTGAAAGTAAAAATTCAAAAGTATTTGGAATAGATTCCTCTAGAATAATATGCTGTATTAATAGGAAGATGAAGTTTTGTATTTAAAATTCCCTCTTCGTGCCGTCCACTGAAACAAACTTGCCTTTACCTCACATTCTAATAGAAAAGCTTTGTCACAAGTCTATTTTTTTTGATTACCACCTATTACTGCTTGCAAGGATAAATGTTCTAGTGTATCCTGAATTTCTTGAAATAAAAGTGTAGCATTTATATCACATGCACAAATGTAAAAACTGTTGTGCTTTTTTTTTTCCTTTTTAATGTTGGACTGTTGTAAAAAGGAATGTATGAATTCTGGGCAAAAAAAAATGGGAGGAAAAAAAGCAGAGGCCTCCTATTTTCCCCAACAATTTTTTTTTTTAATATTATCATGATATTTGCAGGTGAAAGCACCTGAGCCTAGCAGTGCTGATGAACAACAGCATGAGTTGAAACCAAGGAACTTTGCTCACAGTTAGAAGTGCATGTTCAAGAATATGTGCATGTCTGTGATCTTTTTCATGGGAAAGAAGGCTTTTAGAAGAGGTTTGGGTAAGGATCTAAGCTAAAAACTCAGAGCTATAATTCGTGATACATAAGACATTATGAGATTTAATTATTGCTTTAATTAGAGTTTTGTGAGGATGAAACATGCTTTGTAAGCATTAAATGTAGTACTTCTGTCTCCTGTAGTGAAACACAGTATACAAAATAGGATATTTTAATGGTATCACATTGCAATTGTGTAGTTGCATAATTAATAATTTTCAGATTCCTTGGTAATATTGGAAATTCTGTGTGAATGTCTGCACATAAAATCTACCCTTTGACTTTTAAAAATTGCTTTAATGGATTTTCTAGACATTACTTACATGTCATGGGGCATATTATCTATAGATTGGTGGAGACATCCTCCAGTTTTTCCTCTATTGATTATAGACAACCATGAGTTACACAGACCACACAGCTTTGCAAGTGACAGGCTTGTTAGGCAGTAGGAAATGAAATACAATAAATAAATAAATAGTGTGGGTTTATGTTAGCATAGACTAATGTATGAATGCCATCTGTGGTATTTCTAATAGGAGTATAATCTTCAGATTTTTCTAAGCAAAATGTGAAGCTGCCTGTGCCACACAAGAGACCTCACTCTTAATGGAAGATTTTTGCAATCAGTTTGTTAAGACTCCTAATAATCTAATTTCAGAAGAGCCTCAACCCAGTTCTTATTGCTTTCTTTACCCATATCTTGCATACTTCTAATTGATTCAGAAAGAGAAACAATGGTGGTTTTACTTACATAAGGAATTTTAGTCACAGCATAGTTCTTGGTCATTGAAGTTTATAAAAATGCAGGATTTTTCCAATATGCAAGTAAGTTCTGCTAATAATATTTTAGAAAGAATGGGCTAGTCAAAGCATGGGGAGCCAAAGGAATCTGTTAGAGGAAGATTTTGTAACCTGAGTTCTTTCTGAGAAACTGAAAGGGAAAACCCATTATCTACTTAAAGGAATAACATTCACGTTAAATTTTAATTAACTTTAATCTCCTAAGCTAATAGTCACAGAATTGATTTCCAGTTCTGAACAGGAATAAAAAAAGTGTAAATTTACCCATTATGAGACCACGTAAATGCCTTCTTAGAGTTAGTCAGCAGGGTGACTAGTAAGGTGCCCATATTCTACCTTAGTTACAAGAAACAAATAAAATTCTTCTTCCTAGTTAGGGGCTGGAATTTCATTTACATTTGGAGAGACGGTGTATTTTTTACTGTTTCTGTAGAGTAGAAAATCTACTAATTACAGTTAGATGGAAGGTTGTGACCTAACTAGGTAACCAGTAAAAGGGAGGGTTTGGGCATTCTTACATCTATGCCGTATTTCACTTACTAGTGATAGCTTTCACTAGTAAAAATCCTTTCACTAGGATTTTAGATAATTCAGTTTTCAGTGGATAGTCTCTGTCTGTCTCCACCTCTCATTCCGCCTTCCTTCACCCATTTTTGTGAGGAAATGGAACTAATCTAAACAGCAATAGACAAGTTTTCTTGATCAACTTTTAAAAAATTGTCTCACCATGGACCCCAAAGAAAGGTGGACCGTGAGATACTAGCAGAAAAACTCCTTAGTATTTTTGGAATATTTTTCCAGCTGGCTATATGCTGGTGAGTGCCAGTAAATTACAAGAATAGTCGTGTCTTATGATGGCTGCCCTTGCTCATGGCAAGTATGGTCAGGATGTTGGTCAGGTTTGCCAAGAACCTGGATATGATTTCCTTGAAGTTCTGCCTGGAGTGAGCCTTATAACTGTGATTTTTGAATAAAACATTTCTGTTCACCCATTGCTTTGTCTGTGTCTTCATTTAAATGGGGAAAATTCCATGCTACCCTAAAAGTTCTTGTGTGGAAGTGTTCAGGTTGTTCCCGGTGTGTTGGCAGTGCACAGCCTGGCTCTGTATGAAAGCCATTCTAAGAGGACAAGGTTATGCATCTCCATGTATATTCTCAGTTTTGTCCTGAAGTTATTACGTGAATTTAACAGTGTCTTAACGAGAACAAATATTCTAGTCTATTACGTTTTCTCTTCCATTTTAATTAAGGAATTCTGGTAAAATAGCATATTCTGCTTAGAGAGAAACAGCCGGTCCAGAACAGCACAGTTTAATTAATTAGAGTTGGATGCATTTTGAAAAAGTACTCAACCATGGAAGAAGGGTACTTGGAAAAAATACAGGATTGTGTCGTCACACTGGAAATATTCTCACAAGGAAATGAGTCATTAACCTATTCTAGTGTTTTGCACAATCATTGTCATTGTGGGTGAGTGTGATTGTCTGTACCTATGAGTTGGTAGGAATATTTAAGTTTCAGGTAATGACTGGATGCTGAATCTGTTGTGAGTAACTGAGAGAGAGTAAACACAAGTATGATTTTGCACGCTTTAAGTAGATAATAGGGATTAAAATATCACTTTGGTGATAGGGTTAACAAAATTCCTAAAGGTTACAAGTTAATTTGTTCAGCTAATATGAATGATAGCTTCCAGGTTTTATTTCATGGCAGGCAGTCATTTGAGATTGGGCTGAGTTAGGGAGGGCCCTTCACAACTTGCACCATCAAGTTAATGATAGTCGATGTAACACTTTGTGGTAAGTGTTCTGTTGGTGGTTATTTCTGCAGACCTCCACAAATGTAAAGGTTTTACTTTTTATATACAGTATTTTGGTTGATAGTATGTGAAATTAAGATGTTGGTGTTTTTTCTATGCAGTTGGCTAGAGTTTGCATACTCTAGTTAATAAAAATTTTTAGGGGCCAAAATTAATCCCTGACTAACTAGGCTGTATCAGACAATTACTGAGAGTTTCTCTGAAAAATGAAATCTCTTTATGTGTCCTGAGTAGAACTGGAGTTATCCTAGGTATTGTTTTCATCAAATGTGTCCTAGATACTGGCATATATGTAGTTGTAAACTGAAAAATGAGTTAAATAAATCTAGATACCTGGTGCAGATGACAAGGAGAAATTTCACAGATCTATATAGATAAATATCTAATCACTCTAAATACCACTATTCTCTGGTGATCAGAATTCCATACTTTTTCTGTTTTATAAGGACTGTTTGTGAATCATTTGTTTTGCCAGCAATTTTAAAAAGTTGAGTTGGTTTTTTTGTGTATGTGTGCTCTGGGGGTTTTCTGTGTGGGTTTTGTTTGGTTTTGGTGTTTTGTTTTGTTTTTTTTTATGAAAACCAGAACACTAGTACCATCCTTGGAGAGGGCGGAAACCTTTTTCTAATTTTTTTTTTCCCCATTTCTCAATCCATTCATTGCTGGTTGTGTGGTTGCTGAATTCACAGTGGTGTTTTGTGGGAAACGCGGAATGATTTTTAATATTTTTTTTTCTCCTTTTTATAACTCCCTTTTCAGAATTCCCCACTGTACCAATATCTGCAGGATTTGGGACACACAGATTTTGAAGTATGTTCCTCAGTGTCACAGAAGGCAGAGCAATGTGCAGCAGCAGAAAGCCAAAGGGAGCAGACTGTGCATGCTGCCCAGAAGGTGAGCACTCTCCTGTTGCTGAGTATTTATCTTCTCACAAGAAAACTGCATTGCTTCACAAATAAGAGAAATTGGTACAGAGAGAAATCATTTCTTGTATTTAAAAAAAAGGCAAAACCCTCCAGACACTGAACCTCAGCCTGTTATCATATCTTGAAGTTGTGGTTAATCAGTATAGTTTAGAGTGTTTCTTTGCACTTATGTAAGCTAGGGAAGCAAGAAGCTTTGATAAATAATTTTTTGAGTGTTGAAAATTATCTTATATGGTGGATCTCATTATGTTAGCTTAGCATGACATTCTGGGAATAGAACCCATAATTTTCTAGGACAGAATATTTATAGTTTCTAGCCCTTCCCAGGCATTCAGTTGCTAAGTATAGCCTTATCTGTGACAAAACATATTAGGAAAGAGGATTTCTGAGAAGTAGAAATGCTGTAACCATTCTGGATGAGATAGTTGATGTGGATAGCTGTTGCATTTCTAATAATGATTGCTTCTATCACTGGTCACAAAGCAAGGAAGAATTTAAATCAGGATTTAGCTCACAATTTTCTTTATTTTGAGCTACCTTTAAAAGTATTCATGGAAATATTAGGTCTACCACTTTTGCTTTTCAGAATTGTCAGCTGGCACTCACCATAGCCCTCAAGAAACCAGCTGAAAATATGTTTTCTCTTTAAAGCTAATGGTTGTTTTGTGGTATGTTTACACTGCAGATACCTATTCTGACTTAGTGTAGGAAGACTTTGATTAAACATTTATTTATTTATTAAATGTTAACATTTCACTGTTGATTAAAAAGTAGGATGACATTTCATTGGTTGATACTCTGTTGGTTACTGTGAAATAATGCATGTATCATTACTACATTATTTTGCATAGTAACTTTTGTGGCAGTCAGAAAATCAGTGTGATACTGTGTTTGTGTATATAATTTCCACCGAATTTTATACAAGAGTGCTGTGGGGTTAAGAATCTCAAAAGTATGAAGATATACCACTTTTAAAAACCTCAAGTATTCTGTTTTTTTCCCCTCCCTTCCCCTCAAGCATTTTACACTTCATTTTTTTGTATTGGCAGCAATTTCTCCAGTATTGTGTCAGATGTAGAAGTAATTCTTCATGGTTTGCCTTGCAACTTGAAGGGAGTGGGTGTGTGAAATCGGGCTGTCCATTTCTTACAAACACTAGGTGATGTTCACATTGTCTCATCTCTGTCTAGACAAGGATACCTAGTGGAAATGAGGAAGAAACCTGTGTGTAATTTTTAGAGATAAACTGTCATAGATTCTTCCTGCTGCAATTCCAGTACTCTTCCAGTTGGAAGAGCTAACACTTTTCTTTTGTAATCTGATGTCAGAAAGTCTGTTTTTGTCATTTGATTTCTGTGTCCCATTTTGGTAGGGTGTCTCAATAGGAAAGAAAATGAGGGAGAGGCAGCTGGCCACACATTTAGAAAAATAGACTGGATTTAGGAGGATCTGAGGCTTTGTTACAACTTTTTTATGACATATAAACAAATAATTTACATTCCTATCCAGTCATTTCCTCAGTTTTACATGAGACAGTTACCATTTCCCTTCTCTTGGCCTTCACTGGCCTAATCTACTGAAATGATAAAATGTCTGGAAAATAAATGGTTTCTGACTTCTAAATATGTACCTATCCACAGTCCTAATGTAAAATGATCTTCCTTGAGGCTCGATGTAACTATGATTACAGGTAGGAGATGCTGTTCCACACTGAGTGATTCCCAGTATGTTTATATCACTTCCTTCTGTTCTGAAAATCAAGTTTCCAAATGCCTTAAACACTTTATTGAAATAAAAATGTAAAAGCCAGAGTATTGCTTTCTCTTTGAGTTGAGACTGTTTCCTCCTCTTGTGTGCAGTCAAGTGGGAACCCTGTGCAGCTGAAAGCAGGTGACATGCAGCAAGAATTTGGCACAGCAAAGGTCTACTTTGGGATCTTCAGGGACTGAAAAAACAAATCAGGGAAGAAAAAGAGGTTCCTAGTGACTGATAAAAATATTGCTGTTGTGTCTAGCTGTCCTGCCAAGCAGAGCACGTAGTTCAGGCACAAGGAAAGGCAGAGGCACCATACTTCTCAAGATATGTGCTTTTGGTGGTGGTTTTTTGGCCTTTTTTTTTGATTGGAATATGGTCTTAATGAACATCGAGTTTAAAAGCTGTAAAGGTGTTTTAAGGTCGTCTTCTGGGGACTGATGAAATGCTAAGCTCCCATCTGAGGGATTATGGAGGTGTGATTTAGCATAGTAATTGTAGATGCCTGTTCCTGGCTGTGCCAATCTGTGGAGAAAGTTAAAGCTAAAGTCCTAGTGTCATGATCACTTGATACTCAAAAGCACTGCTAGTAACAACTCCTAGACTTGTTTTCTGGAATTAAATCACATTTGGTTAATTCTGCTTGATCTGTACAGAATTTATCACTTCCCATTTACATCTTTCCTTTCTCAGCCATTTTCCTAGACTGCTGTGCATATCTGAATGTTTAAATTGATTTTGCTGTCACACCTTGTCCCACCTTAGATATGATGGTATTTTGTCATTAGGACAGAGCTGGTGCTGGAGGCAGCTTGTGAGCATTGTGTTGGGGCTAGCCCTCAGTAGCTGTGCAGGTGCTCTGATGTGGGATGGCAGAGGGACCCGTCCTTTGCCTTTATCTAGGGCTCCCACCCACTTAGTGCAAGGTATTCAATGTGTAGCATTATCTTCTTCTGAAGAATTCCTCTACAAAAGAGAAATAGTCCTTAGAATTCTTTTTTAGATTCATATTAATTTACCTAAAATGTGCATGTATTATGCTAATATTTTAATGAGTTATGCACTTTGTTATTTAGTTGACAGAGAGTTTGTCTGAGTGTTGTTCTAAAGCTGTAAGAATACTCCAGAAGCATTGGCACCATGACCTGACTTGTGTGTTGATGAAAGTAGTTTTACTTGTCAGTAACACTCCCAATGGGAATGCAAACCCTGAGACACTGTTCCAAGGACGTGAATAATTCAGTGTGCTACTGTACTCTATTGGGTCACAGCCCAAGACAGTGGGTTGTTTCGTTTTGTATTTTCAAGCACTGACTTGCCTGTTGAGTGTTTAAGCAAGCTCAGATCTTTATTTTAAAACTAAACCATGGGGAATAAACTAATAGATTGCTTATGTAGCACACTTGTTTTTTTTCAGTAACTCCACAGTCTAGTTTAGTAAGCTGATAGCAGTTTAAAACTATCCTTGGTGTCGCTTTAAATGTTCATTATAAAAATCCAAAGACTTACAAAGGCTAAGCATATGAAAATGATAGAATTCAAGAGGCATATTCTTAAATTAAATGGATGACTCTTTCTGCTTTCAGTGTACAGGGAAAAGTACTTTTCTGTGACATGCCTGTCTGAAATTCAAATGCAGGGCAAGACCTTTGTTCCTTTAATTTCAATTTTCTACAAACCGTAATTAGAAAATTTTATTTCCTTTTGCACCACTCCACAAGAAACTTGAGGGATAATCTAGTGCTGCAGTTAGTGACATTCTCCTGACTTATGTCATTGTGTTAAGCAACATCAAAATATAATCACTTGGATTTATTCCATAGTCTTGAGTGTGAATTGCCGGGATAGCTCCTCCTAACAAGCCACAGTGATGTCAGTCTTTCGGGAAGAGCTGTCATTATGAGATCCCTGTTACTGGTTTACCTCTTCACTGACCTAAAAACACTTCCTTGTGGCACAGATCCCAAAATCTAACTGTACACAGAAAGATGATACGTTTGTAAAGAAAAGCTTGAGTTAGATTACTTAAATGGGCACCAAAATAAGTTATTTCAAAAACTGTGCAAGTGTAAGGGCTTTAGGGTGACAGTTCCTGATGTTAAGGCTGTTCTGGCCTAGCTTGCTGCACCAGACTGGTTGCACTGCCTTTCAGAAGGCTGTCAGGCTGGTCAGAGGTTAACTACAAAACTCTGAGCTGCTGTTGCTTGGGTTTGTTCTTCTATTTCCCACCTTGTAGCTGGGGAAAACCAAGAAAAAAACAAATAAGAGGGGAATAGAAAATGAAAAACAACCCAAACAAGAGGGAGAAACAGAAGCTGTCACCTTTTATACATTGAGCTATTACAATATGTATGGGGTTTTGGTTTATTATTTTGAAATAGTATGCCACAAAATGTAAGCACTTCACAATTAATTCTTTCTTGGCATACATTTTATTTGATTGTGTTACATGTCAGCAGTCTGAAGATTGAGACAGGGCCTCAGAATTCATGAAATATAAGTAAATATTTTGAAAAATACTTCTTGTCAGTTCAGTCGGAGGAAAGTAGATAGAGTGGTGTGTCAAAAGCTGCTTTTTTTTGTTCATTGAATGGCTGCAGACTGAAGCAAAATCATGCATCTATTCAGTTATAATCTGTCATGCATCTTTTTTTAGGAAGATACGTGAGTAGAATGTGTGATGACTGAGAGAGAGTCTCTCTATTAGTGGCATCTGAAGTTATGTTTACAGCTCAGACAAAAGTGTAGATTTAGGTTGTGTGGGAAGCAGTGTAGAGGCAAAGTATCTGATGGCACACACAGTGGTGTGGACAGGGAGTTTCTGGGGCATATCTTCTTCTTAGCATCACTCTCTGTGTCTCTGTTCACAGCTATGCTGGAGTCTTGCACTCAAGCTGCAGTGGGCTGCTGAGGAGAGGTTGTCCCTGTTCTGGTCTTTCATATCAATGCAGTAGCTGCCAGCTTGAGATCAATCTAATCTTAGCTGGAGTTATTTTTAACAGAACAACATAACAATCTATTATGCTCCAAATAGGTGGGGATACTGAAGGCTTTATTTTATTCTCTTGTTCACAAGCAAACTGACGGGAAGCAGATGTTCTCTTAGTGTACTCTGAAGTTAGGCCAGACACAGTCAGTGAAACTTCCTTACAGGTACTTGAGGCTGAGTTAACAAGAAAATCAAATGCAGAAATAAAGGCTTTGTCTGCTGTTATTTATTTAATTTTGGCTTTGGTTTTGGGGTGTTTTTTTTTTTTTAATTGGAGTAATTTTTGTTCCTTTCAGCAAGGCATCCTGTCAAAACTAGTTGAATTTTTTAGAAGCTGGTTTCCTTTTCCACAATACAAGAAAAACAATGACATACTTCACCGACTGGTAAGTGATCACTTTTTTTATTTTTCCATTTCCTTTCCTAATCCACAGGTCTTCCTCTCCTCTGTATCTCATCCTCTGAACAACATCTTTTGTCTGTGTTGTTGGTTTTGGCTCTAAGGGTATTACTTATTCTTTAGATAGTACTAATTCTGGTTTTCAGTTACTGTGCCAAAGTGGGCACAAAAGGACAGGAACAGTATCAGTAGCCAGATTGAAGACGTTCAAATTGTGGAAGATAATAAAATACGTGAGAAATTAAAGAAATTCTTGAAAGCTGAAATGAGTTTCATTGCAGTGTAGGTACCCCTTGGGTGGAAGGCAGTGGGCAGATGCTGACTGAGAAAGTTCACGTGTGTAGCCTAGTGCCTTGTAGAGACCACCTAAGACTCAAGGCTCTAGAGCTTCAGCTGAGTATTGCTTCACCCTCTAGTTCAGCTTGTTAGCTCGGGCACAGCACCACCACAGTGCACCTGTACTGGCCCTGGACCCATCCTGGCCTCTTTGTTTCAACACTGCTCTCTACAGGGCTTCTGCTTTTGGGAAAGGCAAAGCAAACTTTGTTTGCTCTTTCTCTGCAGCCCCACTTTCCAGTCTGGGCTTGTCTCAGAGCTGCTTTAACTTGTACCCAGCTCCTTCACGCTCCTAGTATGGCTTGCAAATGTCACTTCAGTCAGACTGTTTCAGAATGTAGAATTTTGATTTTATTTTTTGTACTATGAAGTAGGGATGATGTCTTCAAATGGAGCTTCAAAAGAAAATGTTGAACAACATGAGAAGTTAGTTTTCCATTTCTCACAGGGTTCTGCTGTATCTCAGTTCTTTGTCTCAGGAGGACAAAATTTCCTCTGAAAATCTCTCGTTAGTGATCTTTGACTTTTTTCTTCCTCCCACTTCCCCTATAAATTGAGGGTATTATCTTAACAGCAATTTTTAGCCTTACTTTCTTGAGATGGAGGCATAACCAAAAAACATGGAAAACATGTTTTGTCCTCTGCTGCATATTACAGTAGAGTACTGAAGTGACACAGGATGCTTCAGGGGAGGGCAGTTTCCTCTTCCACACAGTCCTGAAACAAATGTTTTCCATTAAAAGTAGAATGAAAGTCATCTGAGGTGATCTCTGTGCATGGAATTAAATTTCTAAACTAACTTTCTTATGGTTTCATAAAGACTCTCATTCTGTCAGTGACAGAATGAAACAGATTTTGTACTGTGAAATGTCAGACTTGTGCTAAAAACTTCTATTAGATACTTTTCAGAAATATTCTCTTTTCTCTCCTATAATTAGCTAGATGCACAGATGCACATGTTCAGGGTTTGTTGGGTTTTGCTATGACATTCTTAACTTGAAGTAATTATGGTTTGGTGCAGTGTGCAAATAAAAATTTCAGGGGACTTCTCTGATAGTTGTATTTATCTTCATGAGCTGCTTATTTGTCTTGAAGAGCTCTTGGTGGGGAAAATGTAGCAAATGTTTATGGCATCAATTTTGCAACTAAGTAAAGTTTGCCTGAGGTTTAGCAGGTGTGAGGTCTTTGGAGCCCCATGCTCTTTCATGTTTGGATTGTGTTCCCTTGGGAAAGGTACAGAATACTGCAGGAGGGTACTCCACTGCCTTGGCTTGGGGCTTCCATCCAGTGCACTGACCATACTGTTATTAAGTGCCCACAAGTGACTTTTTGTTGACTAGGTAGCAGTATCTCTCTAAGTTTTGTTTGTTTGTTGATGATATAAATAATGTCATGACATTTTAAAAAATATTTTCTGTTTTTTTTAATGATCTAACAAATTCAGTACCTCTCTTATTCTTATGCAAATATAGTGGCATTCTCTGTGGCCTGATTCCAGTTATTATTACTATCTAGGTCAGATCACAAAGTCAGTGTGATGCATCCTGCAAGCCTGAACTGTTAGGTAGTGTGTGAGCTTTTAAAGTTAAACAAGTTTAATAAAAAAAGTAGCTACTTGTGACATATTTGCAACATTCCTGTGCTCTGGGAGCAGATTGTTGTCAGTAAAGTGTAGAGTTTGTGGGCGTTTTCCTTGTTCTGCTAACTTAAAGGATTTGCATATTCTCTACTAATGCCTGTTTTTTCTCCTGCCCATTTGTATGTGGTAAGGATGTTGGATTTCGATTTGACACACTCCGTACCATCCTGCAACAGGAAGTTCTGCTGCAGGAGGATGTGGAACTGATTGAATTCCTTGACCCCAGTATCCTGTCTGCAGGACAGTGTAAGCAACAGGAAAACAGACAGCTTCCAACACTACGCTCCCTAGCAACTCCTAATATTTGGTACAGTATTGAGGATATCTACCATTATAGTCACTGAGAAACAAGCAAAAAATGTATTGTGCATTTATGATATAATATGCAACATTAAAATAACTATATTTTTTCTCATGTCCTTGGGTCTTTATTCTGCTAATCCCCAGATTTTTGTATAAGCTTGTTTTTTTCCACTGGGCGTTTTATTGACAGAGTGAATTTTAATCTGAAGTAACTACATGAACACGAATTAATACTCCCTAACTACTATATTTTTTAAGAAAGAACTAACATATTTGATTAATTCATTAATTTCTGAAGCTATATGGAGGTGATTTTGATAATGAGACATGACCGTGAAGACTGAATTGAAAAGTGTTTATTGTGGTGTGATCTTTATAAAATATTTTGTGGGTGGGGAGAGGTGAGGTGGGATATGCAATTAATTTTCAAATGTAGACTATCAGAAGAATAAACTACAGAATATTTCAATAAGATGCATTGAAGTCAGCAGAGTCTTGTGGAATTTACTCAAGAATACTGAAGGAGCTGACTGCAGCAGTATCTGAACAGCTACCACCTGTATTTAAAAAATAACAATGCCAGTGGTTGTTCTGAGTGTCTTGCTTGAAATGCAGTAACCAGTAGGAAAAAAAACCCACACAATATGGGTCAGTGCTATTTTCTCATATATTCACTAAAATTATTGTAGAGTCACACCTCAACTGTTTAAGTTATGTCATTATTGATGCTCTCTGTCAAAAGTTCTCAAAGAGAACTTTTTAATCAGATTTTTCTAGTCCTAGCATTATTCAGTTTCTTTAACTGTCAGTTGATAATGTACACTTACAAAATTTGTGAATGTTGTTCACCTTCCAGATGACACTAAGTTTGTGTTTTCATGGACCAGAGTTCAACAGTAGCTTGGAGAAATGCCTTGAAAATTACAGAAAATTCATTAAAGACAGAAGTTTAATGCTACACTTGAGAAGGAAAATGGTGTTAATGAACACCAAGTGGTGAATAACTGGGTATGCAGTACTACTCCAGGAAAGGATCTGCATACCCATCTGTATGTCTGGGATGTTAGATTAGTATGATATGTAGAAGGTGGTGATCAGTCATCATTTGTTCAGTTCAGAAAAGGGAAGGATATGAGGAAGAATAATGCAATTAATCTGCCAGTGATTCAAATTGGGACTTGTAGGAAATCTTTTGAATTCTAAGGATACTTAGGATTTGGAATAGCGACAGAATGAGTGGTGGAGTCTCCATTTTCCTCTTTGCTCTGTCCATGATGATCTGGGTTAACGAACCAGGAGCTTAAAATGAACAAAGTGAGCTGTTAAATCCCTTCTAGTCTTTTAATGTTGTGATTTGATTTATTTCATTTGCGGGACTTTAGTTTTTAATGTACCAAGTAAGTTAGAGACTGTGTGTCTTTCTCTTTTAGAGGCAGTTATATATTTGGAATATTTTAGTGGACCTTTACTGAGACCTATCAGTAGCCAGTAGCCCTAAAGAGTTAACACTTGAAAATTTGTTTAAATAAAAACACTGGTTGAAATTTGACCACAAAACTGTCCAGGAAATAGAAACCCAGAGATTGTGCCTTAATTTAGAAATGGAAAAATATTCCATGTGAATACTTCCAAACCTAAATGCAGGATACACAGCTTTAAGGGATGAAGGAAAAAAATGTTTTTCATTGAAAACATTCTGGAAAACTGTAGTTGTAATGCACCTTGAAGCTGGTATCCCATCCATCTCCCTGAATATTGTGATTATTTTACAAAACTATGTAATAATACATATAAAATGCAGTGTATTTTCTAGCAGTTACTTATTTATGTTGAATTTTTATAGAGGAAAGTAACGACTTTATAAGCTTTTTAAATGTCTTTGAGAAATAACTGAGATACCAGGATTTTAGTATCTAAATCTTTAAGGATTTTTAAAAGGTGCCGAATTATTTTATGTGATTATGCAAGCCATCTTTATAAAATTGTGTTAGAAACTAGTGGTGCATTGGTGTCCAAGTTAAATGAGTCAGACTCTAGAAAAAATACAGCTGGCAGTAATTGAGGGATTTGCTACCAAAAGAAACATGCCCTTCCCTACTGTACTCTTGAACCTGGAAGTACAGATACTACAGTTCCTACACGCCCTGGCTTAAAATGCTGAGTTGTCAGGTTTTTTCTTTTTTAAAAATTTTTCTTTTCTATTTTTTTAAAGTCATATGTGTAAGAGAAACTGACCTTTCAAAGTGGTACATTATTGTCCTACTCATGCTGTAAAAAAGCTGAAGAAAGATTTCCTTAGAGCATACCAGCCAAGTAATATCATGTACATACTTATCTAAACCTGTCACAAAGAGTTTTCAGTGTTTACAGTTCCCTTCAGGACCTACATAAGAGCTTTACAAAAAGATGTTGTAATAGCTGTGACTGAAAACTTTCCCACTTGTTTGCCCTCAATAATGTGTGGCTGGTGGTACTGTCTCTGTTTGCAGGGATGTCTCGCTGTTCCTTGCCTTTGTAAGTGCGCTGCTTATGTTTCCTTCGTGGTGGAAGGGATCATCGTGGCTGCTGTGCGGACCGGTGCTGCTCCTCTATGCAGCCTTTAGAGCGTGCGGCACCTGGAGGAACGCCAAGCTGCAAATGTCCCTGCGAAAATATTGTATCCAGCTGGAAGAAACAGTGGCGAATAGCCGAGCCTTTACTAACCTCGTCAGGAAAGCTCTACGGCTCATTCAAGAGACTGAAGTGATTTCCAGAGGATTTACCCTGTGAGTCTGTGTTTCACTTTATTTAATACACAGATCCATTCAAACCAGCTGTCGCCTAAAATCGTCTTGTTACACTGTCTCCCATGGTGGAATTGCTGATAAACATAATGCTTCAAGGTTTTAATTTACATTACATAGTATAATTACTATTCATACTAAAAGTATGAATTCTAACAACTCAGTGTTAAAACCCTGCATCCTGAAGGTGAGTTGTCTCACAATTCATATACCTTTGAAATGCCTCTCATTGCTAGCAATGAAATATATGAACAAATAGACTTTGAACTATGTTAACTATTTTGGAGAGTCATTTAGAGAGTTTTTTTATCTTATATTACCAAACTGATGTAAATAAACCCATCTGCAAGTAATCGCTCTTGTTTTAGAAAACAGGATGACATGTAAACCATACAGTTTTTATATAACAAATGTCTGAAGTAGGGAGAACACAGTAATCAGCAAAAACCATCAAACATTTCCCACCTCAAGTAAAGTTAACATTAGTCTTTTTTTTCTTGCATACAATTGTTGAAACATGCAGATTCTTAAATTATTTACTGTTGAATTTGCCTCTCTTCCACTTAAGGGATGCAGAAGTGTTTCTGATTATTTAGCTCTTGTAGTTATTTGATAAGTTTTGCTGATTTGCTATGTGAAAGGACATCAGAAAGTGTTCAGTGTATGCAGTGATTCCAAAGCCAACAGGCCTGTTTCTGTGCAGTCGCATTGCTGTGGATGCCGTTGTGTTGTAACTGCCTATGATGAATCCATATGTGTGCCAATTCTGCTTAAGGCTAAAGGAGGTGGGAAGCACCAACACCTAAAATACAGTCAACTTCTTTCTAAAAAAAAGCAGAAGTTCCCTTGTGGGCAACAAGATGTTTATCTGTACCAGACCAACTATTCAACATTCAGACACATGTTCTTACATGCAAGAGTGCAACTTTAGATTTAAAACTCTGGATTTTTTTTTTTAACTAGAGATACCTTCAGTGTATTTCACTGAAGAAATGTTTCATTCTCCCTCTGGAATGCATAAGCATGTCTTCAGTCTGCCTAGCTATGTGTTTTTTGTTTGGTCTGGATTTTTGCTGAAGAAGCATATACTTGAGCAATAGGCAGTCTTATCTTTGCAAACGGGTTCTTAAAAGAAATTATTGTTCAGGCTTGTCCAAATTACAGATTAGAATAACATTTGGATTTTTGCCTAAGTTTAAGCAAACAAACTTGTGGTCAATGTCTAAATTGCTGCTGCCTTGTTTTTTAACTAGATATCTTAGATAACAGATTAATAAAAAATAGACTGGTGTTTAAGCTGATGCTTGATCTAATAGCTTCTTTACTTGAAATTTTGGCAAGCTTTTCAGAAGACTTTGGTATATGGATGGAGTGGGAGAAGTCTGACTGTGCCAGCATCCTCACTGGAATAACTGTACAGTATAAAGAAGTCAGTGCTGTGCAAGTTTTGGGTTGGTTTAGCCTAGAGGAAGTTCTAACTCCAGAGTGTCCTTTTATGCAAGAGATGCTGCTGCAAAGGGCAGTGTGAAATTCTTAGCTTTGGGTACCTCTTTGAGTATGATCCAAAATGCTAGTTTCTTCTTTTTTTTCTAGAATTTTCTACAATAAACCTCAGCAGAACAAAGTTTAGTATGTTCTCCTGTAGTAAGGTTATCAAAATCTTAGTGCTCATTCAGAAGGTCACTCTGCAATTTAAATTGTTGCATTTGAAAAGTTACTGAGTATCCTCTTGTGTTATTTTACATTCTTGAAGGAATGAGATTTCCATCAGGTACAGAATCCTGGTCAGTGTTAGATGTGCAGCTGTTTTAAGGTACTGCTAACTCAGCACAGTTTGGCCTGTGCATTGACCACATTGTGAGTGGAAAGGTACTGAAGCTGTCATTTAAATAGTACCAAGTTCAGACTTTACTGGTTGTACTTAGCTAAACTCTGACAGGGCAGGTCAAGATCTGCAGCTTTGGCCTGAAGTTCCTGCTTCTCCACTGCTGGTTTTCCTCCCCATGACACTATCCATTGCTGTTCTTATAGGCTAGTTTACACATCCATTGAAATATCTATGGCTTTGCTTTCTTCTAGCCTAATTAATTGATTGCCCCTAATTAATTGATACTGGACTGTCTCTGTAAATGGTAGATTATTACTGATGAGGTTTTGGTCAGTTCTCTATAGGTTAAGTGGTTTACTACTGTGTGGTAATGACTGCTTTACTCAAATAGATAGTCAAATACCCTTTTGCCTTCCACCCAGTAAAACTGACTGCAGCCACAGATATCTTAGTTGAACTTGAGCAGGGAGCTTGGATTAGATGGCCTCCAGTGGTCCCTTCCAATTTTAACTGTTCTGTGATTCTGTAATCCTGTCGGGCTTCTCTTACATTAGCTGCTGTCAAAGACAACTTGATACTCTGATTCCAGCATGGCTTTTGGAAGAGTTTAATGCTCTGTTGGAATTTCAGGTGTGTCTGGGTAGTACCAGCTCTGTGATGCAGAGATGGCCAAGACCTCACCTGGGTAGCTTGGATTACAGAAATTGTGGAGCAAAGGTAGGGCAGTGCTCTACTCAGGAAGAAGGGCAGTATTCCTGTCTAATTGCTTCATTTGCAATTAGCCAAATGGAGCCTGATCACAAGTTTCAGCCTGGAATTTCTGGAGGGTAATGAAAGTATGCCCATTGTCTTGCATATCATAAAACAAGAACTGACGGAATATGTAGTGAAAGGCTGCAGCAGTAAGCAGCAAGTGTTTATTCTCTTGCTTGCCACCAAAATAATTAACTTATTTTTACTATATTTTAAACTAGAATTAACTGTGGGACCTTACTACATATGGATGCATAATAGCATCCTTAGAGAACTGCAGTAATAGATTTTTATTAATGTGTTTATATAAACTTGTTAAAAGTTGAAAGCCAATTAAAAATTTGGCTTGTAAAATTTATGAAGAAATATTTTGTTGTTCTATACAGTAAAATGGGTTTGGAGCTGTAGGAAAGGGAAAATTCACCCTTAAACTTTCTTTGCTTCTTGCTTCTTGTGGCTGATACGCAAAGCTGATAACATTTTGATAACATGTAAGTCCAATTAAAATACATACAGGATAAGAGAGAGACTTTTAACAAAGATGTGTGGTAATAGGGCAAGGGAGAATGTCTTTAAACTGAAATAGGGCAGGTTTAGATTAGATATTAGGACAAAAATTCTTGACTCTGAGGGTGATGGGACACAGGAACAGATTGTTCAGAGAAGTGGTGGATTACCCATCCCTGGAAGTGTTCAGGGCCAGGCTGGATGGGCTCTTGAGGAGCTTTGTGGAAGGTGTCCCTGTCCATGGCAGGGCGTTTGGAATTAGAGCATCTTCGTGTTCCCTTCCAACCCAAACCATTCTGTGATTCTGTGAAGATAAATGAAACACTAGGAATTCAGGGATATGACAAGCATGACAAAAAGACATATAATAGATTCTGCTAATCTTAATTAGTAGAATAAGGAAGATTTTTTCTTAATAAAAAGCACTAAAACAATCCATCCCAGAAGGAAAGCAGATTGTTTTGCTGAATACTGGCAGTACATGCTGTGCATGAGTTACGCTATATTTGTTCTCTATAAGAGCTGGAAAAGTCTGCATCACTGTAGTAGAACATAGATCTCTTCTCTTTTTTATGGTAGAAGAATTCTGCTCCTTTTCTTTGAGCTTGCTTCTGACAATTCACATGATGTGAGAGTTTATACATAAACACTTCCAGTTGTTATTTTCAAAACCTAGGGAAAGGTTAGAGATTGGTATGTACTGCATTACATGCTGTGTTCCCTAGTGAAAGATACAGCAAGGCTAGCATTTTAAATTTACATTTAGAAATTGAAATGAACACAGTTTGGTTTTTTTTTTTTTGGATTTTAAAATAGTTTATGAAATGTTATATAAACCATTTTAATAACACATAATTTAGAATGGTATGCAGATATTTTATATTGCATTTCAGCTAGCATATTCAATATATGGCAATATTTGGCATGAATCTGCTAGTGTTAATGGTGTTAAACATAGTGATATATGGTTCCAGCCTTGCTCACTGGGTGGGCAACCCTGGTTTTCGTATTTGATAGTGAAGGCCACAAGCTACAGTCCAGCTAAGCACATGGAGTAGGGCTGACATTTTCCCAGCAGTATCAGTCTGTTGACTTGGTCAGCTTTTTAGTCAGGGGGACCACAGAAATAGTTACCAATACAGCAGTCCACCTCAGGCTTACCAGGTACCCTGTATGCTTTTCCCTTTTAAGTGACTGCACATGAAATCACCTCTTCACTGTGCCCTGGGAAAGGTGAGAGCAGAAGCAGGCTTCCAGTCCCCAAACAATTAATCCCAATTGATTGTCCTGTTGTCCAGACTATGTTCATTCCTGAGTTGATTCTGGTAAAAACAGTCCCAGCAAGTAGAGTGTACCTAGGCTATTTCCAGAGTCTCAGTCACAGGTTGGACATGAGATTGTATATGAAGAGATACAGCTGGAGCTTAAAGCTCCACAGACCTGTTCAGTGTTCACCCAGTTCACAATTCATTTGATTTCCAGAGGAGGCAATTTCTTACAGTACTAAAGTCAATCTGAGTTATATTCTAATAGTGAAATGCCACAGTTTCCTTTAAATGATATAGCCTGAATAGCCAGAAACCAAATATATTTTCCAGTATGTTTGTGTGGTGTATATACATTTCATGTGTTTACCTGTCAAGACTCTCACAAATACAGCTGCCATTCACTGCATGATGATAAAATCTGTCACCTCTCAAATAATATTTCTCTTCATCTACAAGACTTCTGCATCAAGAAGATTAAAAGAATAATTTTTTGCATGAAAAGCTATGTATTGGCACCTTTTTTTCTGCAAAAAATATTGAAAAAAATAAATTTGGATATAAAGAGCTGTATCTTAACCATGTTTATTAAAACTTCCAAAGCTGACAGTGGACTTGCAATAGTTTTGTGTCCTGATTGAGATAATGTTATGGTATGTCTACCATTAGTGTACCATTTTTGAAAATTTTAGAGAAAATAAATATGCTCAGGAGTTTTGCCACAGCTCAGATGAGAATAGATTAAGGCTATTTACCGAGGAATCCTGGCTTCTGTCTGAAATTTTGATTAAATATAGCATAGATGTGATCAAGTTTGTTTTTAGTCTCATAGTTACTGAGTGATTTGAAAAAGTTTTCTAAATAATGAAATAGGAAAACTGATGTACTGTTCTTTAAAAATACTTTAGGACATCTGTACAGTTGTATCACATTTTACTTTTCAAGTTTGCTTGACAGGGTCAGTGCCGCTTGCCCATTTAATAAAGCTGGACAGCATCCTAGTCAGCATCTGATTGGCCTCCGGAAAGCCGTGTATCGATCCGTCAGAGCCAACTTCCGAGCTGCACGACTGGCTACTCTGTACATGCTGAAAAAATATCCTTTCTCTAAAAACCCACCCGTTCAGGTAGTCCATGTTGCCTACCTGCAGATGAGCCAATGTTTACAGTCAGGATGTCTAGAAACATACTGTATCTATTTACCTATCTAAACAAGGGGAAGAAAAGGTAGCTTAGTAAATTGGGGCTTGTGTTTGGTTTGGAACATGCTTAAAATTTTCCCTTTTTTTTGTACTGTGCAGCATGAGATAAGGTTCAGTGCACTTAAAACATTGTATCATTATTGATACCCATGCTTTGGGTGTGCTGATGATGTGTTTCAGAGCCCTTCAAGATTCTGTTTTATAATTCCTCTTAGCCCAAAATATCTCTTCTCTGATCAATATGGCCTTTCACTCGACATCCCTGTGTTTAAAGGTAAGTTGGTTTTCTCCTACCAAAATTAACTGCAGCAAATTAAGCTTTTATGTTAATGTATATCTCAAATATGTTAGAAGGAGATTAGTCTGATGAACTTGTGACAGAGAATTAAAAACTTTGTCACAGCTTTATTCATGGTGATACAAATTGCATAAACTTGATATAATTCTCACTTCTATTCAGTAGAACAAGTTCAGCAATATATGCTTGTGGCTAGTGTACCCTCTTTTAGTTAGATAGCTGCCTTCAGTGAGTACAGTTAAATAATTTTGCCCTAATTAAAATTTGTTCCCATGTAGAAGAGAAAATATGCAGTCATATTTTAGCCTTATACCAGGCAGTTGTGTCAAACTTGGTAGACCAGTAATTTAATGAGATGGAAAGTCATATTGCTTACATTTTGTGTGGAGGGACAGTTGGGTACTAGCAAAACAACTTAGTGTTTTCTTACACCATTCTTGCTCTGATTTGTTCATGTCAGCAGGAGTGTATTGCTCAAAATCACAGGACAAAATGCCATAGAAAAGAGTATTTCTCTTTTAATTCAGAATCTAAGGTTATAGCAGGATGCAATGGCTGAAAGCCTGAACTAGAAATTAGGCACTTTGGGTTAAGTATTTGCAGGATGTCATGCAGACCAGTTCAGAAGCTCTCTGCACTGTCCTCCACTGAATTGTGTGATAGCTCAGGCAGTGCTTCCCTCAACATGCTGGCTGCTTAATACTTTTATTCTTAAGAGCCTTGTGGGTTCTGCATCATGGGAATCTGATGTAATTATATACACGCTGAATGGAGGAAATCATGCAGATTATGATACTGGCTGATGTTAATAATCTCATCCTCAGCTGATGCAGAATGGTCTGATACTCCATCTGCCTTGAACTATTTTGATAGGTAGGACCTGGGCATTGGAGCACGTAAACTTAAAAAGCTTGGATTTTGATGTGAGGTGATGTTCTTTGCTGTCAAGGCATAAATAGTGTTATTTTTTATTAGTGATAAAACCAGACTTTGGATACTAATATTTTCAACAGAGTGGTATCTTACCCATTAGAATGGAATGCATATAAAATGCATTCTATGTCTTTAAGATGTACTGAGCACAGGGAAACTTGCAAATTTCCTGTAGTAAATGTAGTAAAAACCTGTTCCTTCTCCTCTGTAAAGGTTTAGTTATTGCATCATGAACTGTTAGAAAAACACATACCTTTAATTAGGGAAAGGGAAAGTTCATACAAGAAAACTAGTAAGCTAAACAAAAAGTAGGACCCTCTTGAGACTATAAAAGCCTAAATTGCCGTGCTGAAAGCTCTGAGTAGACACTTGGGCATTTTTTAGTGCAATGTTTCTTCCTTGACCAGCCAGTTCATCACATGCTTAGATCACCCCTGGTGAGCTGGTGAGAATTTTGTGGAAGAGCAGCATGGATTTACCAGGATCCTGTGAGGCCCTCCTGTTAGGTCTTTAGATGGGAATGTGCTTTTGAAGACTAAAATATGAATGTTAAATTGTTACATACAGGGATACGTCAGCATTCTTGTTTTTCTATAGGAAAATAAGAGTGTCTAACCTGATAGGCTTTAGACATTCACTGTACAGGTATTTTATTCTGGATTTGACAGTTCATTAAGTAGCATTGCCTTCTCTTCTTTCAAGCTAATAAGGCGTGTAAGTTAAACAGATGAATGAAATATTTTCACAGAGACATAGAAAAATTTAACTTATCTAAGATAGGCTTTAGTATTTTGGCTTTAACAGAAGGCATTAGGGCTAAAAATACTACTAGATCAAAGTGCACTAAGGAAGTGTGTTCCTGTGTATAATGGCGTGTATATGTTTCAACTTTCTAAATGTTTGATCCTTAGGAGACTAATGGGGGCATGGGATCAGTTCTCTGCTTTCATCTGTCAGATAGAAATGGGAGTGGAAGGGCTGCAATAGAGGAGGGCAAGGGAGGAGGTGCAGGAGGCCACTGGGAATCCCTGGCTGAGACACAGGATGGGTAAGCGTCTCCTTGGTCAAACCTCACATTTGAGATGTTGCCTGGAATTTTTTTTTAGCATGACTTAGGAATCCGTGTGTGTCCAAACTGCTTTTTGGGCATTCATACTGTTGGAAATGCCATGCTGCAGGAAAAGGCTAACAAGGAGTACAAGTAGTCTCTATGTGGTCCTGAAGGGTTTTCGTCTGACTTTTCGATTTCTGATGCAGTTACCATCCTCATCCTATGTGCTCCCTCTGCTGGGCATGCTGTCAGGTTAATTTAGAGTAGACACCATTTATGTGAGGCAGCTGCTGGTGACAGCAGTAATATTCTGATCCTAATTAATTTACATTGCAAGGGCTTGTCTGAACACTTGATAGGCTTCTTCCTTTCCAGACATTAGGGATAAAGGAGGGAGAAATGTGGTTTTTCAGATCCTGGACACTTTGCTTTACTGTTTCTGGGACACAGAATATTACTTTTTCACGCAATGTTCTTCTGCTTAACTGGTAAATGTCTCTTGAGTGAATCACTTTTGCAAGTGCAATCCTTTGAGAATTTAGCATGTGGAAAATTTGGGTGTGAAAAGCGGATGGAACTTGTAGCTTCCCCCAGAAAACACATCAGTTGGACAAGAGACAAGTGCTTCTAATTGGCTTTATGCACAAGAGATGAGAGCATTCAGTTTCTAGATCAAACTATAAATGAAAAAACCCTATTTTAAATGAAGATCATATTTTCATTAATGCTTTACAAATATATATATATATTTGTGGAACCAATGTGATTTTGTACTTACGGCCATAATTTTACCTGTTTGTAAATAATTTGTACCTGTTTAAAAATGAATTTTACTGTTTTGTTTTACTGGGTAACTATCCGAAAACATGCAAAAATCTTGAACTGTTCCTCCCCAACCTGAGGTTAGCCTAAAATTAGTGCTATTTTTAAATAAATGCTGCCTAGTCTGTGAATTATTTTATCTGCCTTCTGGTATCAGTTACATTTGGCTTGCTTCGTACTTTTTAAGTATTTTTGAGGACTAGAAATGTACGTTTTCCTACTGAGATTTTAAATGTGCTGAATGGTGTTGATAGATGTCAGATTGCCACGCATCCTGCCAAGATCATAATGTCTTTAAAGTTATGTAATCAATAAAGTGAATGGTATGACAGTCAGGGAGCTCCTGTTCTTCACAGAGCTCTCTGAAATGTGAAAGCCCTTTTACTGTAAAGACCTGTGAGCAGTCCATCCACAGACAGACCTCTCAGAGAATTCACATCCTGAGTTTAGTCTGTAACACAGGCTACCTTTAAAACTTAAAATTGCACAATTGTTCTCTTTCCTCTGTTAATTTCTGGTTTAAGATTGACATGAACTATCTCCTGGAAACTCAATATTTAAAAGTAAGCTGTTTCACTCATTCAAAACAGATGCAGGGATTTTTCATCAAACTACTTTGTTTCTTTTTATGTGTTTGTATTTTGACATAGGTGTTCTGTCAGTGTCTCTTATCTGTCATCCTTCTAAGAGCCTTTAAAACTTGTGCTTGAAATAAGGATTGCAAAACTTTAAATTAAACAGGATTCAGGTGGATTTGAGATGAAAATATGTGCTTTCATAAAAATTGCCTGGAATAAGAAACCTTATTAAGTATTTCTTTCCTTTTCCATGTGTTTAATGCAAAAGTGGCTTTGTTTACCACCTTAACTCCAGCTAAACTTACCCTCTGAACTCGGAGAGTGACAACGTGACCAGCTACATCTGTGTGGTCCCCTTTAAGGAGCTGGGTCTGGGGCTGAGTGAGGAGCAGGTCTCCGAAGAGGAGGCACACAATCTGACTGATGGCTTCAGCTTGCCTGCACTCAAGGTAAGCTCTCCTAGAAGGGCTTTAATGCATCCATGCAGGCTTCTGGTGAAAAGCTTTCCATTTTCGTGAAGTCCTGTGGCTTGTACATCCTAGCCTGTGGCAAGACACTCAATTGAGGGTAAGGTGTAATCAGTCAGGCTCTTATCGTGGGTTTCTACATTTATCAGCATTCATGTGATTTCTTTGTGCATTTAGAGAAAGAGAAGTTAATACCACATTAGGCATTTTTTCTGAAAATCATGGAAGTTCAAGTCAGTGTTCTATAATCAGCTTGATCAATCCCCTTAAACATGATTTTTTGCTCTCTGATTTCACCTGATCCCAGCTGAATAAAATAATTTCCAGATTTATACTTAATTCTTTTTTACCTAATCTTTTGATGTGAATAAAAAGACAGACATCAGAAATCACAAATTAGTTGTAAATGCCAAGAGGAGTAGCTGCATTTCCTCACACTGAGGACTAGAAATCATAAGCATGGACCCCTGCTGCCATGGGCCAGTATGGTTCTTTGATCTTTGAAAAACTTTTAACTGAACAGAGTGGCAACCATATAATGGCCTTTTTATCTATTTTCTTTTGAGATGTTAGTTATTTTTATTTGCCTGAGTCAATTGGAAGGAAGATCTAATTTGAATGCAAGCCTTTTATACTCCAATGGTCCTCTGCCAGGGCAGTTCTCCTTTAGCATTGTCTTTTTTAATGGAAAATTCCATTATTATATGACTTCTGTGTTTCAATGGGGTTGGCTTTTCTTGCATTTTTCCTCTTAATTTATAGAAATTTACTTCTTTTGTTCTTACAGTAAATGCTACCAGTAATAGTGATTACTAAGCTTTGAGGCTCTGCCTAATTAGTTGTAAGCTAAGAGCTACAATAAATAGAAGCTTTGGGGATTTTTTTTCTTGCATTTCATTAGCTGAGGTTTTAATTGCAACCATGTAAGCCTGCTAATTTGCCCACTTCTTTTTAAGCACAAGAAGCCAGTCAGAGGTGCCTGAGCTTGTAAGCCTTTGTTTACCTGCAATTTGCAGTAATTTAACTGATCTCTGTTTTAGTTAAACTG
The DNA here is from genome assembly GCA_013397195.1 of Hylia prasina. Lineage (NCBI taxonomy): Eukaryota > Metazoa > Chordata > Aves > Passeriformes > Sylviidae > Hylia > Hylia prasina. The sequence goes on from VYXD01010690.1 coordinate 714,749, forward strand.
CTTTGGATGCTTTCTAGATACAGTAAAGCTTGCAACAACTAGTAAATCTCAATTTATGATACCTCCTAACAGCCAGCAATGTAGGCTGGCTGTGGTATAGCTGAACCAAGCTAAATTAATATACATCGGTCCTAAGCAAATTCCTGGGTAGGTATAACATACTTTGATAACCTCGGAACATATTTGTGTGGTTAGCCTTTGGATGTATGTGCAGTTGTTTTCAGTTTGGTGAGGTTTTTTCACTTTGAGAGAATTTGTCTTTACGTTAAAATGCAGATCATGCTAAGTCATATGACAAATGTAGCATGTGTCTTTTGGTTACCTTGTCCTTGAAGTAAAGCAATTTAAAGAGTGAAAATTTTTCACTTAGAAAAAAATACCGTTTTACGCTGAGGAGACCAGTTGGATATTTTATGTGTCAGCAAAGATTATCAGTAGTTACTAGCAGAGCAAGCTGCTTGCAACCATAAATACATCTGGAATTTCCTTTTCTCTTGTCATTGTGTCTTTTTTCAGGTGGGATTATTATTATTATTATTATTATTATTATTTGTTATTATTATTTGTTATTATTATTTCCTGAAGTCCACTATTTCTGTGTGCTACTTTTTTACTGCCTGTGATTTATGTCTGGTGGAAGGGATTGGTCTTCTTTTGTGCTTATTACAGCATGAGCTTTTGATTTTTTTATCTAGGGCAGCACACGTTCAGGGACACTTGAGTGATAGCTGCCCATTTGTTTGCTTTGTATTTTTGCACCCAGCCAAATCAGTCTTGCATGTGTGCCCCAAATTAATTTCATGTGATTCATGTATTCTTTTTTCTCATTAATCTTTTGTAAATTGAGATTTCTTTTTTCTTTTGGAATACTTAATCAGTTTGCATCCAAACATTTTTGACATGATGAGTAAATGTTTTGTCGTCTTGGTCTGGAATGCTTGCAAACAAGTCAGTCTGCCCCTCATAATCACCTACAGCTGATGCCTTTTGTTAAGGGCCATTATTGCAGAGAACAGTATCATAACCTTTCCTTTTCATTTTAAACATAAAAGGTGCCGCTGTACTGTCATGGTCTACTGTGCAAACTTCTCTAAACTCAGGAAACAGTTCTTTTGATTTCATTGGAAGTGGAAGTTCTCAAGAAATTGATATTTTGGGTTGGCTTGCTCCCAGATGGACCGGCCTCTTTAGTACTGTATATAACATTGTGAATCCATCCATTTCTTAAAAGCCTTTCCTTCCTTAGTGGTATTGGTGGAATTTCTTACTTTGGCTGAAAAAAGAAATAAGTTAGCAACTCAACTTTCTTCATATGTACAATTGTTTTTGTTGAACTATAGTGCAATTAGGCTCATGTTTCAAGGTTGGGTGAGGGGCAGTGCAGTAGTTATTAGACTGTAGAAATGACAGCTTGGCCTTATAAAGGGAAAAATGTCTTTGCTGCCACTGAAATTTTGGCAGCCCTTTATGAGCTGTAGGGTATGTGGAGATTATAGCAAATAATGAAACTGGCCAATGGGAATATGAGGTTTTGGACTCGGACAACTTTCTGAGCATAATTGCACTTAATATCCTTCATCAAGGAATTATCACCTAAGGTTCACAAGATCTGGATGTCGTGCTCTGGAACACCCTTCAAAAACAGTCAGCAGTTTTTTGCAGTTTTTCAAAGTTCCTGTTGCTGGCCAAGGAATGTTTTCCCATGGTGTATCTGTACATTTACTTTGGAAGCTGACTGCCTTCCCAGGTGCACAGAGCTAAGCCTACCCTATTTTGCAGGTCCTCTTTCAGCTCTGGGTAGGGCAGAGTTCAGAATTTTTCAGGAGGCTGGTGCTGCTGCTCTCCCCAGCCAACGCATCCCCGGAGGCCATGGTGTCCCCGGAGCGGCTGCCTCACCACATCTTGTGCGATGTGACCCAGGGCCTACCTCACACCCACGCCGCCTGCTTGGAGGAGCTCAGGAGGAGCTACGAGTTCTATCGCTACTTTGAAACTCAGCATCAGTCGGGCTTGGAGCGGCCGGCCAGGACCAAGCAGGAGTCCAGAGAGCTGAACAGTCTCCAGACAGCGGTACGCAGCTTGCAGCTTCATCTCAAGGCACTGCTCAATGAGTAAGTTTACACATGAATTAACAGAGCATGTAGGAGGCTTTGGACTTGAAGTTCTTTGGGTTGTCAGCTTGTATCCCCAACTAAAAGCAAAAGACAGATACATACAATCTTTGCAATCATAGCCGCATCTTTACGCAGTATGGGCTCAAAGATTCTTGGTTTACTATGGAATCTGATCTTTTTCGTGGGTGTTCTTTGAGTATCTGGTGAAAATTTGAAGATGAGCAGTGCACTAAGATTTTGCCTTGCTTTTGTCACTCCCTTATAAAAAATAAGAGAACATAACTATCTTCCATTGCTTTTTAAATATATCAAATGCTTTATAAGAACATTCAGCTCAAAGTAACTACCTAGCGAATATCCTTAAAGATTTGTCACTGCCTTGGTGAAACAGTTGAGACTGTCCTACTCCTTTAATCTTACATATAAGAATTACTATAACAAGTGCAGGTAAGCAGTGTATCTTGATGTAGAAAAAAAAAATTTATTTTAAAATTTTGTGGCATCTTTGGGGAATTGACTGAGTTAGGTTCTTAAAACTTGAAGAAATTAACAGTTTATTACATTAAATACTTGAAAGAATGGTGAAGTCAAATATTTATTACTACTTACTGCTGTTTGTCTCCTTATCACTTAGGGTAATAATTCTTGAGGATGAACTTGAAAAGCTTGTTAGCACTAAGGAGACACCTGAGTTGACAACAGAAGCCCATCAGGTTCTGGAACAAAAACTAAAGTTTATTCAGCCTCATATCCAGGCAAGCAACAGCTGCTGGGAAGAAGCCATTTCTCAGGTGGAAAAAATGAGTGGAAGAAACCCAAATAAAAAAGGTAAATGTGAGAGATTGAGCAGCTAATGGGGTACACTTCAGAGATGAAATGATCAAATGAATCAGTGACAGTGTTCAGCCTGTGTATCAGAATTTTAGCTGAAGAAGGTCTTACGACCATACACTTTGTAAAACTCTCTCCTTGTATCAGACTTTTTCACTGTGATGGCCTTGAAGCTTGTGTTTCAGCAAAAAATGCAACATTTTAGCTCAGTCTCTTAGACCTGCAGATTCCTATGGTGACATTTTCAGGTGTAGACTGATCATGGCTTTTTGCCTTTGATTGGTGAATCACCTGTGAAGGTGTAGGATTTTAATGAATCGCCCTCAAGATCTTCATTTATTTACTGCATTAAAATTATGCCATTAATTGAAATGATAATGGCATTGTCATGAAACTTTTTTGACAATCACATTTCCTGGAACATTTTAAATCATGGAGGACATGTTGAGCATATAATACTCATTTACTTCCTCTCTCAAAGAGAGTGAGCTAATCTTTGGTGTTCTTAAAGTCTTAGTGAGCAGCGTATCCCAGCATTTTGTTTGTTGTCCCTGTTCTTAGGGATCTGTACTGCCCATGCTGTTCTTGTGAAGCATAACCAGCTTAAATAACTAAAGTGAACTTAGGCTCTCCTGACATGGAATTGAACCTGTAATTTCTAATCTTTCTTTTTTCCAGGAGCATTTTTACTGTCCTAGGAAGGCACAGCCCAGCATCTGAAAAATGCTGGTAATGGAGACTGCACTAGGAAAACTGGGGGGGAACTTGGAGTTTTAGCAAGTTACCTACAGAAATCCAAATCTGAAGTGCACTGTGCTCTTAATGATATAGGTGGAATATCAAGTAGATGAATAAATGTTGCCATGTGCCTAGAGGCAGACAGGCTGACCTTGTTCCTGCTTACATCAGAACTGGGAGCGCTGGGAGTTTTCTTGCAGGCTCTGTGCAGGTTCAGACATGGTATAAACAAACTCCTGTACTTTGCCTGATAGTGCAGTCTTACAGCTTCCCCCTCAGTGCTGGTCTGTGAGGATGTTAGATGTAGCCTGATATATTTGCATGTGCTGACCTGTTGTGTTTTGTTGATGCCCTCCACAACCTGCAGTTCCATCCCTTTCCTTAAAAGTTCTTTCTAGACTACACACCGTAGTATTTTTAGTCATTTTCGCTTTATTTTTACTTTGTGTATAAATTTCACAGCAGGCCTTTTATTATAACTTGCTTCCTTTTAAAGTTCAGTACAAAAATAACTTTGTGTGTGATCTAGAAGGAAGGGATTGCGTGGGAAATAAAAAATAAAATAATCCTTCACTTTTGCCCACTGGTTTTCCTGGAAATGTGCTGGGATTGAACCTTTATTTTGCAACAAGTTTACTGAACTACTCCACAGGAGCTACTTTAAATTATTTTGGTCATCGAACACTATTTTTATCTGACAACATTTGACTTTCCAGATATATTTCTAAGCCATCCAGCTTTTGTGAGTTGAACGTGTCAAGCTGTACATGAAATCAAGTTCAGTTCTTTTGCTGTCTTCCTGCAAATTTTAACAGCTGGTCTGTCAGTCATGTTATGTAAATTACTTCAATAAATTGTCTCTTTTTTTTTCAATACTTTCTGAAAACCCTTTGGGAGAAGATACCTTCCTGTTGTACTAATGTAGCTGCTCAGCACAGCTTTTATGATTATGCATTGTTATCCAAAACTAAATCAATCTTTTGACAAGAGCTGTTTCAAGAACCCCATGGGCTTAGAGCATTGTGTCTAAGTGGATGCTGAGCACTTTTGCTGCCATAGATGTTTAGTTCAACTCACTAGTTCAGCCAGTAGAGGGTCTGTATGAAGAGGTGAGTCCCCTTCAACAAGCAGTACATGCTTTTTGCCCTGAATCATTATATGTCAGAGCTGGTTTCTTACGGGTGCATGAAACAGCCAAAGCAAAGCCTTTCAGGGTTATAGATTGAACACTCACACCCTCCTGTCAGCCTGTTGTTGGTGGTGACACCAGCATGTATCATGTATTTTAGCATATGGTTCCTTCAGGGAATGCAGTTTGGCTTCTTCCTTTACATGATTTGGTGTACTTCTAGAGTTAGTGCCTTTACTACTGATCCCGTTGGGTGCAGAGCAGAGCTTCAGAACAAGTGGGGCTTTAGCACATTGAAGGGAATTCACCTCTATTTAAAGTCCTTGGGCAGTGATGGACCTATCTGTCATTCATCTACATGTACATGTCTGCTCATTTCCTAGAACTTTCAGCTTCTTCACTTTATTCTTTTACATTTTTTCATCACTGATGAAATTTACCACTTAAAGCTTCAACAATTTAAGCATGTGGTAATCTACTGCTAATATTACAGAATGGAGTACTCTTTATGGCTAGTTACAGCATTGTACTAATTATATGGCCCTCAAACTGTTTAAATTCCATCCTTTTTCCTTTTTAACTGCTTCTATCTTTGCAAATGTACACAACTCTTTTAGATACTTATAAGAGCAAGGCTGTGGTACTCTGCTGCAATCTCACCATCCCTTAAATGTTCAGTGTATAGATTAGAAATGGAAAATAGGGTTAGGTGGGGCTTGGCAAGGTCATTTAACCCATTTTCCCTTCTCAAGGGTAAATTAGTATTTGTGAGTAAATGTTGTTTACCTATTCCTAAAAAACTCTCTTTAGAGACATTTTACTGTATTTCCAGGCATCTGTTCCAGCACTTAATTTCATTACCAGTAGAATGTTATTACTGAATAGAAGTACCTCTTGCTGCAATTTAAAAGCCATACCTCTGATCTGCCCACAATGGAAATCCATTTCCTCTTGATGGCTCTTACATTCTCAAAGATGATTGTTATGGGTTTTTTTCTCTTCTCTACATGACTCCCTATGCTTCAGCTCTTCCCTGATAACTATACTTTATTTAGTCCTCTTATCATTTCCAATGTTTTCCTCTGTATTCCCTCTAGCTGGCTCAATGTGTTACTGAATGAAGGGGCCCCAGACTGGGCACTGTGTTCTATCCACAGCCCGATCAGTGCCAGAGTAGAAATGATATTTCATGTGTCCAGCAGTCAGTGCTGCTGCTTGTATGTACTGGTTTGTAGTTTGGCTTTTTGCTTGCACTGGAGCAGAGCTGACCCTGAGGTTCCTCACCTCTTTCTCAGTGGTGCTCCCCAGTCAGTTGTGATGTATTTGCACACTTGGCTATTCCAAAGCACAAAAATTTGCAGCCACTGTCACCAAACTGCTGGGTCAGAAATCCATTTCCACCTGGGTTGTGCCTCTGATTTTCCAATATTATTTTTTATTTTAGTGGCGCCCTTCAATGTTCTTGCAGATTATCCCCAAATCAGCAGATTTAATGAGATGCAACACTTTTCTTTCACCCACTGGAAATACTGGAGAGTACTGGACTTGAGACAAATCCTTAGTCAATGTATTCTGGTCTGAAAATGGTAACCATGCTGTGATGATCCAAGAGGCTGTTCTGTGCACCTCATAGCAACTTTTCCTGGCCTTTGCATTTTGCTTATAAGGATGTCGTGACACCATGTCAAAAGTCCTACTGAAAACAAAAGGCAGATTGTCTTTGGTTCTTTCTATATACAAGACCTGTTACTGCATTGAAAAATTAACATCTTCTATTTTCAACAAATCCACACTGGCTGTTACTTGTCTCCTTGGTACCTCACAAATATCTTCCTGTAAAATTCCCTTAATTATTTCTTCCAATATTTTCCAGCTGTTTTACCTATAATATTGCTTAAACTTCTGAATGAAGTCTCTTCTCTGGTTTTACTGATTTTTCTTGCCATCTGCAGGTTTTCAAAGTCTATAAAATTTCTGAGATTTGTTAGCTGAAGTGTTTCAGCACAAGTTCTATTTGACCCAGCTTCTATCAAAACAGCCAAGTTACTTAAGTACTCTCTGACAATGTTTCAGTGTAACCTAACCAGCTTTCTCACCAGCTTTCTTGGTTTTTTTTTCATGTGTGCAAATCCTGCTCATGAAAATACCTGGAGCCCGCCTGAGTGAGTCAGAAACATCATTCAATTCTCAATTTTATTTTTTAATCCCTTTTCTTCTTTCCCCTAAAGGCAAAATTGAAGTTTCCTGTGACAAGCTACAGCATACTACAGTATCTTTAACACAGCCTGCCATATACATAGAAAACAAAGATCCAATCCCTGAAGAGCAGGTAAAAAAAAAAAAACAAACCAACAAACACCACATTTAAAATACATTTAAAATACATTAAAAATAGTAATTGGGGGTTATTTGCTGTATCCATTCTTTTTTTCAGTTGCTTGTGCAGTGACTTTGTTGCCTTGCTGAGACAGACAAGTAAGTGGCCAGTGCCACTTCAAAATTGGACTTGTAGAAAAAAAATGTGTACATTTCTTTTGCTGTTCCATGGGGAGGTATTCCCCATCCTGGAAAAAAGAGCACTAGTATTCACTTCTCATATATATCATTAAATGAGTGACCAAAGGAGAGCAGCAACACAAGTCAGAGTAATAAAAAGTGAGAATTGCTAAAAGGCAGTATATGAAGTAGTCCTACTTTTGCTGGAAAAACTGACACAGGTGCAAAATGACAAGCTTGAGCACAAACCATCCTGCCTTCAGTTTGCTTAATCTCTGCATTTTTTGATATCTTTTTACTGTAACACTGAACAATTTTGTGTTGTTTGAGGAACTCCTGGGTGATGGCTGGGCTGTCTTGAAGAGAGGTGGGCCTTCTCCATCCCAGAACTCAGTGGCAGATGCATTCTGAAAGCACAGTGAACACCCATGCTCTGCTCTGTCCTTCCCTTGCTTCTCCCCCACATGTATTCTCTCTAGATGTCTTTCCATATCAAAAAGCTGGGACTAATTAGTTTATTGAAAATTTGTTATAACATAAACACAGCTCTGGTTGTTTATGCTTGTAATCTGAGATATTTAAAATTGGAAGAGAATTTTGCTATTCTCTATATCCTCTTAAAAAGGATTTATGCAAGTTAAATTAGCAAGATGCCTGACTGCCAAGAATTGGTTACAGTGTAAATTAAAAAAAAAAAAATTAACCCACCTCAGCACTGCTTATTTCCACATGTAGTTATGGAGAAATGGTCTCCTATTTTCAAGGTATATCACTTGATCCTATTTGTGTATGAAGATAAATCTTGTTAATGAGTGGACTTGCTCCAAAATCATACAGATACCACCAACAGCAGTGTCAGGTCCACTGGCTCTGCTCAAATAGGGCTCCATCCTTTTACTGTGGTTTGCTTGTGTTGGCATCACTTGATGGTGACTCAGATGGTAGGACTGAGTCCACCCTGACAGTGAAGATCAAGAGTTTCTTCCTTTCTTTCTTTAGGAACTGGAAGCGTATGTTGATTATTCAGATACAGATAATGAATACAAAAGGGAATATTTTTACTGCTTTTCCCAAGAAGAAAGAGAGAGGCAAGAGCGAGAGAGACAGGAATCTAAGAGGGTGTTACAAGAATTGAAGTCTGTACTGGGATTCAAAGCTTCAGAAATTGAAAGACAGAAGTGGAAACAGCTACTATTCAGTGAACATGGTAAGCATTTCTTTTGAAAATTAATTCCTTCCTTAGAAAATATAGGTGTCTGTTTGCCATGAATTTCTGACTCTGTTAGAATTCAGACAGTGCTTAGCTGTAGTAGTGTCTTTGATAGAGCTGTGTGGTCTTAGTTGCCACTCCATCTCTTTATATTTTAGCAGTCATTTTACTATGTATTGAAATGAACTCATAAAAGTGGGAATTTGGCTTTAAACAAAACACTGAGCTAAAATATTAAACACACAAAAATATTAAGACAGCATAAAGAAAGCTGTCAGGATATAAACCATGCAGATTGAACTGACTTTCTTTCATGGCTTTCCAGTAAATATGAATATTTTTCAGGGTGCACAAATAAATTACTTTTCAGAATTTAAAGGAACCAGCAGAAATTATCCTGGACATACAAAAGTATGTAGGTTAAAGTGAAGAGCTAGACTTCGAAATATTAGAGAAATAAAATAATAAAACCAGCTTTTATTTCCATGTTTTCCGTACAGAATCTGTTCATAAACCCGCCCCCCCAAACCATCTAAGAAGAAGAGTTCTTTCAAACTAGCCTTTACTAACTCTGAGAACTGCTGAGTAGCTCCATCCACTTGGACTTGAAAGCAGGAATATGAAAATTTCTCTTGCCTCAACAAGACAGTTTGTCTGTTACAACTTGATTCCTCTACTCCTTGAGCTATTTGATTTACTGTCTTTAAAACTGGCAGGAGTTTTTCTTTTCCTTATTTTCATTTCTTCCTCCTAAAGACAGGTTAGGAAAAGCTTTCTAAAAAGTTTCATGTTCTATGTTACAAAAAACAACCCTCAAGTCTGGCACCATATCCAAGACCCTCTGTCAGGGTCTACCATAAAAATGACCATGGATAGCAATTTTTCAGTAATTTACTAGGAACACAAAGTAAAAGACCATACCTATTTATGAGACTGTCTCTTTTGACATCAAACCATCAAAAATATCTGTTCTTAACAATTTTCTCCTTTACATCCATTAAGGTACAACTGTGGTAAAAGAGATCACTTGGCCATTGGTACTGATTTGTCTTCTAGTTGTGTTAAAAACCCCTGAGACATCAAATTGCACCAGAATTTGCTCAGGAGTAGGATTTCTGTATTATCCCTCTTGTGTTAGATACGACACCACACAACTCTTTACATAAACTTCTTCAAGTCTTCCTTTCCTAACTGTTGGAGGAAGAAGAGATCCTATGTCCAGTTCAGGTCTTGACAGACCTAGTGGAACTCTTGCAGAAAGATTTTTACTCAGAAGGACTTGCCTAGGATATTTCCTTACCTAAGCAGCTGATAGTTGTCCATATCAACATATCCTCAGGCCATCTGTGGCTGTAGCTGGAAAGACTCAGCTGACTCTTGTAGTTTGCAGTAACTGCTCACCAGAAAGCCTTTGTGGCTCATGTTGGTTCCTTTTCCTTTCCAGGTATAGATATTGCATTGGTTTAGGATTAGAGATAAAAGGGAAGGAATAAAGTATGATTTTCTCCAGCTGCATAAGACTAATCATTGATTATTTCCATCCTGTACAAACCTGGAAAACATGAGGGCAGTTTATGAAAGTAATTAATATTGTCTCCTTTTGGCTCAGATTGTATGTGTCTAATCTGACAGGCTGATATGTACACCAGATATAACATCTTCTACTGGTTTTTAAGGAAATCCATCAATATTTCTTCAAAAGAAACACAAGTCAGTAAATATGATATCACAGACCCTGGCATATTATGGTTTAGTTTATCTATACACAAGTCAGTTCTTAAAGAGACATTTACATGATCTGCATTTTCCACATTTCTCACTTGCCTTATCTTGAAGATTGAAACCCAGAAAGGTTCATATTCTTGTCCCATTAGCCCAAACCATTGGATGGGCATGATACCACTTTTCCATAGTCCTCTTGAATCTTGCTTTTCCAGGACAATCAAATTCCAGAAATCCCGTGTTTTCCTAACTTGTGATTATTGTGGAACAAGATCCTGAAATACTCAAAGACTTTAATCTGTTAGGCACAACACCCAGCTAGCCATTCTGACTTGTCCTAACAAGGACATGAGGGTTTTTGGTTTATTTAAGGAGGGGCTGGGGAGCATTTCCACATAAGAGGTCAGCTCCAAACAAGTTGATGTCTTAAGAACGCAACATGAAGTCAATTGGAGATGATAGGTTGGATTCCAGAAGGAAAAAATATCATCTTAGCAGAGGTTAGCAGAGCCTTAACTAGATTAAAGCAATTTTTCCAAGGCCCAGTACCATGGTAATACTCCTTACAGTCTGGGTAGTAAGTAGTTTATGGGAGTGCAGGTAAGCTATGTTTCTGGTCCTTTGGCCTCCTGTTGGTCCACTACGTGGAAGTGCTTTTGAAAAAGTTTTCTAAATTTTTAGTAGCTTCATTTCCATTTGTCAAACACTGTGAAACAACTTTCTTCTGCTGCAAAATTACTTCTAGCCTTTCCCTAACCTCTCCCCTGAAAATGTTCATTCTGTTAGTGGTTGTGTTGTATCTAGCTGTTTCCCCTTCTCCCACCTTATCATACAACAATTGTTATATAGCTGTTTATCAGATTTGGAAAGCCATGCTATCAAAAACTGATGAATTTCACCCTGTTTATTAAATTGTCAACACAAATTAGCCAGCTACCAATCTCAAGTACCTGTTTATTTTTTGAGAAATTTTGCCTTTCAAAGTATTCTTTGGAGGAAGTAGGCAAGAAGTTTGCTCCCAAATGATAAGATTACTGTGCATATTCCTGTCCCTTCAAGCAAATGGGCAGAAAGAAGTAACAGCATATTTTTTTATGAGACAGGGAAAGAACTACTCCACAAACAACTGAGATAAGTCTGGTGCAGTGCTCCTTTGGTATATAAAGTTTTAAAGCAAACAGTACAATACACATTCAATGCCACAGTCTTTCAGTGTGCTAATGACAGTAATTATCAATAGGACAACCATAACGATGTGCCTGCCTTCAGGTAGCTAAAGTGAATATTACTGAAATAGGATGCAGTTGAAAAATCCTAATACCGTAAATTTTGTTTCCCATGAAAAGTTTGTGTATTTCCCAGAGTTATTTTCATCTCTACTTACAGGAGTAAAGTCAGAATGGAATTAGAAAGGGAAATGCAACTTGGGAATCTGCTGTTGCCACTCATTTATATTCGTGCTGCTATTATAATGGAGCTGCTGCAGTTTAGGGAATCTGTTACTTGGAAATGGACATTATATCGTTTTCTTAAAATGACAGACGTCTGTTCTTCAAGGAGTGATTGTACCGAATTACACTAACCCTTAACACTGGGAGGAGAGACTTCCTGGCAAGCACCCTGTTGCAGGCAATGGGACTTGCTGCTGCTACTAACTTGAAGAGAGGCTAAATTAAACCACACTCTATTTGTGAGGACACCTGACCTGACTGTGTGGATATGTGTTGTATTTGTATGTTCTGGTGTATGAGATCAGATACTGCCTATAAAGACTTTTTCACGTACCAGCTGTCTTTAGTGGATTAGGCAAACTGTTGTTCACAAGAAGACAGTTACATCTGTATGCAGTACAGGAGTTTTACTTGGGTTTTGCTTTAACAGTGAATACATCCTCTGTGTTTGATGCTGGCTTTAAACACCATCAATTTTGTGCTGTCTCTTTGTGTCACAGATTTTAAGGAATAGTTACAAGTAGCTGTCACATTTCACTTCAGCTTTGTGATTAGAAAACACTTATTTTATGTTTTGGTATGGGTTGTGTTTCTCTTGCTTTGGGATTTTTTTAAGTAATTCTAACTCTTATAATCTTGCATCTTTTCAGGCAAATAAATTATTTATATATAGCCGCTTGCTTTTAGTTATTTAATTTTTTCCCCCTTTTTAAGCTGCAGTGAAACCCTTGTCTCCTGTAGACCCATTGAAGCTACTAAATAATGTGGAATTACATATGAATTCAGATACAGAAAAGCAGGACTGCAGCCAAAGTTGTGATAAATCTGAAGAAAAAGACTCTGATCCAGAAGTGAATGCTGCTGACAAAAGCAGGACAGAATATTTGTATGAAGATCCTGAGATGGAAAAAAACAAAGACACTACTGCAGATAAAGATATTTCTACGGGGGCTGAAGAAAGAATGTATTATCAGTGTGAAGGGGATGCTGAAGAACTCAAGCCAAGGAGTGTGGATGGAGTAGAGGCTTCACAGCCTCCCTCTAAGGATGCATTACATTCAAAAATCAAGGATAGGCTGGCCCAGCTCCACATATCTACAGATTTTAACTTCACATCTGGTCTGGCTGCACAAGTTGCTGCCAGGTCTTTCACTTTTACTACAATGCAGGAAGAGACTTTTGGAGATGATGGGGAGGAGGAGGAGGAAGAAAAGACACAGGAGAATGAAGACCGTGTGGAGAACTGTGAAAATGAAGAGAGGCTCTGAAAGTGAAGGAAAAGTATAAGTCTGAGCTGAACTTTATTAAACCAACAGCAGGCAGTTTGATGGGAAAAAAACTAAGGTGGGGGGTTGAAGCTGAAAATACTGGATGGGGAAAAAAAAAGGAGACCTAAATATACATCATGTTCCCTAAGACTGATACACTAAATAGGACTTGTAAGTATATTGAAAATTTGCAGGTAAGAGAAGTTTAGGCTGCATCCAAGAAATGGATGGCTGTTCCCTTTTAAGATCCTAGTGATGGGGGTTGGAATTTACCTCAGTGTTTTCTGTGTTTTTTTAATTTATTTGTATTATGACATATTGTAGTTTTTTGTTTCTAAAAAGGAAGGAAAAATAATGTTTTGATTTACAACAGACTCCATTTTTTTGCTCTCTGATTCTTTTGTCATGATATCATTGTTTGTTCCAACAAAAAAAGCCAGGACATTTATTTTGGAAGAACCTGAGCTGTTCCCTGTGATCTTCCCCCACCACTTTTGTTTCACTTCTTATGTCTGCAGTGTGTTGGCTAAGCCACGATAGGCATTTCTGATTGTGCAACTAGTGATGTGGCACCCAGCTAAAATGTAGAATTTTAAATAAAAACTTGAAAGAGCTAGTATTTGATGTGTCCTGGGGTATGGGGCTGAAATAGTATAAAGTTAGTCATGCTTCATATTAAGGTTTATTTAGAATTTTATGAAAGGTTAATAAATTATTTCAATAAATTGTAATTCATGTTACAGAAATGCGTTGTAAGTAAATTTTAGGGAAGGTTATAATCACCCCAGTAGAAAGTACTATGGACAGCTAGAAGCTATCTGTTAGATTGACAGAAATGAGAAGTAAACACCTAATTATTAAGCCAGCTATTAATTGTTTGTTAACCTTTTGTAAACTGAACCTTAATGTAATTTGATTTGATATAATGACTGATTTGCTTACGTCCTGAAGTCATTTTCTTAAAGGAAATTATCTGAGAGCTTAACAACATGCAGTATTTTGTTTGAACACCATACTTGCTTTTCATTAATGTTCTTTCACTTTTCCATAGATCACAGCTTTAACCTGTGGGATTAAGAATCCATGAGAGGACTACAGTTGTGCATTTTGTTTCTTGTAACTTAATTAACTGATGATGAAGTCTGGATGTTTGGTATGAGGTTCTGTGAGTTGCTTTTTTCTCTGTGGTGGTGTTACAAGGGGCAGGAAACTGATGCTCACCTCACAGAGGAGCTGGTTAATGGTTTTATTGCCCTCCCTTCTGCTCTCTGACACAAAATGAAGCAAAGCTCATGTGTCTCTAGTGGTGAGAGCACCACTTATTTGTGTGGAATACTCTACTTGGACCCAGATACACTTCCAGGACAAAACACCACATCAGTTACTTACAGTATTTATTAGGTTTTGCAGATTCTCTAGAGTAAAGGGTTTTTTAGATGCTGGTGGTGCAGAGCAATATCTTTCCTAGAATGGTGTCATGGAAAGTGGGGAGGGTAACGCAGGTCAGCAGATTAGGGTGGAACTCTTGATGGTATGTCAGAAAACAAGTGTTTTCTTTCAACTCCCTGGCCTGTATTAGTGATTTTGCATGAACACTGTGAAATATGTAGACTTTTTCACAGACGGTAAAGAGGGAAATACCAACTGATAGAGAAGGGAGTATTACTTAGAGTGTTCTTTCACTGTATAATGCCTGTCTTCTCCTTCAAACACAGGTTTTGGGAAGAGTTTTGCCATTTTCCATTGACCAGTAACACTGTGTTCTGTGCCCTTTATTTTGTGTCAGTGACTGGAAGCTGAGTGGTTGATGTCTTGAGGAGGCTGTAGAAAAAAAATCAGATGCTTTTCATAGTGTATTCAGAAGATAAGCCTCCTCTTAGTGGTAGAGTATATTCTTCTGTAAGTAAAGATTAGGCTAAGATGATGAAACACTTTTATTTTCTCTCTGGTAAGCAAATTTTTTTATCAAGTCTAGAATAACTGCTTTGGATAGATTGTGTTTGAAGTATTGTCCATGCTTCTGAAGAAGAAGTCTTCCTCATTCTTGACTTGAGATCCTCGAGTTCACGAAGTGCCCAGATATTTTTTGTTCCTAGCTAATTGTTCTGACAGCCTAAATGTATCTTCCATTGATATTTTTCCATGAACTCATCCACCATCATCTCATGATCTGAGGTTGTGTATCCCAGAAAGGGTACTCCTGACCTTTTTCTATGGGATCCAAATCATAGTTTAGTGTATGGCTATGATATCAACCTGGAAATACAATCAGATTTAGGATATGAATTATCACTGTGCTTACATTTTCAGATGAAGTCAGTAGTAGCGTGAGTTGCATTGGTACTGAAATCAGTGACAGATATCACATCTATAAAAGCTGCTGTCTCTTTATTCCTTTGCTGCAGTCCTTAGTAAAACTCCTGGAGAATCTACTGTGGTGGCTCACTTGGGGCCTAGTTTTATTACATGCTGGTCTTGGTAATGAAGCTGGCCTTAAAAACCCCATCCATTGTGAGTTGCTCATTTTCATCCGGCAGATGTGTCAACACAGGGTCTTGTGGCCATGTTATAAACCAGTTCATAAGTCCACCTGGGTAAAAAATTTACCCTTTTTAGGCTTTTTTGCTGTTCACCATTCTTATTGCAACAATGCAGTAACAGCAGTTACCTCTCAAACAGCTGTATCAGCATGTACTGTGTTGCTGGCCTGAGACTCAGGATTGCCTGCCTTTACACTATTGGCAAAGATGGTGTAGTGTGAAATTACAGCCTTGACATTAGACACAGCTATGATCAAACGATGACTTTTTGGAGGAAGTCCTGATCCTACTTTGGACAAATAGATTTTCTACAGGCAATTTAACTTTCCATGGTCTTATTTAATGCAGTCTTAGAAGTTGCCCATATGAACACCTGGACTCATCTCTGCCTCTCATCACCCCTGTATAAAACAGCCATTAGGTCATTTATTTTGATCTATTTAATTTTTTCCCTGAAGAAAAATATTGCTAACAGTTTACGGTGCACAAAGCCTGACTTCTCTTGGTTTGATAACCAGGTTCTGTCTGTGTATGTCAGACATTCTGTTATGATCCAGATTTCCTCATACTTATGTCACTTGAAATGACTGTATATACATGCTGTAGGTTCCTTTATGAACCTGACAGATTTTTTGGCATAATTTATTGCTGCCTTTAAAATAATGTTTATGAACACACCGAAGTGTGCATTAGCTCTAATGAGTTGTCTTAATATATTGAGCATGTCAAGGTCTGAGTGCTGCTCTGTGTTCTTTGGCTCGTTACCTGAGATAGGGATTTTTCTGAAAACAGAAATTTGCTTCTTAGAGCTTTGTAACTTTTTGAAACATTTAGCAAGAAGTCCATACTAAATTATGGGTTATGACCAAGAATATCAGCAGCCAGAATCCTTTGTGAAGAGCAGAGCTAACAATAAAATGCATTTTCACTATCCCATTTCCAATTAGTAGTTCTGTGAAGTAAAGAAACAAGTAATTGTATAGAGTTAAATAATTTCTTCGCTTTCTGTCCTACCTGCAAAGCACTCCAAAGACAATATTTGCTTCTTGGGTTGGACTGCAGTCTAACACTACATCTTTTTATATTACTTCACTTTACAGCTAAAGATCTAGGTAAAGGCTTAAATCTAGGCAAAGATCTGTGATAAGAAGGTAACTTGTCCCTTTTGTTAAGCGTATGTATTCATGACAGAAATTAAATGGTTGTGTCATGGAAGCAAATGTAGCAAATGTAGAGAGTTACAGATAATAGAGCATCTTTCAAGTGCAATTAAATGTGCCTCTGTCAACTACAGGCAAGATTTGCAAATGTGAAGGCTTCTGCCATCAGTAATAGAAATGAGACAGTTTTAGTCCCAGCAGAGGATTGCTGGACATCACTGAATCTTGCACTTAGATTTCTAAATGCAAGATGGAATCCGGTAGAGTAGCCAGTTTTACTGAGATTTCAGACTTTGTCCTGAGCACACCTGTCTCCGTGTGACTGTTTGTTACAATATTGGAAATCATACCTTTATCAGTAATAAAAACCCAGTTATATGGTGGACTGTGTGGAGTTGTTTGCCCACACTGAATTTTGTGGTCTTGTAGGTTATCCTTTTTTTTTTTTTTTTNGAGGACAAGTACACTAAACTGCCCTTGTCCTTTAAACTATTTTGTGATGGATAGCTGTTGTTCTGCAAGTGGCTTGCTCCCAGGGCTAATTGCCTTTTAGTATTAACAGGTTTCATACTATCCCATCTGAAAAAAGCAAGCAGAGTGTGAGAATGGCAGTTGGTCAGTGTAAAGGGCCAGGCTGCTCTGGGATCTTGTCTGTGACAGTGACTAAGCAGATGCTGAGGGAAGACCATGTGCAGTGATACTTCTCCAGGCTATTCCTCAGCAATTTGTGGCTCAGGGACTTCTTGACCCAGTGATGGTGGATGTCAGTTTAACAGGTTCCAGTGGAATCCATAGATTTGCTCAGCCTCATGTTTGGTCAATTATTCCTAGTTCCAGTGCCACTGTGTGGTCATCTCTACATCATCATTACCATCTTGTACACACGAGATCTGTCAAAAACTTTTTTGATTTTCCACTTTCCTCAGTCCTTCTGCAGAGGTTATGTTTTCTGCCTTTTGTTTACTTTCCTTAGAAATCTCTCCAGTTTTGAATGTATAATGACCAAAGTGTGGTGCAGTACTCTAGACTAACCGCAGTAGTGCAGAGTACAGAGTAATAATCACCTCCCATAAAACACCAAACCATTCAAATATCATTTGAGTCCATAGAGAAAGAAAAATACTCTCAGATCTTCTAGCTCTAGCTATTAGGATGGCAAATGAAAATATTTGGTGTGATGGAGGAGAGAGATTTATTCACTGTCAGCAGGATTTGGCTGGACAATGTTTTCTTTGCTAACAAAACAAAAAGTTGTTAAAACAAAATGATCTCCCAACAGCTGCCACCTGGTCTAACACAAACTAAAGATGCCAAACAACACTGCTTTAAATTTCAGCTTTTTTGGTTTCTGATGAGTAAGCATGTATTGCAAAATGCATTATCAGACAAGAAACATGGCAATGGATATATGGATATCAGAGATCAAACTAAAGGCTTCTGTGGCTAATTTTTAAAATGCTTGGTGGTGTGCTTTATTCATTTTCTCATAATATTTAATTCCCTCCTGTATATGTGTTTATTTTGCCACCTTGGATTTTAAATGCTAAAAAATACATTTGATTTATTCAACTTGGAAATTTGTGCAGAAATCAGATAAGAGGTGATGGTAATGCAAGTGTGATAAGACACAGTCATAGCTGGGGGTGAAATCTACCTCCCATGAACTTTGCTTTGTAGATGGATAAAGCAATCTGGCTTGAGCTACAGCTGGATATGAAACTGTTCCTGATGTACTGCCTCCCCTTTCACAATAACTGCTGTGGGTCAGGTTATTGGCAGCTTATCACAGCACAACTTGGCTCAACAGGATGAGTGCACTGTTAGCCCATGTTACACTTTCTGAATTGAACACAGGATTCTGAAAAAGTGATTACAATTTAGTAGACAAGGAAAAAGTTTCTCTGTTACCAAGTGGCTTATTGTAAAAGGGTTGAATGGGACCAAAACGTGAATACTTTCATGTGATCAGCATGTTTTGACCCTTGTACCTTCTCAGCTTTAAATCTTAAAGGCCTCATGGACAGTTTGCTTTAGGGAATGTAGTTCTATGACAGCTTAAATCACTTCATGGCCATGAAATCCCAGTTCCTCATCTAGGCTGGCTTTTGTAACCATTCAGTGTTTTAGGATATGGATAGGACTGGAAGTGCATCAGTGCTTTTAACTTGCAGCTGGCTTCCTATATCCTAATGAGGATGATGCCACTCATTATTTTCCTCACTCATTTTGATTCCTTTTGTTGTTGTTGTTCTTGAGGCCTAGGCTGCCCAAGACCATCTGTGTCTTATTCCCTAGTTTCTAGGAACTGTTTATGATACTGCCAGTAAAACTGAAATTTTTGTGCATGTTTTTTTCTGCTTATTCTTTTCACCCTTCTGGACCCTCTGACACCAATGGTCTTCTCCCTTTATCACCACTCTTAAGAGCTTCACGTTTTAAAATAACACACCAATTCTTTTTACATGTATTTGTAACAGGAATAACTAGATCTAGAGTTGTGTACTGACTTTCTCACTTGAGAACTGAAACAGGTGGGCACCATAATGGGGAGCATACAGTCAAAACAGAAGTAATAGTGTATAGCAGCTCAAATTTATACCACACTCTTGGTATATGCTGACTCTTTATAAGTAATTGTGGCTTACTAGAAAACATTTTAAAGTTGCATTTTAAAAATAACAGCAACTCTAGTACAAGGTTCCAAATTGTCATTAGTTGGCTTGATTTGTGCTCAAATCTTAATATTTAAAGATTGCTTCCTGACCTTCTCCAGCTGCATGGATGAGAACTGAAAATAATCTCAGATTTCCAAAAGAGAGAGTGGTCAATCCTTTCCATTACTTTGTCCTATTAAAGAAAGGTCCATTCCTAAACAAACAAAAAGAGAAACGTCAGTGCTTGGTATCTTCAGTAGCCATTACTGACAAAGAATCATGTATTTGACCTCAACAGAAGCACCATAAATGCAGGCTATTTATAGTGTTTGATATGTGTTTCAATAATAATAATAATAATAGGCTTTAACTGTATTATGGGATAAAAGCCAGAAATCTATGAACTGTCCTGTAGATCTTTCATCCAAAGGCACAGCTGGTGAAATTTAAGCAAGTTCCTGTTGGTTGTTCCTGCACTGCTGAGTATGACGTAGTTGAAGTTTTTCATGTCCCAGCCTGGGTGTTCACGGGTGGTCTGCAGGCACCTGTGTGCCTGAGGTCCACAAACTTGCAGTGATCACAGAACAGTGCTGAGTGAAACCTAAATAGGAACAAGATGCTTCACAAGCATTTTGGGTTTATTGTCTGTCTTCCTCTATTGCACCATCCATGCCTTATGCAATCCCACTTGTGAACTTTTTCCTTCCCACCTTTCCTTTTCATAAGCCACACAAACCAACTGGGGAGGGGTTTATAGTTTGTTTCTCACCTATGGGACTATCTGTAATGCACCAGGTAAGTTATCCCCAATAGAAACTTAAACATTAGTGGCCAGACTGCAAAAGATGAGGCCTGGGCTGGAGAAGCTCTTCTGGTTTGACCATTTCTGCCAAGGGATCTCTTGAGGTGGGTGACCATGGGAGTGCTGAGCTAGGTGCAATGACTCTGCGGGTATCTTTCAAAGCTCCAGTTTTTACTAGGTCTGTCTTTTTCTCTGATTGTCTCTCTCTTCTCTCTGCCTTCAGCTCTTCCCCAGTGTTCTGTTGCCAACTGCTAAGGAATTTGGCCACTTTTTTCCTATAGTTCTGAGGCCTTTGTCTAAACTTTATGAAATTATAGGCTAGAGGGAATCCACGCCAAGGTGTTGCTGTGCATTCTCAGTCATGAATTTATAAACAGAAGGGGTTTTAGGGCTGGTGCAACGTCTGTCCTGACATTCCTTCCAGGAAGCTTTGACCTACATTTCAACCTGGCCTCCTATTTCTTCCTGGACTTCAGAACATTCACTCCCAGGAATTTCCCTCCCTCCTTAATGGTTATAAGATCATAATGGCTCCTCAGCAAGACTGACACTTGAACACGTGTTCCTCATTACATGAGCCTTACTTGCTCTTTCCCACAGGAGGGTGGCACAGTCATGGCTGAGTCTGCCTTCCCCTAAACAAGCTTGCTGCTTTCAGCAGCAGGGGCTGACCATGTACTCCAGCTGCTATGCCAATGTGCTTTGGCTCCACAGCTGCCTGATCTTGAGCTCAGGAAGCGCTGGGATCTAGCAGTTGTGCTTAAACCTTTCCTACGGGTAAAGTGCGTATGTTTTCAGAATACAAGGATTACTAAATCTCCCTGAATAGAACCTGAATTTTTACTGAGAAGCATAAACAAATTATTTCTTAATTTAAGGGGTTTGAATAAGCTCTATAAATATATAATGTGTGTATATACATACATACATATATACACATACACATGCACACCCCTTTATGATGTAGATGTGTGTCGCACTGCTGGGCTTGTCTAGCAAAGTTGTATTTTTCTCATATCAAACAATCCAGTTACTTACTTGAAAGGTAAACAAAAACTTGATTCTTGCTATCCAAAGGCAAAAGAATTGTATTCTACCAGGCAGACTGTGTGGAAGTATTTCAAACCTGAGTTTACATCTTTTATTGGAAGAGCTGCTTCACTTTGTTTTCACTTATCAAGGCTTTGCACCTGAGCTGCTGTGAGTGCCTCTATGCCCGTGTGCCCTCTCTTAAACATGTAACACATGTTCCTCAACATCTCCTGCCTGCTGTCTTAGCTTTTCCCAAAACAGGGCCTAAAGGCAGCATAGATTGCCAAGGAACCACAGGGAAGGGACAGAAAACAATCTTGATAAGCTGCTGCTTAATTGGCTAATAAATGAGAGCTAAAATATAAGAGGAAGTGTTCAAAAGAACAGACTGCAGCAAGAGGCTTCTGGCAGGGCTACAGAGGGAAGTCATGATGCATTCTGAAGTTTGCAGACACTGGGAAGGATCCACAATTTCTTGTCCATGTGGAGACAGGAAAACACTCACCAGACTGGTAGTCTTCAGCAGCTTTTAAAGAAAAAGCCTCTATTTTATCTACCTTTCATTTCCACAGAAAGACTTGGTGCTGCTGTCTCAAGCTGTGTGTAATCAATCTCTGCATCTCTTCCTTTAAGTTCTGTGTGAGGTCTCCTTCCTTCCACTGCACTGAAAACCCGTGTGCTTTGGCTCTGTGGAGTCTCCCCTGCACCCGCCCTGCCAGTTGCTGATGCTGCTTTAAACACAGTTCATTCGATCGGCCTCGAGGTTTAGATCAGCAGGTCCTTAAAGCAGGTATGAAGCCTGGGGGCTGGCTGTGCTAGGGCTCCAAGGACTCGAGTTCTGGGTTGGATGTAGGCAGTAGCTGGAAGACATTACTGGATGCTGACCTTTTATTGTGATAGCGTTTCCTGCTCATGATATTCTCCCAAATTACTTGGTTTCTCTTCTTTGTACTCTCATTTACCTCCATTCTTTTTCCTGTGGATATGAATCAGGACTTAAAGTCTTTTTTACAAATTTAATTGTACATCACCAAGATCATTTTTAAGCCATCTTAAAATTTGTGCCTGGGTTTCCCCAGTTTCAGATGAGTTTTCTCAACTGTACTGCAACCACTTTTAAAGTCCTTCTAGTTGCTATTATTTCTTCAGCATCTGTAATAAAATTCTGCCTCACTAATGCCTGTATTGTTTTTTTCTCTTTATCCTGTATCCTTGACAGTTGCCTAGGTGGAGTGGATATGGCTTATCCATCCTCCAATTAGTAATGATTGAATGGAATAGAGAATGCTTATACAGGGATGCAAAAATGCTGATGAGCACTTTGCTTGATTTTTTTATAGAGAATTTTATTTATAATTCCACTTTCATCCTGAAGTTGAAATTAATTTTAAGCAATCCTGGCAATAGTTTCTGCAGTACTTTTTGCTGACTCCTTGGTACAAGCACTTTAGTAATGAGCACTGGTTACTCTTTTCTGAATAAGTGATGACTGAAGAAAGGATGCTTTTTCTGTGTGTCATAGGCTTCCCGTTGTACCTTCCCGTCATCCTTCAGAGACCTCTGTGCTGTGGCAGCTGTTGGCAAAACCCCTTTTAGCATCACCTAAATGTCTGTGTAGATGGGGCTTTAGGAAGAAAATAATGTGTCAGTTGAGGACACTGGTAGCAGGAATGAGCCTTAGGTGCTCTCTAGGAGATACATTCTATTTGTGTGTGACTCTTAAGAGGCTTCCTTTGTAGGCTCTGAAAGTGCCAAAAGAGCAGCAACAAGACAGAGTGGCTCCTTTTATCCGGAGCTTTTTGGTTCCCTCTAGACTTTTTTATCAGAACTTAGCAAAGGCTGTGTTTTGCTATTGTTAGGAGCTGTGGCTGATGTGCACCTCTTCCTGTAAACATTCCCTGATCTGGTTTTAGGGTTAACAGCTATTGACCACTCTGCTCACTTAGGTAGGACCCACTCTCACCTAATTCACATCCCCAGGAAGGCAGGCTTAAAAGGTTAGTGGGAAGAAGGGAAATAATTTGATCATGAAAGGCAAGAGGTGAGGGAGGAGTATTTTTTCTTATCTTTTGAATCTTGCTGCCAAATTGGTGAATAATTTATTGTGCAAAAAGTCTTGCTTACTGTTTGCTGTTTTCAGGTTTGTGTGTTTGTTTTGATATTGAATACTGAACAGATCCAATTGCTGCTGTTAGAAGGAGATTTCTGTCTACCAAAACGGAATCCATAATGTTTTCCTTTACTTGGAGACTTCTTGAATGCTAAATTGCCTGTGTGTATACTTCATAATGTAACATATGCAAATATTCTTCAGGAATTGATACTACCACTTCAGTCAATATTTTCTATGTTAGAATTGTATGTTTCCTATACTGCCAAGAACGTATCTATATCTATGAAGACTTAAGATTGTATCTTTTTGAGCAAGCCTCTTTCTTCATCTGAAACGTTCTTCCTGTTTCTCAAGTTTTCTGCTAATTTATTAGACACTTGTGTTATATTGTGTACTTTTTGTATCAGTTGTATTGCTGTATTTCTTCTTTCATTAAAACCTGTTCTTCTCATTCTTCTATTGTGCTGCTTCATACTGGAAGTACTCACACCATATCAAGTAACCTGATCTAGTGTAGCGGGTCAGCCTGAGGTGGATCCAGACCAGTCCTAAAAAGCCAGTCAATCAGACTTCTATTATATTGTTCAACTGATCCCAACATGTAATCAGCTTTATTGTATTAAGCTTAATTTTGCAGTGTAGCCTGTACTTTTATAATATAGTAAAGAAGAAACCTGGAATGGGACTCTCAAGGTATGAACAAATAGACAAGACACAAAAAAATTACTGAATGATGTCTTATTCATAAGTCTTATGGATGGTTGTTTCAGTTTACCTTTGCTAAGATATTTGTGGATTTCATGAGGGAAGCAAGTTTTGATCAGAGATTTGGAAGATGATTCCAAGGGCTATTTTTTTCCTAGAAGTACGGCCATCAACTTAAGTCAGTCAGTTATGTGTGCTATCTCTATGCTTAATTCATCTTACAGGTAAATGAAGAGGAAAAGAAACGAGTGCCGATTAGGACCTGTTTGCTTACTTCCACTAAAGAAACAGCTTATTTACAAACAAGAAAGTGCTGTCTCACAAGAAATCACTCCATGAACAGATAGAGAAAAAAATAGTGCTTTTTTTTATTCTGGCAGTGGAAAGCAAGATTTTCCGTTTCACTGATGCTAATTCCTTTTTAGCTGTGCAGTATCTTCCCTAAGCTGGAGCTCTCAGTAGAATCTCTTCCCCACAGAATGATATGCAGGAAGAAAGAGTTCGAAGGTCCTGTACAGTGGGCCCTAGGTATTGAAAGAAAGGAAGTTAACAGAACATGCACATGCACCTGTGTGTTGAGTATCCGGTGATTTCTGAGGCTAGGAGATCCACTGGCAAGATGGGAAAATACCAGAAGCTTTTGCTCTTGGAAACTTAAGGATGAAGTTGATGTCATCTTCACCACCATCTTTCTATTTATGGTAGAATATGTAGAAATAGCTGTGTCACCTAACCTTGGTTTTCACACAGACCTCATCACCCTCTCCTTCATTAAAGCTATTCCTCTGCCACAGATGCATCTGTGTATTAAAGAACCCCATGGAATGTCCCAGTCCATTTAAGGATTCCTTGTCATGGTGTTATGGTAGCAAGAAGTAGAAACACACATGTAGAATAACCATGCTGGTTCTGACCAGACCTGACGTGGGTTATATGTAGGTTTAGATTAGGCCAATGCCTGTCTATGCAACAGCACACATTTGCTATTTGCTTCTAAAGTTGCATTTAGGGATGATGCCACAGTGGAAAATATTAAGGAAAATTCTAGTGTAGAGAAGAACTAGCACAGGGAATTCCACAGGCCAGTGTAGCCTTTTCAATCACTCAGAGAAGTGTCTGCAAAACCACCCAGCCTAAATCTGATCTGTCCAGACTTCAATGAATGACACAACTTGGAGACAAAGCATGATAGGCCAGTAATTAATGTGTTTGAAAATGCTACTGTTAATTATCTATTATATTTAACCCCAGACTTCTCCACCACTCCAGTATTTGTTTTGTGTGCACATGAACTGACAAGCTTCCTTCAGAGATGAATGGACTGCAAGTATAATTTGTGCCATTGTTTGATATAAATGAAATACATTTTTTGTTAAGTTAAAAAGAAGTCAAATAAAGAGACTTTCCATGACCTGTCTAAGCTAGCTGAGAGCAGCTCAGCAAAATACTACACAATTCATTTTGGCCTATATTCTGTGTTCTCTGTCACTGTTATCACCTGCTTCTTAGCTATTAACAATAGATTAATAGATCATCATCATCATCACTACTTACCTGCATGATGTATTGGTTAAATCAAGAATGGAAAACAGCGACCATTGCATTCATTCCAGGCACTCTGAAGTTTCAGTTTGATTACTGGCTTGCATCAGCTTTAAATGGAAAATAATTATATGGTTCCCCAAAGCCATGTAGTAAATAAATTGCAGAAGTTGCAATTATTTCCTTTTCCTGCTTGTCTTTATTTCTGCTTTGAAAAGTTATATGAGAAACCAAACTGTTGTAGCACATGCTTTAACTCCTGGGAATGCTCCCTCCACGAGCTGTATGCTCAGTATGAGGATGTGAGGTATTTGACCATCTCCTGCTGTTTCTCTAGGTTATGTTTCTAAAGCTTCCCTGCAACTATTAATGAAATGAAATGAAGAAGCTAACTGGTAGAAGACAGCTGGCTAAAGTAATTGCTCCTTTAACTGCAATTAAATTTTTATTACTAGTGACAAAATGTAAGTATAACAGCCCATAAAACAAAGAAATGGGATGAGTCCTGGACCTTCCTCGCTTTTCTTGTTTCCTCTGTGACAGTAACTACCAGTAAAGACTCTGTGACTCAGCACCTGGGTTTAGACAGCCCAAACTGTTGAATGGGACAGGAAGGAATAGACAAGATGGAGAACTTGTAAACACACCAAAAATGTTCAAGTACTTTGATATTGAGACTGCTGGCCTTGCTGCTCTGAGTCACAACGCTTTATATTTAAGAAACTAAACAAAGAAGCCAAAGGTCTTGGAATAAAATTATTAAAACCAATGCTGATGGAAAGTAAAATACCTGAATGTGAAATCACTTGGAAGTAACCCATGTGATAATCACTCTTTGTCTTAGCTATTTTTTAAGATCTTTAGTAGATTGGCTGTACCCATTGATAACAGAGTTGGCAAAGAGCAGCTTTCCTTGGATGTACATCTGCCAAAGAAGAGAACAAAAAAGATGCTGAATTGGCAAGAGCAACCTCTTATTCTAAATGAAGATGATAGATTGAAAAACAAAGAGGGTTATTAGGTAGCCTGACTTACAACTTTACTATGGCTTTCAGCTTCCACCTTTCACAACTTTTTTGTATAAAATATTTTATGTTATTTTAGAATTAAAAAATAAAACTCAGATTCTTCCATTCCTTCCAAGACTTCCAAAGAGCATACAGGTGTGTACAAAACAACATTTTGCATGCTGCTTCATGGACTTTCAAAACCCACCTTCCATCCTGGTAACATTTCAGTTTAGGTGTGTCATAATATGACATATTTGAAGATGAACACAGGAAAGTACCTTAGACATAGGGGAAAACAACCCTTTGTTTGATTTTTCTTTTCACATATTAACAAAATGTTTTTCTTTGTTGTTGTTGTTTTGTGTTTTTAACAAGAACAAGTAAAGTAGGACATCCTGCTTCCAAACTTTTGTAAGTAGTAATGAACTTTCCTGCTAAGTACTGTATCTCTTAGGAAACCTTTCTAGAGAAGAAAGGTGACCAAGGTTATTTTGACAAGTGATTTAGGAATTATAGGAATCAACTAGGCTTGATATTCAAAGCCAAAAGTTTAAAAAAATCTGGGCAAAATCTAAAACTTAAGCAATTTTTTCTCCCTACAAAAGTGAACCACAAAACTAAAGCTAATTCAGAGCTGTTCAGAAAGATCCAGAAACATTTCCCAACTCTTATTTGCACAGTTTTGAACTTGATTTTGATTCTGAAGTGAATTTCATGATGTCTAAACCATTTGAATGTTTCCTGAAGTTGGCATTTATAGATTTCTATCACATCATGACATTCTCAACAAAGCAGATGAGTTAAAAGCCAAATTCTGTTTTGTGCTAGAATTCTTAAATAAGTTAGGTTAATGATGCATTTTGTAGTAAGATGTCAACAAATGAAAGGAGGCAGCCTTCTGGATTTTTAGAGTGTGTCTATTCACTTCGGGGTTTAGTCACAGTATATCACACAATCTGTGTGATTGTATGACACTAATCTTATGTTCTCAGATTCAAAATTAACAGAGCAAGTTCAAATAAGAGAAATAATTTTCCAACATATTGCAAAGACTGTTCCACACAGCTATAACATATGGATGATGTCAGACTTAGGGCTTGAGGAAAAGCCTGCTGAAATACTAAACACAAGAAGGAAGGTAAGAGCCTTTTCCTGGTCAGTGACGTAGTTGGGCCAGATTCGTGCTGACACAAAGGCCTATGTCATTGTTCTGGCAGTGTAAAGGAGTCTTTGTTTCAGAAAAAACTGGGTAGATTTGAAATGGTACGGATCATTGAAGCTGATTGTGCTGATTTGAAAGCAAAACCAGAGACTCCAAGTCAGAAGTACAATTTAATAAGAGGAGAAGAAAAGAAGTAAAATAAAGTAAAATGAAATAAATTCAATAGTACAAAATACCACTGACAGAGTCAGAATACAATCTGACACCCTGTTAGTCAGGGTGGTAGTAGCAGTCCGGATGAAATGGTCTTGTCAAAGCAGTGGTCTTGTAGAAAGGTCTGGTAGCTCTTGCAAACTGCCAAAACATTGTGTGGTGCACACTGGTTGTGTTGTTTCATTTGGAGCTATGACAGCATTTCAGTGTGGCTAACAATGGAAATGATAACAAGCAGATAGGGAAGGAACCTTCTGCCACTGTGGGATTGCCTACAGAGTACTTTGCAAACAGCACTGCTGTTCTTTGATATGTGTGGTTCATAAATGTACAAAATAGAAGGGGTAGGTACCTCTGTTCCAAAAATGATCTGATGCATGAATGCACACTGCATTCAAACTTTTCTAAGGGAATATAAATTAGGAGGCTGCCTCTGACAATTACGATCACTGTCAGTGGAATGTAGCCCTTTCCATTACAATTCACCTGGTTGATTCTGTGATTTTATGACATGGAGGAATTTCATTATTCTTTCCACCACAAGCAATCAATCTGTGCTATTTCAAGCATAAAATTAAAGTATGCTTGAAGCTTTGCTTTGCTCCCATGGTACATAAATGTTACCAGTCAAAGTTTTCTAGTGTTTTTCAAGTTCCTGTCACCCCTATTACAGCCTTCTGTAACACATGGCTATCACAGGGGCATTTTATTGCATAAGTAAAAATTTTACCTTCTACAGGACACCCTTCTGGCTTGCTTCATCTCTAAAACACCAGGAATATATAAAATAAGAAGGTTAATTAGCAAGCAGCTCTCAGGGTCAACTTTCCTCAGTAAGTATAAACTGGCATAGCAAAGCTTTTACTCCTACTGGGATAAATTTAATCCAGAGGGTTTTAAACCCCAGGTCTTAAGTAAAAGCTGAGAGATAAATTTGGATGGTGGCATTTTGGAGCGGGGGGCGGGAATTTTTTTGCTCCTCTCAGAGTTAAACATAGTTCTGGCAAATAGCCCCAGACTGAAATTCTTGAGAGAGTCATAATAAGCAAGCCAGGGCAAAGAGGAATGTTTTTTTTCTCCCCGACAAATTCTTCCACATAAAAAAGTGAAAGGTCAAAGATGAACTTTAATACTAATGAAATTCTGAACTTCTGTGCAGTAATAAGTCAGAACATTAAAAAAAAAAGTCAAAATAAAAAGTGTTTTATTGTTGGCAACAGTAGGTTGGTTTTATAAACACATATATCTCCATCCTGATTTATTTTAACCTTTGGGAGAATAGGAACTTTGAGATATTAAATGCAAACATTAAGCAATGCACAGTAGGGGTTTTTTAAGTTCAACCCAGCCCATACTTTTCCTCTTATGTGCCCTCCTGCATCATTCCAGCTGACTAAAGGAGTCAATTAGGGCTGTCTTCAAGTTATCACAAGTTTTCTTTCCCTGTGCGGATTTGACTGAGACGGTCATTCTGTAGGTTAATTTCCTTCTTCCTTCTGTCGAGGAATATTCCGTGCGGATTACTGAACTTCACATGCTCTTATCATAAAAATAATTCTGTTGATTCAAACTGCCCCTTAGAAAGGCAACTGGACAAATTCGTATGTGTATGTGCATGCACATTCAGATGTTCAATTAAAAAAGATGTGCTCATGCTGAAATTTATTTAAATATAACCACTATTGCTGAAATACATTTAATGAAAGCTTTGTTATCTCTTTGGGTTTTGTAGTACCACCCTTCTTGGGCTGGTAATGTACAAACAAGATGGTTGAGCTGTCCTTTTCACATTATCACACATCACCAGCACAGGTTATCTGTGGTGGTGATGGTGGCATATGGCTTTTAATCATTGTGAGGTGTGCAAATAACCATCTAACCTGTGATATACAAAGTATAACTTGTAAGTTCAGCAATGCTGGAGTGGCCAAATGCATATCAACCAGCATGAATCTGCAGGAAAGCAAGGGGAATGGCCAGAGCTCCAGAAGATATGACCAATAAAGAAGGGTTCCGTAACCTGGGCTTGTTTAGTAGCATACAGACATGAAGACTGAGTGCAGGAATACAGTTAGAAGAGACAGAAAAGGACACAAAAATATGACCTACTACAGAAAGAGAGAGAACAGTCTGTTATCCATGACTATGTAAACAGAGCATGAAAGAATGGGTTTTATCTATAGGAACTAAAACTAGATAGGAAAAACTGCCAAGCAATAAGAGAATAAAGCATTCAGATGTATTATTGTAAAGATGTTGTGGCTTCTCTGTCACTGAGTCTTTACAAACAGCTTAACCAGCAAGAGTGGATTTCAACTCACCTGAAGCTGAATCCCACAAAAGAGAAGCAGGCATTTCCAGCATGTGATTCATTTGACCCACTCCCACTGTACATTGGAAGGAGCTAAATTCCATTGTGGAAGTGCCTATTTTTCTTCAGGGGCTGTGAAAGACTCAGAAAATCAATTCAAGTGTAAAGGTCTGTTTTGTAGATGTCTACAGCTCTGTCAGACTGTACCATCTCTTGTCTCTGTAATGCCACTGACATAGTTGATTGTGTACTGGTAAAAATGGCAAGGCTTGATGATGTCTTCAGGCTATTTCTAGACTATGAAGAAAGTCAAGAACTGTCATTACAAGTTTGCCTAAACTAAAGACCTAACTGAACACCAAATCACCTGTTCAGCAGGATGACAGTAACAAAAATTCGTTATTGATTAATGGCTGCTTGGCTGAATAATTTGGAATGAGATAGCAAATAATGTAATGGTTAATAAGCAAACAAGTACACTAGTAGGTTAAAATAAACAAAATGTCATTCTTAATCAGAGAAACCAAGAGTAGAAGCAGCATGGATTTCCCTCTAAGTTTCTGACTGGCCTTTTCAAAATACCTTTTGTGAAGCATAAAACTGTACAAACAGTCATGCGTGTATTGTTAGGTTCTCTGTATTAATAGACGATTCCACATCCTGGGCTCACTTTTGCAGCATTACTTTTACTGGAGGAAAAACTACTAAAAACACTGTCACCTGTATTATCTGCAGCAAAAAATGGTAGAAACTATTTTGAATTATATTCTCAGAAGAATCCCATTCAACTCTTCAATCCAGAAAAGTCCAAATTCACTGGCACAAATTCCTTCCATGCTATTGATAAGCTGCTGAGTCAGCTCAAAGCATTCAGCCTGTCTCACAATGAGTACACTTAAGAAACTGGCAAGGCTAGAAGGCAAATACAATTATGGAACCAAGCCTTCTTTTAAAGAGTTTTGGATCCTGAGAATCAGCTGAAATGAAATGAATTGGTGTAATTTTCCCTCACCTTTTTCAGGGCAGTACTCTATTTTCCAAGGGAAAAATGTCATGAAAACCTCACCTATAAAGTTCCTCATGTTGATAAATTAGCTTGGCTGGTACAACTAGTTATAAATGTGTACTGCACCTTCTCACTATGCTGACTCCATATTTTCAACCTGGACTCATGTAGTAACAGCAATGAAAAGTTACCAGTGGATTTAATGAAATCTTTGTTATGTTTCCCATCTCAAACCTGCATGCTGCAACACTGTCTGAGGATGGGGAAGTTTGGGATTGGTTAAGGTCCGACTGGTTTCACCTAACCTTTTATGGGAGTCTGGTACATATCCGTATCTTGCGGGAGAACAGCCATAGATTCTCCTACTCCTCATCCCAGGCTTTGCATCTATGCTTGGACAGCTGATTTCCCCACAGATGTCTGTTTATACATATGTATGGATTTTACCACTAATGGCAAATGCAGCAGGTGTTACTGAGGGCAAGCTTTCTCCTCTTCCTGCTTTGTTTCCTTTTCATTTTTCCTCTTCTAGCTTCCTCACACATTTGGTGAGCTTGTGGCTAGTTTTCACACTTAGCAGGTTGCCTGTGGCACAAACCAGGCACTCTGCTGCTTGCTGGAGAGGCCTCTGTCATTGTTTGAGATAAATGGAGAATCTGGAGTAATGGACCAAATCCACCTGTGGTTACACTAAATGTCAGTAAGTTTCATGGCCCTTGTTGCTTTCTTCAAGCACAGGAACACATGTCCAGACCCATGGATATGGGTTAGACTTCAAGTTGCTTTCCCCTCTCCGTCATATCATGGTGTCAGCTTGACATGCTCCAGAAACTGGAAAATGCAGTTGTTGAGAATTGTGCTGCCAGAGGTGAGTCAGTCACATCCAGAGGTGATTATACATCTAGAAATGTAATCATTTAGTGCCAGTGCCTCACAGCCATCTCTCACGATATTTAACCATTGTTCCATGCAGTATGGCACCAATGGGGGAAAGAGATGTCTAGGCTTAAGTTCATTCTTAAACTTCTAAAACACTGTGTTTTGCATGTGTGTTAGCATGTAAGCACACTGTGTTTTATTGTAGGTTTCATATGTCATTTCTTCACAAATAGTGCATGATTATCAAATTGCAAACTACAAAGGAAAGGCATCTACTTTGGAAAAAAGAGGAATGAAAATCCTATGGGAAAGAGAAGTGCAGAAATGTTTGGCGTTTGGTGGTTACTTTAACTCAGCACAAACAATGCTTTTGAAAAGCCACTTCTTGCAATAAAATGTTGCTTCCCTTCTGCCTCCTGCCCCTCAAACACACAGCTTCCTAATATTTTGAAAGCACGGGAATTAAGTCCTGGCAGAAGATCTTTAGATGGGGGGCAGGACGAGAGAGTGGGATTGTCCATATGGCAGGAAGTACATGCCACAGTCAGGAGAAACAACTGCCCCTGGGAGCAACTACATTACTGTGATGTTTCTGTAAAGCAATTTCCTTGAGGCATCTAAGAGACTATATAGAAAGCTGTCTAAAGGCAAATGTTTAATATCATACAGCATTTCTTTCTTGCTTAACATGTTCATTAAAACTTGAACTCAATTTTTTTTTTTTGAGGCCACAAATGTGTTCTCTTAAACTCACTTGTATCTATTTAGCTGAACAATAATTTTAGTAGGAAATTAAAGATGGATTCTGTCCTATGTGTACTATGGGTAACCTTTTAAATCATTAGACACAGAGACAATTATGTTTCATTTTGAAGGGGTTTTTTTCCCTGATCATCTGAGGAAATTCCAAGGATCAGAGGAAATTAGTTATCTGCCACTAGAAGAAAGTATGTAAAATTAAGTAGCTTTTTAAT
Source organism: Hylia prasina (assembly GCA_013397195.1). Classification (NCBI taxonomy): domain Eukaryota; kingdom Metazoa; phylum Chordata; class Aves; order Passeriformes; family Sylviidae; genus Hylia; species Hylia prasina. The sequence continues at coordinate 747,811 of VYXD01010690.1, forward strand.
CTTTTACACGATTTGAGAGAGACTTTCCCCTCCTGGGAACATCAGTTTTGTTTCCTTGAGGCTTTACAAATTAAAATATATACAAAATTGTTTGATATATGTTGCCAAGGATGACTTCAGAAGTAAAGAACCTTCTTTCCATTAACTCTGTGCATTCTCCTCCCTAATCCTGAAATCTTACCCCAATTAAAGCAATAACCTTGCACATACTGGTATAAAAACAGATGTGCAGGATTATACTAAAGGTTCATTTAACTTGTTCACTATCCTGTCCCTGTGAGTGGCTAGTAACTGGGGGAGAAATGGAACAACATTTAAAAGAAAATCCTTCTTTTTGTGATCCACATCAGCCATAAGTAGTTAACAATCCAGGGGACTTCAATTACCAGGGGATTAATAATTGAGAGATTTCCTCAACCAAAAGCTGTGTCTGGGCCATCACTTTTCACAGCTGCCAACAGAGCCAGCCCTCAGGAATGTATCTAATTCCATTTTGAACACACTTACACTTTTGGCAACATCCTGTGGCAAAGAGTTCCACAATTTAATGATGTGCTATAAGAGAAAGAACATCCTTTTGTTTGAAATCTGCTGTTTATCTCTTCCTTGATGTGTCTGATCAGTCTGTGTGTTCAGAAACAATCAATAATTATTTCTTGTTCCTTTGCCACACCATTTTGCTTTATAAAGTTCTCTCTTACCTCATCTTAGCTTCTTTTTAAGTTTATTTAGTCCTTCATTATATGAACAGCCATTCTATATTTACATCCCTTACTGAGACGTGGTGAAGACAGACACGTGCTGTGTACCAGAATCTCAAGAATGTTTTATTTACCCGTTGACTAACATTGTGCTTGCATTACAAAGAATGATCAAAAGTTTTCAGAGATTTGTCAATGAATGAGTCTTAGATCTCTTACTTCAGTGTTAAAAGCTACTGTTTCATTTTGCATCGTTATGAATAATTCTGATTCTTTTTCCCCATATAAATTACTCTGCACTTAGTGACTAGCAGACTACTAATTTCATACACAACTGATTATCAATTAGTGAGTATTGCACAATGCTTCTGGAACTGTCTGTAACAAGCTTTGAACATTCCAGACAATCACATGTGACCTGAAATTTTGTCATCTCTGGCATATGACAAATTTTTCAGAAATATAGAAAAGGGGAGTTGTAGTCTACCCTAAATGTAGTGACTTCATTCTTTGTGACTATTACTTTTAAACTGCAATCAGGCCAGTACCAGATCTTCAGCTCAGATCTTCAGCAGAGGAAGCCTGGAAGATCTTTTCTATTTTCTGTTGTTGTTGTCCAACAGAAAAGTACCATAGCCTATTTTAGAATCCAGAACTTCTGAATATTATTTATTACTTTGCTTTTGAACTGCTCTGGAAATGACTGTGACCCTTTCCAATTTGTGACTTCTGTCAGAGTTGCATTTGACAGCTTCTTATCTTTCTTCTGGTATTTGCAAGTCACTACTGTATGCAATAACACAAGGAGAGCTGAAGCTGCTACTTCAGGCAGGTTTCCTTAGTGCCCCCCTATCCTCAGAGAATGTCAGTATCCTGCAGTATGGCTTTGGGTAACAAACCAGTGCTGGGAAACTGTTCTGAACTGCTACCACTCTTGGTAGGTTAAAGCTGCTCCAGCTGAGCATAGGAACAGCTGAGTGAGTCTGGAATTGCTTGAAGAAGGGGTGAATGCCCCCTTGGAAACAGCATAGAGAACTCCATTTGTATGGGATGTTCACTCTATCAGCTGAAAGGCCCTAGGAGTTGTAACCAGGTGATATAGGCTCATGGGCTGATTTACCATCTGAGAGACATTGAGAGTGTTGATAGGAAGGACTATTAACACATTCCTTCTAAAAAATAAACTCTGTTCTTCCTTAAACAACAGCTTCTCCTTGAAGCAAAAGAACCAGCCACCTTGACTTTACTATTCAGCTTTTAAAACAAATAATTAAGACCTTGCTGACAGGCTATTAGGTTTTAGGTTTTACTCCTCGTGCACCTTTTGTTTATATTTGTATCAGAGGAGGACTAAAATCGAGCATGTACTAGTAGCTAATCTTTGTATCAGTGAATTACAGGTAAAGGACAAGTAAAAATTACAAAATCAACAGCAAAAACAAACTAAAATCTTGCCCATGTATGAGAATGTCTTTAAATTATTTTAAAAAGTCGTTTGTAAGCTGTTCTAAGGATTAACCAGTCTATCAGTCAGAAAAATCACATTTTATCATGATCTTTCTTTCAAAATTGGTAAATTATTTCCATATGGGAATGCAAAAAAGGTAACATGGGACAGAATCAAACTGCATCTCAGTAATTTGTTACCTGAGATACTCAGAGCTGTTCACAATCACTTTCATCAGCTGTGGATCACTCATGTTAAAGCATGTCCTCTTAATGAGTTTGTACAACAGGCCCACAGTTCCTTGTGTATTTTATGGAGTATTTTCTCACTTTGTCTCCTTCAGCCTTGTAAACTACATGTAGTAGGTTTGGAAGATGTTTTAGTTTTTCCTCCTGCATTTCGGTTTTCCTATTAATTTATCTCACCAGAGAGAAAAGACAATGTTCCTTGTGTTACCAGGAAAACAGAAGCTCTGTGGTTAAATCTTCTGCCTATGTGTTCTGTGGTGCTATATGGACAGCTAACAATGTCAGACAGGCCGCTGGTGTCACCCAGTGGACAGAGAGGTTGATCACAGATATGCGTCATGTAGAGAAATTTTTCTTTCTGCAGGAATAGCTTGTTCCTAAGTGACAAAAACAGCCTTAATTTGACTGTAGTGAAGATGACAGGGTGTTTAAAAGTACCTCTGTTCTATTGCCATGGCCAGTACTAAAATGTACAGAGCAAAGACAGGAAGCAGTGCACGTTCCTCACTGTTAGTAAGAATTGAACAAAGAATAACCAAACAATTAGAGGGTGCCCTCTCTGACTGGGAGAAAGTAACTAAAATAACCAAGCAAAACAGTGTTTGTGCTGGTGTTTACGGAAAGGTGTGGGGATTATCAAAATCCAATTTAATGCAATTCTGTGCAATGCAAAACATGATTGCATTTTTGTAGCCTAATAACAGCTTGCAACAGAGGTAAACAGCTTGTCAACAGGGGTGAACAAGATCTGGAGACTCCTCTCTTCACAGTATTACAACAGTAATGTATTTCAAAACATGCAATGTATGACTTGCATGCAAAACTTCAATGGAATACATCACCTGTAAATTAATCTCTTACAAAAAAAATTCTGGTGTTTCCAGATCACGTATGAAAACTATCTAAGTACTTAAAACTAACATCAGTGCATGTTCTATCTTACACTTTTTCCTGATTTGCAAAGAGTACTTCTCGGTGTTGGAAAATGGAAAGTTTCTTATTTTTTAAAAGACTAAAACGCTGTTGAGTGATGTACATCAAGGAATTTTTGCCAGAGATGAAGCAGAAATGGGGTTAAGTGCACACAGATGGCTAGCTCATATAAATCATATTCCTTTTCTAATGCTGTGGCAACTGGGATGTGCTTTTTGCCCCTTGCAGGTGGAATGAGAATGACCTGATGCATTGAAATTCCTGAACTGCTAATAGATAAAGAAGAGTCAGGGCTGCTGGGACAACAGTCAGTACTCCTGAAGAGGAAAGATTAGCATTCTGCTCTCCTGATGGCTCTAATGTTCTTAAAATGCAGTCACTAGTAGAAGTGGCATTGAAAGTTAGATAATGACTGTAATAGTTTTAACATCCCAAAAACCTGCCAGGAGCTATGTTAGGTCTCTTTTCTGGTAAGGAACCCTTACGATCTGAAAATGGGTCTGCAGAATTGATACTGTATGTGAGGGGGCAAGGGAATCTGGACAACCCAGAACCAATAAGGGAAGTACAATTATGTAATGAAGTAGGTGGTAAATTTTGCTTGCCCAATTAAGCTAGTAACATTCCTTCTAAATAAGCCTTTATGAACTCGAATTTCTCTTTCAGATCAGACAGCAATGTTTATTTACACTAAGTTTGATAACAGGAGCTTATAATATCTCAATTTCTCTTTGCAAATATATTCAACTCTTCCTAAAATTAACAACTCCTCTGAGAGGAGGAGTTGGACTTTATGAACCTGGACTTCACAGTTGCGAGCACAGGGGAGGTAGCTACCCCTGTGCAACTTTCTTATGTATTTGTCATAACCCTCTGGAATCTAGGCTTTCAAAATCTTATGTTCCTAGTATTAGTGGACAGGGGCCAAGCAGACCAACAGGACCAGCACGGTGAGTTGAGGAGGCAATACAAAAACCTTTTTTCCCACTTATTCCCCAAATAGGTTTTTGGGTCAGGCTTCCAGGAGAAAGGAAAATATGAACATTTAGGTCTGAAAACATCCTTACATTTTTCCTCTTAAGAGGAACAAATATTTAATTCAGCCCTTGATTCTTGGGCTAAAAATCCTGTTACTACTGAAATGCATGGGAATTCTCTCAAAGACTTCATGAAAGCCAGAATGATACTTCCTCTATGCAAACTTTTAAAATGCAAATCAAAAATTATAGTTTCTGTGTGACCAGTTTCTCAAGAACTGGAAAAATAAGACATAATGAAAGAAGTCACTTGAATGCCTTAATTGGTAATGAAGCTGCATGTATGCAAACTCAAATCCTCTTAACATTTAAATTTCAGTGCAGCTCCACTCATATCCAATGACACGTGGAATATTTTGAATACAGAAGTCACTGATGATTACTGTCATGCTCTCTATGCCAAGATGGTAAAAATGCCTCTTCAGTCCCTTACTACTACTTCCAATGTTAACTATTGAGATAACAGACAAAATTCGGGGAACACTGACACAAAAAAACACCCATTCCTTGTTTTAAAGTAAACATCATATTACTTATCTTTTGCCTTTTTGCCTTTCCAAACTTTACCTTACTCATATTTCCAGTCCTTCTACATACAGACTTAGACAAATATACTTTGTGCTGTGTATTTCCTTAGTACCTGGCCATGTGAAGGGAAGACAGTGTCTTTTATTAAATCACTACTGACTAAGTTTATACTGTAAGGAAAATTAACTGGTTTGAAATTTTCTAGCAGTAAGCTGTGTGGAATATTTGTTCACTCGTTTTTATTAGAAAGCACTGACTCCTGGAAACCAAAACAACAACAAAAAGATACTTTGTCACACTGCCCAAATGACAGATTTTTGCTCAACTGAAGCAAAGCTTCTAGTGGTTACTAATCTTTGGGTCCCAAATGCCACAGAAGTCACACACATGCCACAGAGTTTCCTGGTACTCTGCCACAGATTTCTTAGGTTTTCAGTTTTAGGGCCCTGCTTTACATTAAGGGATTGTTCAGGGTTACTCCCTCAGCTGTTTCAGAAAAAAGAATTATGTGAAGAATTAATCTAAGCTAGGAATGGCAATTTATTCCACCTTCAAAGATACAGATTCAAGTAATATTTAGTTTTCAGAAACACAAATTTTTTTTGGTAGGAAATTCTAGTATTTCTAAACTGTTCTCCTCTGGAAATATATTTTTTTAATATTAATTTCCTACTTTCCTGTAGAACACATATTTGGAATTGATGCCAGTCAGACATTTCTGGTGAGACAACTTTTTCAACAGTTTAGCAACCAGATAAACATAAAATTATTTTTTTAAAGCCTCTTTAAAGCTTTTAAGTGTGTGTTGGAAAACTATCTACCATCTGGTAAAACCCACCTGAGTACAAGGCATACTTCTGTTCTTGTTCTTCCTTCGTACAGCTGCTTTGTTTTGTCTTCACAAGTGTCCTTGTTTGTTTTTGAAGATGAGACTATTTTGACCTGCTCTTTAATGGACATTTGGTTGTCAGTGAGGTGATCAAGCTCCAGGTGTGGCAGATAGGGAATGTGATGATTACTTCAGCTGCACATCTTTCCTTCCTCTCCCATAATTCTGCAAAGCCCAGCAGGTTAAGCAGCCTGGGATGTCACCCACAGCTTGTCCCTGCCATGAGACAAAGTATCAAGGAGAATGTTACAAAGTTAGATTAACAAATAAATCAAGTACAGATTGAGGAGTAGCATAAAATTGTCTATACTAATGAGAGGCCTAGGCCCAGTCATCCCCTATTATCTAAGGTGCGCAGTCACCTCAGCATTTCAGGTGTTTCTTAAGGCCTGATGCAACCAGGAGTGCTGCAGATCTGGCTTCTGCCAAAACAGCCTCTGAAATCCAGCCAAGAGGAGAAAGAAGGATGTGCTTTAACTAGATGAGCTAACCAGGCGGGTTTCAGTAGCAGCCAAGAGCAGACTTCAAAGGTTACTCCCTAATTATTTGAAGGTCTCGTAGGCAACTCTTATATCAGGCAGTTGATTGTAGCATAGTAATTTTATATTCATGTGAATGTGCTATGTGTGTTGGCATTATTTGTCTTTTATAAGTGTGGTGTAAGACTAATTTGTTTAAGAAGTCCTTTGTAAACTGGGGGGATTCTGTAGGTTGTCTGATCCTGTAAAGCAGGCAGCAGGAATGTCAAGATCCAGAGCATTATCTTTACACCTCTAATTAAGATCATGTCATCAATAAACACCTGCCACTCTGTTCTTGTACACCCCCCTCCTGTTCCTTTAATTTTGCTCATATTTAGACATTGTGGAGTTTGTAAAAAAACCACTGTTGCTATTGACCCATAGGAAAGGTATCAATAAGAGCAGACTTGCCTCAAAGACACATGGGAATCTTGAGCCACCAAAGATGGAAGTCATGTCACCTTGTCCTGTTATGAAAAACTGCACACACAAAGGACAGCTGAGGATTATTTAAGTTTGAAAAGCTACGACTATTCTTACCCACACACAATTCATCCCATGCAGTGGTGTAATGGCTTGGAGGAACAGGTGAACTACTTAAATGTATGCAGAAATGAACTGCTAGTAAACTCTTACCAGCACTGTTTTCATGGGAGCCATCACTGTCCAACCTTAGTTCAGATTCCTTATGGTGAATTAACAGCATCCAGTATGTTCTTTCTCTTATTTACACAGAGCCCAGCCAGAAACAGCTTCTATGATTTGATGTTACTTACTTTCAGTAAAACAGAAGCCCTGCATGAGAAAATAACAGCAAATAAGGGAAGGTTTAATGGCAAAATGAAACAAATGAGCAACTTGCATCAGCAAGTGTGCCATGTCTGGGTGAAGTCACATTTCAGAGGATTGCCAAGGGTATTGCAAACCTCTCTGCTTTAATGGATTAAATGAAAAACCATTCATCTGAGACTAGCAGATTATTTAACATCAAATATTGACCATCTTGTACTTGAAAAGGCAAGGACTCAGGAAAGATGCTGTAAACCATACTCCATCTGTTTTTCTGACTGCCCTTATATATTTTTAAGGCAAACAAAGTACTATGACTATGACTCTAAACAAACTCTGGGAAAGCAAGTCTGAAGCTTAGATTTCCTATATATTACACTTGTCAGGTGGTGGCATTTGAAAGGACAGAGTATCAATCAAGCACAAGACACATAGGGCTTGTGTCTTCATAAATGCTGGTTTAGAGAACCATTGCTTCCAAATAGAGTTTTTTGGAGGCTACTATCACAACAAACATGGCTGATAATACAAAAAAACCACCTTATTTTCTAAAATAGTATTTAAAGATCTAATACAGGCATTTTTCCAAACCTTCACAACTGCAGATTTATTGTTGTTGTTGCGTTTAGAATGTCATATGAAGGCTCTGAGATACCGATACAAACACCTCATGAAAAAAGAGTGTAAATTCTTACTGTGTAAGTAAGCAGTCAGAAAAGAACCAGTTAGTGAGCAGGGGGAAAAGCAGTTATTTCATCTCTTCTCCTTGTTCCCCTCACTCACCTGAAAGGGTAAGAGTATAGTTCCTGCTACATGCCGTGAGGAGGAGCATCTGTTCTATAAGGAGAGGAGTTTCTTACTTGAAGCTTGGCTGTTCTCTTTCCTCTTCCCTTGTGATCTCTGCATACCTGAGGTAATTGAGAGAACATCTGCAGTGTGAATTATGCCCTTCCTTAAGGGCTGCAGAGGAAGGTCAGACATGTTCTGAAGGTGTATGCAGTCAATTCCCAAAACACACCGTCACTGCTGAAATCAGTGACAAAATAGGCCTTGATTTGGGAACTGATATTGTTTTTGCACTTAAAAATGTAACTCATCTACTCCATAATACAAAATTAAGAGGTAAGAGTGAAAGCTAATCACAGAACTATAGAATCACAGAAATTACAACTACTTTTTACTTCTTTTTAACAAAATCTTAGTTTGCATGCCAACATTCTGTATCCTCTAAAAATGTTAGCGATTCTACCATGTGACAGTGTGACTAGTAATTTAAATCCTGCAGATACTAACCTTTTTCAGATTTGCATCTGTGAATTACATCTTATGTAAGTCCTTTCAGAAGAAATACAAAGATTCTGTGGCTAAACATACTTAAGGGCTACATAGTCAAGAATCAGAAGAATTTTCTCATAATAAACTCTAATCTCCTCTAAATTTCAATTTTTTCCAATAGTTTGTCCAAAAAGTAGCAGTTTTGAAGAAAAGTATTTTATGCTAGTTGATAACATGGTTGCAAAGAACTGCTAAATGACAGCTAATGTCAATCTATCTGGTTTTAATGACCTCTGGTTATGCTTGCTTAGGGCAGAGAGAATTGAAAGGATTAGCTGGTATCTAAAGGTATAGCCCAGAGCAGGATATGAATTATGTTGCCTACTGCCCCTCTCCTCATAATGATGACCATGTCCAGTGTGGGAGAGTTCTTGGGGTGCAGAACCTTCACAGACAGGTATGAAAGCAGACACTAACAGGAATCCAAAAACAAGGACTCATCTTAGAATTCACATCTTGAAGAAAGACAATCACCAGGCATGCTTAATTTCAAGAGAGTATTTATCACTCCTGTTACGATTCCTCACTGATTTCATTGTAAGGCAATTAAATATTTACTGGTTTATGAAGTTTTGCTGAGTACTATCTTTAACTATTTGCATTGCTGACAACTGGAAAAAAACTAGAGCTATTTTATTGCTATTTAAAAAAAAAGCTTATTTGATTTTTGGAAGAGAAGAATATTAATTGAGAGATTCTGACTATAAGTAAGAAGCACTGTTTGAAATTCAGAGGAAAGATCATTAATAAGAAACAAAGGGCAGAGAACAACGACAAATTCGGATTTATCACAAAGTTTAGATAATTTTTGTCATTTCCAGCTAACCTATAAAGAAATAATACTTACAAGTATTTAAAATGCCACTGACTACAGATGATATTATGATACAAGCAAATATCAGCTTCTGTATCCATTTTCAAAAAACTAAAGTTTAGCTTATGAAATAAAGTTTGAATTTTTGTTTACAAACAAAAGATAGGTTAGATTTTGAATATGTTCATTTACGAGTTTATCTTCCCTCATTTAGACTTTTTCCTTGCCCATTTAAACAGAAAGATGTGCAAATGAGAAGCTGGGAGTTTTTTTGTAAGTACAGTGGCATTAGTAGTAGTAGTTTCATGGATTGTGTTCTAATATCTAAGCCTGTGAGCTACACATTGTGGACATCTTACAAGGGGTCATTTAATAACTGATAAAAATAATTTCCCAGAAGTTCAGGGGTAAATCAAAATTCCTCTTCAAATTAATAACATGTATACAAGCTTCCTATATGCAATGCATGCTTTTACCTTTTCTAGGCTAAATGGTTTCATACATAACAGGAAGATGTAAATAAAATCTAAACAAACAGAATTCTATTTTTGTTTTACTTAGTTTGTAGATTTTTTTCCCTGCTTTTCCAACTGTTTTATAAATACATTTTTCCTCAAAAATCACTGAAAAAATCTATTTCACCACAGCACGTTTTAACCTAACTTATAAGACAGTCTTTGTGATAAAGATATAGAGTTTTGGCTGGATAGTTAATCTAAATGGACAGATAGCACACTGCATGAAAGTGAAGACCAGGAAGATATCAATCAGGATTTCTTGGGGTTTCATTCAGTACCCACCTCCTACATCACAATAAATTATAGCTACGTCTGAATGGGTAGTCAGTACATTCAGTATTTGCTCTGGCAGATCACAGAATTCTAGATAAACTACAGACAATATTTAACCATCCTTTCAGAGAAAAAAAGAATATTCAATTTTGTTCCAGCTGCACTTAAATACAACGGATGTAGGGTGGTGTTGGATTCCTTTTTTTTACTTATAGATTTTTTTTCCGCGTAAGTTGCTAGGAAACTAACTATTGGGTACTTGTAGGTACTTGATCAGAACAAAGGGGCCAAAGGAGAGGAGTTGTAGCACGGTGCTCGGGTAGTTTCTCGGACAGCTGTTCGCTCTTGCTCTCGGCTTTTCGGAGAGAGCCAGGCAGGCTGCTGCTTGGGGAAGAGAATTCACTCCTGCTACAGAAGTCCAGCTCGGTCCTGTTTCTTCTGGTGTGCAGCGAGCCTCTGCCCCTGGAAGCGGCCACTGAACTGGGACCATGTTAACTCCTGCCTCACTGAAGAGGGGCCTGCCGCCGTGGTGGGAGCGGGGTCGCTACTGTCCCGCCCCCCTGCTGCTTCTTGGGCACTGCTCTGAGTCTCTTTTGCTGCTCTGTGGCCCGCACCCCCTGCCTGCCGAGACCTCCCTTGTCTTCAGCCTCAGCTCCGGAGTTCCTGGTCCATCTCTTCCATCCCTTCCCCTCTCGGACAAAGCCGCCATTCCCGCGTGCTCCCCGAGCCCGCCCCACAGCGCCCCCTGCAGCTGCATGGGGATCATTGCACCTGCCCCGCCCACCGGGAGCCACCAGCGCCC
>VYXD01010690.1:758833-891267 GCA_013397195.1 Hylia prasina
CCCCTTAATTTTCAAAATTATAATAATCCAGAGGGAGGGGGTTTGAATTCTCCATTCCAAGGGAGGCCCTGCCCTCCCTAGCAGACACCTGTCTTTCATACTAAGACAGGAGATAGAGACTTAATCAAAAATTGTGAATAGAAAATAATTAAATACTTAAGGAAACTAGACTGAAAAAAAAGGCAAGAATAGGAACCTAACTACATAGAAATAACTGTCCCTTTGGGCCAGACCTATAGTAGGTGGACATTGGCATAAATCTACAGGAGTTTGTATTTAATCTCTAGCTCTTCATTAGGCAGTGGCAAGGCAGTTAGCACATTTAAAAGGAAATAAACTTTTCCTTTTAAAGGTGTATTTTATGGGAAAGCTCATCAATTCCAGAGTTTGCAGAGAAAATAATATTTTTAAACAGCCTTCACAAAATGCAATCCTGTCACAGTTACAACACACCAACCCTTCAAACTGTGGAAGAGCTACACCCTGCAGCGGTGCCAAAGATGAGCACACACCTTCATGTTGCCACTTGTAGAAGAAGCTAATTGCAAAGCACCCTGCAATCCTCATTGCCACAAATTCACTAACTTTAAAGGGCAAAAAAAGATTTACTAACTCCTACAAGCTTTCATATTCATGTTTGGATGGAAGAAGCAGACTGAAGTCTTAAGGGGTGATCCAAGACAGTTGGTCATAGGTGAGGAAATTATCAATTACTCTAGGCTTTAAAGTCTACAAACAAGTTTTAGCGCTGTCATTCTCATTTAAATCCTGCAAAGTTAGCTTGTAGCTTAAGAACTGTGGAAGAAGACAGACGTCATTTGTCCAATGACTTCTGCCTAAAGTAAATGTACTGAGACAGTGCGTGTTTTGGAAGGTGGTGCTCTATAGCAGGAAGACCTGACCTCTCCTACCTCTCAAGCCAGTTGTACTTCTGAGGCAGAGGCTATGGAGTCAGACATGGACAGACATGGGAAGCTCTAGTCCTTGCTTTCCCTTTAACTACAGTGGGCAGGATTTGGACAACATTTAGACCCCAGTAAAAAAGTAACATTTTAGTGCATACAAAATTCTTTCTTGAAACTGTGGTCACTAATGCCCTTAGCGTTGTCTGTGCACATGGACCATGAAGAATGCCCTGGTGACACCAAGCAGGGGTCTTGGAACAGTTGCTATTTAATCCGAAAGTCAGTTTGCACCAGCCTTTTCCAGCCTCTGGCACTCCTACCCATTCAAATATTACGTTCAAAAACTAACAGCTTTACTAGACTCATTAACATTTTCATAAGGCTCCTGAAAACATCAAATTAATTTTATATACTTGTTAAATTCTATGATCTGTAACATTCTGTAATCTGTATTTGATAACATAAACTCTTTCAATAATTACATGCCTTCAATTTTGCAGACTTAGTAAAAACCAAAACTGTAGATGCAGCATGGTATTTTCAAATATCATGAAGATTTGAATATGCCTGCAGATTTTACAGAATAAACAAAAGTCAGCTTACAGGAAAAAAAAAAAACAACCCATCCAAGTAGTAATATTTGCTTATATGAAACAGTCATGGCAGCTGTTCAGAATTTTATCGCCATTCATTTGAAGTTATTCCTTTATATCAGCTGCCAGCCTGGTAGTATGAGCCAAGTAAAGAATTTGGTTTGGGTTTGGATACCTGTCATTCTGTCCAGGCCTTATGTAGACCTGGTATAAAGTACTAGGCATGGTGCCAGTAGCTCTGTAGTAAGTAGCAGGAATTTAAAAAATCACTGATCCAACCCCTGTAAATAATGAGTTTGTTTACAAACTCCATGCCTGAAGGCACACTTACTGACCAGGGTCACAAATGTTCTACGTCTGTTTCTGGAATTTTTGCAGCATGTTAGGACCAGCTCTGGTAACTAAAAAGCAGTGAGAGCCTTTTCACAGACTTCAGTGGAAAATGGATGAGGCCTGAAGTAAGGCAAACAACTGCCTGCTAGTGAATATGCCCAAAAGCAAAACAAGAACTGGCTCATTCATTTTGCCAAGCTCAGAAAAGACATTTACAAGACACCTCCAGCTGGGAGGATGGACCTCTGTTGAAATCCTGAATTAAAACAGTTCCAGGCAATTTGCTTTTCCTTCTTCTCACCAAGATGCTTCTTGAGTAAAACAGAGGTAAAGATACTCACTCATGTAGGTGCTTTTTGGAGAGATGTTCTTTGTAAAGAACAGATTGACAAGAGAAGTTGTGGATGTCCTGTTCCTGGAAGTGTCCAAGACCAGGCTGGATGGGGCCCTGAGTAAGCTGGTCTAGTGGAAGGTGTCCCTGCCCATGGCAAGAGGATTGGAACTCAATGATTTTTAAGGTTACCTCTGACCCAAACAATTTTCTAATTCTATTATATGCTAAAGAAATACAAGCATCATGTTTCCTGCAATAAGACACCTCAGAGAGAACAAAGATGTGAAATTAAAAAAAAAAAAACCAAAAAAAAACCACCAAAAAACCACCAACAAGTTAAGAGCAACAGCACAAAAAGTAAAGCAATAAATATTACCTGTGCTATACCTGCCGGGCATGCCTGCCATCACAAGGCCATTTCCATTCTCTGACCATTTGTTTTTGTTGGTCACCAGACCTCCTTCCTAATTAAGCATCACTGTTACGCTCTTGCGGTAAACAAGCAGAAATATGAAACCTGTTTTTCCTGGTGAATTTCAGTGAAGCAAACACAATCCAAGAAGCTCTCTTTGATCCTTAATTAAAGAGCCACTTTGCATATCTGCTCCTTCATCTGACTTTTCTCATGGTATGGGCCTGTGAGGCAGGTATAAATTTTTATCCCTGTGATACAGAGTAGAGTTGGGTTAAATTCTTGGTTTAGTAATTCAAATTAAAAATGTTGTTAAATGCTGTGATATTAATGACATTTCCAATTACTAGTAAATTTCTAGGAGTTCTAAAACACTTCAAAATCTATTGTAAAATTTAAAGAAAGAAAAAATAAAGTCAAATAGCATGTAGATGTCATGCATGTATGAGCTCTCAGTTGGCCATTTCAGGAACATTTTTATGTCTCTATATTGAATATTTATTAAGCATAACATGGATGCTGATAACATTATCCAGAAGAAAAATGCTGATGTTCAATTTACAAGGTCTGGTGGGCCTGAATCTTCAAAGGAAATCACCTGTGGGCTTGCTTTCCCACAAGAAGGGATCTGTTTTTACAGCTACATTTGAAATTGACACAGAGGATATAGAAAATACCAGTGTTCATCCTGAGTTTAACAACAGACCCCTTTAGATAGGAGACCCACCCTCAAAATGAAGAAAGCTGTATAGAAGAATAAGCATCCAAACAAATCCTTGCAATTGTTTTAACAAGATCACATAACACAAACCTGGGAGAATGAAAGAAACAGAACGAAGATGAAAATATAAAACCATGAGCAACACTTTTAAAATTACTTTTCTTAAAACAGGCATCTACTAAGATCTCAAAAAGACAATTATAGTCTTAATTTCTATCTTTATTAAAAACAGATTTGAAAAAGGAGCTGGACGAGACAGAAGTCAGATGCATTTAATTAGAGGAGACAAATGCAAGTATTTGGTGGTGGTGATCCACAAATATCTCAGTTCCTTGCTGTACATAAACTTTTCGGGGTTAGGTCAGTAGCCCCATTTTCTCCATAAAGTTACACCAATTATTTTTAATATGAAAAATCATAATTGTGGTTGAACAATACATAGAACAAATAGCATTTCATCAGTTTTTTTTATTACCTATATGATGCATTGTGCCTCACTGCATTGTGAGGCACTAAGAAGTGGTGAAGGAGACAAGAATGTGCCTGCAATTTGTCTCCATGAAATATCCATCTGCAGCTCATATCATGTATTCCAGGCACCCAGAAGACCAGCTCCCAATTGCCTGCTGGTCTCTTTTGTATAGTTAAATTTTCTAGTAAGCCAAAGTGCATTCCATCCTCACAACAAATGGTTGGGTTTTTTTTCAAAGCAATTTCCACCTAGCTTAGCAATTTAGACAACATAGTGTTTTGGGGCTGCTTGAAAAAATGGTGGCATTTGACTCCTAGAAGGGACTTGTAAAAGGGACAAGGTCCTTCATGTCCATGTTTTCTTCACCTCTACCTGACTTGCACACAAGATAGAAGTGGTGTTTTTCCTCTTCCCTAGTCAATATCCTCCAATGCCAAACTCTCCACGGACTTTTAATCTGCCTGAGCAAAATTCTGGCCACCAAAGACTGCTCCCAGTTTTATGTTTTTGAGTGAAGAGGGTAGATGAAAAACAATCAACCAAAACCACCCAGCCCATTGTTAAACACCCAACTAAGATATGACTCCAGGCTGCAGAAAAAAAGTTAGGCTGCACAACATATCACCTCTCATGTCCATTATTGTTCACATTGTTCATATCCTTGTACAGATTCATGCTCTCTGCACTAATTTGCAGCTTCAAGGTAGTGCTCATAGTGCACCTCCCTCCCTGCTAGGAAGGCAAATGCCGCCATGTCCAAAAGGGGTGCAAGTTCCAACTATAATGAGACCTGGATAAGGGCTAAATATGCTAATATAGAAACGCCCCTTGGAAGTCTGCAGAGCTTTGGCAAACAGTAACATGCTCAGATAACAGCTAAAATCAGTCAAGGAATTATTATTCTTTAGTTTTATGACTTCTGTTACATGCCTCTGCAGAGAACACAGGGACTAACATTCTCTATCAGCTCTGTATCCTGGGTATTGGGTCCAGGCGCATATGGATAAGTGAAGCCACTAACCCAGTCATGTCCTTTCTTGAACAAGCAGGCTGGGAGGAATGGAAGATGAGCTCAGCTCTCAGTACAAAATCCACCCACTTGACTAAGCACAGCCTGCTGATCTCCCAATTCCCCCCCCCACAACAGTATCAGCCTCAAGTGGCAGATTTCTGATTTGTTTCACCAATGACCTTTCCTTAAGACCTCTCTACAGGGAATTATATGATTTTGCAATTTTAAATTGTGTTTCACATGAGAATCCTGAGGTATGTTTTTAAACATTGATGGTAAATATCATTAAATACATTAGTCTCAGACAGAAAGGGATGTAGTAAGACATCCAAGATCATGTAACCTGCCTGTGGTTAAGCTGCCACCAGAAATGACCACACCGACCTACACGCATACATAGCAGAGATCCTTTGTCTGTAAGGAGCAGTCAACTTTGAAAGTCTATCTGATTTTTTTACTTCACCTTCGCCATCTTGTATTCCATATACCCGTTGTGCAGCTCTATGTTGCTATTGCTTACTTCATCCTTCTGAGAAAGAACAATAATTTAAATATTTTTAAATTTCTTTATCTAACAGCCAAATTGATACCTATTTCAGTAACCTGAGTGATCTTGGGAAGAAACCAGAGAGAGTTTGAGGCTGACTAAACTAACCCTAACCTAGGAGGCATTTATTTACTCCTTCCTTTGGCTGACATCCTTTTCAATCAGACCCTCTGTACACTGTTCTACATGTATATATGAGCACATGCCTCCAGTACTTTTATCTGTTAGTCCTGAAGCAGTTATAAAAATGTGCAGGTCATCGCAGTAGCATTATGGAAACAAAACCATTAAAGGAAAAACTGAGCACAGAAGCTAGTCAGTTTTGAGGTAAGCTAATTAGGTAAAACATCCGCTGATAAAAATCAAAGTAATGTTATTTCTTCAAGCCAATCTTTCCGGCTGTTCCAATTTTGCCATAAAATACTGCTCAGTATAAACTTTTTGCTGACCAGGCTAAGAATAAATATTTAAGAACACTAAGCCAACTCTCAAGACACTAACACAGTAATCTGGTGACAGCATCAGCATATAGCAGTATCAGAAGCAGCATTTTACTTCCAACCTGATGGGCCAACAGGGTCTGCAAATCCTTGCAAACATACTCAGGTCCTGTGAAAGGGAACACTTTGCTTGTAGGGAAACCTCATGATCTATTTGTGGCATAAAAGTTATCTTCAGCTAGATGATTAAATCAGCTGATTTCAGAGCTTTGGGGAACATGGTAATATGGAAGACCCCGGAGCAGTTGCACCACAGAAAGTCTCAGGTATACTCTCAGTGTTTGGACGAGCTCTGTGCTCTTCTTGTAACAACTGCAGGCCAGGATCCAGAATCCATGAGGGTAAATGGCAAAGACATTTCAGAGAGTTCTCTAAAACAGGTAATTTTAAGACATGATATGTCTCATGAGTGGGAAGACAACAATACTCATTTAAATTATCAGAAAATATGATGTTTCCTGTGTAAGCCCCAAACAATAAGCATTTTTGTTGCTCTTCTTTTTCTTGGCTTTGCAAACACATTGCATAGCAACTGGAAGGTGACACACAGAGGCCAGCCAAAAAATGCTAACTCCATGTTTTACAGCAGCATCAATGCTTTTGGACTTTGGGCTACTCAGTTCCCCAAGGAATTAAGCACTGATAATAACCCATGCCATGACGAATAATATGCCAGTATACTACACTATGCAACACATATGGAAAAGTGCTTGATTTTATACAGCCACTTACTACTAAACCTATTATTATGAACGATGATTTTCCACCTAAGATTAAATCTGAATAGGCTTATACTTTTGCCAATGTACAGGAACTGTCAGTTAAATAGCAAGATACAACAGTAGAAATTCAGAAACTGTTCTGCAGATACAAAATTATACAAGTTAACTTCAATAACCTGTAAGTAAATAATACCTATAATTACTTATCAGCAAAGATTTTTTCATTTAAACGTAGCCTGCTTTATAAATGTCAATGTTTCTTCCTTTGGAGAATTGATCAGGCAGTGTAAATCTTAACTATCCTGATACCTTCTGCATTCCTTGATGCTATTTAAGCACTTTAGTTGGTAATCAGAGAATGGCTGATGTATTTGGAAGCTACCATAAATTTTAAACACTTGGCCAGTTCTGTATGGGGATCCTCCAGGGTGTTAAGGCTATCTTGTACTATGATAGAAGGCTTAAATATAAGCAGCATGAAGACGTCTAAAGCCTGTCCTGTAAGACAACTGTGGTTGCAGCTGCACTATGGCAGGTATATTTTCCTTAGTAAATTATTCAGAAACAAGAACTCAGTGGGTAAAGCTTGTAGACACAAGAAATCCATGACCTGCTGTTGGGCATTCCCTTTACCAAATTAAGCAAATAAACCTGTGATGACAGACCAAGCAAATGGGAGCTCCCAAGAGACAGGAAAGGATATGGAGAGGTTAGTGGATGCTGGTTGTCTCGACCCTTTAGGTGCTCATCTGTGATTAGGAAAACTCCAACAGCTGCCAGACGATAGAGTGCCCTGGCAGATGCACCGGCAGAGTGCTGAAAGGAAGTGTGCACAGTCTTGAGATTGCTGACACAGAAGAGTAAGAGGCTGCCTGTGAGCACAAGAGCTAAGGGTGGAATCAATACTCACGCAAACTTAATAGCTCAGAGACACCAAGAGCATGCAACTCTACACCACAGTATTATAGAAATGATTTGTTACAGCCAGAAGGAAGTGGATGCCACATTTTCAGAAAACAACAGAAGAGATGGGATCATTTCATTCAGTGCCCATTTATTTGGTTAAGGATGGTCCTCCATGCTAGGATGCTGGATGTCTCTGCAGCACTTTTAACCTTCACCAGCCAAGGAATTTCAGTTCTGCAGCCCCAGTGGCACCTGACCAACTTCATGGCCAGCATTAGGAAGAAAATGAACAAATGCCCTTTTTTTTTTTTTTTTTACATGGCAATGTCCTTAAAGAAATCAAAAGATCAGTGCAGAGTAAGCAATTCTTCCCTTCAGATCATCAAATCTGTCCCTGTTTTAGGCAAAATTGATATAATGCCTTGTGAAGCACTTTTCAGTTAGTCCATTAGTTCTCCCATTTAGAGCAAAAGTGGAATTATGTCAAATATATGTGATCAGATGGTTTCCAGTAGGAAAAGGCTTAATATAATACCTGAAAGCAGTTAAGTCACCTTGTATTCTACTAGCAAAAAGTAATGGATCTGAAGATCTGTAGAAAACCTCGTTGGCAGATGATCAGAGATAATCAGAGAAAGACTGGATATTTTAAAAAATATTATATCCAAAAATCAAGGAGAGTTATTCTTTGACATTTTCTCCCTTATGCTAATCCATACTTCAGTTAAATCAGACATTCAGAATAGCTGTTCAGTATTGCATAATTCTAACCACCTCTGCTAGGAGCCATGTAACTCTTACCTCTTTCTTCACAGATGCTGGATGAGAGTGAGAAGCTGATTGTGATGGGTGCCTGACTGGCATCAATTTGCACAGCAGGAAACAGATGGGAAGAAAACAGATTGCAGTGCTTAGGATCATACACTGAAGGGTGAGTCTGCTTTCAAAAACATAAACCCAATTTATTGTTTTTGTTTTGAGGGTTTTTTTGTTTTGAGGGTTTTCTTTGTTTTGGTTTGGGTTTTATTTTAAAGAGGAAGACTGCAGTAGCACCTAGGCAGCTAGAATGGGCTGGACCCCAACCTATGGTTCTGCACTGAGGATTACTTACACTTGCTCTGGATGAAATGCTCTGGATGCAAATATTTTTGCTGGCGCAATATGTTATGACTCTACTACTCACCTTGAAAGAGGAGGCTAAAAATGCTTTGATAAATGGTTTGAAACACTGCCCAGTTTCACTGGCTTTGTTCTTCTAAGTGTTTGTACCTCTTGCTTCAGCTGCAAAGTTATTTCATCATGTCCTAAAACACTGCTATGCAGACAACTGCAGTACAACAAGCTATAAAGTGGAGCATGTTGGCCTAATCAGCCAGCTGAGCGTGCAGACTTAACAGAAAGTGCTTTCTACCCGTTGCAGGCCAAATATTTACACAGCATGACTTTACCTTTACTTCCAAGAGACATGTTTGGTGCCATCTCATGTTTTCTTTTATCCTTTGTAGTGCAGGCTGGTAAAGCAAAGCTTTTCTTGCATTATTCTCTTCTGATTTCACACTCTATACATTTGGATTCTAGAGCACCACTTTCAACATCCTCTGAGATTTGGCTTCACCTGGTTCCCACACTTTTGTATTACTACCTGACTTCTGGGACTAATTCTGGTAATCAATCCCCTCACTCAGTTCTCTCCACTACAGGTTAGCATGTTACCAGTCCCATACCCAGCAAGGAGATGCAACTTCTCTCCAAGTTTCTGCAACAATCTGGCAGCCACAGACATATTCAGTGTGTTCAGTGGTGAGCTCTCATCTGCCTGTTGGATCAAAGATGTTGGGCACATCCCAGGGTTTGAGCCCTCCATAGTGGTTTTACACAGGGACACATCATAAAACTGGATATTTTCCTTTTCTTGTATCACTCTTCAGGAAAGCATCTTCATGCCTTTCCATATGCTCTTCTGTACAGATGGCACTCCTGTCTTGAATTGGGCTGAGGAGAAAAAAAGCTGTATTATTCAGTGAGACCAGTTAAAAACCCCAGAACACAGACTGGTTATCTTTGCTGCCACAATCACATGCCAACAGGCTGGCAGCATGCCCTTACACAGCTGAGACTGAGCCACATTTCCTTCCAAGGAAGACACTCCTAGATCAAGCTTAGAAACACCTGTGCAGAGCAGCATGAGGAGATTTAGTGCCAAACCAGGATGCTTGCACTGACAGCATATGCTTTGGACTACACCAGCTGAAGTACAACACAATGTAATTTAACATGGTTATTGATTTCTCCTCTCCTATGTAAATTATTTTCTCTTGCCCCAGAGAATGGTAATCAAATAAATCCAAAATTTTCCTTAGATGTCACATGCAAAGAACTTTTCAATGTAATAAAACATTGAGTGTCTAAAACAGTCTTCTCCAGGAGCTACTGATTCTATCTATCCAATTTTCTGTTGGACTTTCTTTTGTTTTTTCCTAGTCTGGAAGCTGTGGTTTTCCATGGTTATGGCCATATTTATTATAATTAGAGGCCTGACAATGTGGAAAATTTCTTAACTTTTTTTTTTTTTTAAAATCTAAAATACAAAGAAAGTTTACCAAGAGAAGTCTTAGTCTTCAAGCCTCTAAACACAAACAAGCTTAGCTGTAACCACATGGTTATCCTTTCCAGTTTCAACGGTAGCTTCTTTCATTCTCTAAATGCACACAAATAAGTTCATAAACTGAAACAATCTGGAGTAAATTTCTCAAATTCCAAAGCAAGTTTGACAAAATAAGGTTTGTCCTTGGAACAAAAATACCAGTTTAAAGCAAATGTGATGAGATCTGAACTTAAAACCCAGTTATCCTGGGAGGTCACACCCCAGAGGAATGCTGTGAACACTGGCTCCCAGTATATTAGTCAGCAGACATGAATTTCAGGAAATCCACAGAGCTCTGCACCCAGCAATGTGCTACTGTTCACTCCAAGCCAAAACAGTAGAACAAAGCTATTAGTTGGCATTATATAACTGAATGTTTAAAGTTTTAAAGTTAAATATATTAAACTCATTAAATGCTGACAGCAGAAATGAACATTAGGTACCACAGCTCAAGGAGGTAGGGTTAGATGCAGGACACTGTCACCTTCCCATTCTTCTCTCTCTGCTCACACTGCATGGCAGAGTGCCAGTTCTGGCCCTGTGCTTCCCTTGTCTCTCCTGCTCTGTCCTGGCCACATCTACCTTGGGGGTAATCTCTGTGCCTTCCTTGAAAAACTAGCTCACAGAAACTTCTGTGAGTGGTGCTCCCACCACCAATGGTGATGCACTATCACCTGGCAGTAAAGCCAGGGGGAAGGTCTGCAATGAAATACAAGAACAGTTCTGGTTTCTTGCCTTTCTCTTGCATTCTAGTTTTCATCTACAGCAAAATGAATGACAGTTTCCAGTTTAAGACTGGAGGAGGTGTGAAGGTGAAATAGAAGGCTATCCTGGATATAAAAAATACCTGGTGAAAGAAACATACAGGTACTGCCTCCAGCACTGCAGTTGTAAACATTACTTCCATTCCATTACTCCTCAGAATGAAGAAGGGATGGAGCAAGGCAGAGGAAAGTTGCTATATCAGCAGGCTGTGGAAAGGAAATTGTTAGCGCTTTTCACGCTAACAGTGAAGCTGAGAAATTAATTTCTATGTGAGGTCTTGAAAACTTTCTTCAGATAAGAAAAGAACCTTCACTGTGTGAATGGGAATACATTATAAGTCAGTGTATTAAATTATATAAAATTGATTAGAAACCTCAAGTTCAAAATATAACTTTCTGATAATTTAGGTTCAAACTACTCTAAGCTAGGGTTTTCAGGAGATATGCCCTACAACTATTTCTGAGGACATACAATGTCTCTGTTATCTGAAAAAGAAGATTGCTTCTATATGCAGTTATGGCTCAGTGAGTACATCAAGAAAGATGCTTTTGTTATAAAAAATATTTTTATGACTCTATTATAAATACCAAAGACATTATTTAAAAACATCAGTCTAGGGACCCTTTGCTCTCTGTAGCCTTTCATCCCTCAGCAAGACTAGGCACAGGCACAGAGATGTGTTGTCAGGGAGATGCTCACTGCAGCATGTCCTAATGTATGTTTCTGCATACCTGCCTAATGCAATAGCTCTTGGTCACAGAAATACAAGGAGTCTTCCCGAGGCACTGACTTGTTTTGTTCATGTGAATCTTGTAGTTTAAAAGCAATCTGAAAGGTAAGCTCTAAAGAAGGCCATAAGCTGACTGACTTTTATCTTTCACAGCATGCATCTATTGACGCAAACTGAGAAGCATTTGCCTTGTCCCAGTCTGAGTACACACACAGCAGTCTGTGCTTCTCACGGTGACTTTCACCACTTAGAGAGATGAAATTTGCTTCTTTTCAGAAGCACTCATACATCCCTTGAAACCTGTCCTCCAAGGGACACAGATGTTGGGACACCAGCTGAGGCAAGGCAGTATGTTTGGATTAAGGCTGACAGGCTATAATCTAACTGGTGTTTGGCCAAAAAAAAAAAAAGAGGAATCACTAAGGAATGAGGAAAGAAGGCCACAGTAAAGAGTTAAACATGATTTTTTTGGTCTGGTTTTGCCACTTTGATCTGGCTACTTCATATACGTTATAAGAAAATTTTAGAGATGGCTGAGGAAGTACAAGAACCCTTTGTTCTCAGCAATGGGTGACAGGGAATATCTTTCCTTCTAGAGTCCGTAAGACATATTTGCTCTCATGCAGGAAACATTTTCCTTGTCTGCTTCCAGCATTTAGGCCTAATTTTAAACCTCTAGTCATAAAAATTTTCCCACTGACTTGGTGAATTTTTACAGCTGAGTAAGGACTATGAGTTTTGGCCCTAAGCTAAGAAAAAGAGTATTAAAGTGTCATAAACACATAAATAATGGCATCAGTCCCAGAACTACAAACAGAAAAAAAATATAACATCCCACTGTTCAACTCTTCTGGGGGCTGATATAGGCCACTTATGCTCTAGTTGTCCTTGCTCACTCTCTTTCCAGGATTAAACCACAGCTGTCAGAGCTCCCCCACTCCATTCCACACCATTTCTTGATGCTTACATACGATCTGAAAACAAACACGAAAGAAAACATAACACACCCTAAAAGAAAGTTTTTCTCTGAAGATCATAACTTTGTTTGCTTGGAAAATAGTGCAATTGGAGCAGTCTCCTCAGAAGAAAAACAAGAGAAGGTGACTCTCTGTGTTGTCTTTCAGGAAAGAGTTTCAAGTCCTGCTGAATGTTTTGGACTTCATTCAGCCATTCCCTTAATTCCCCAGCCGCTGCCTGCCTTTGTCCAGGAGGTTGGTTAAGAAAAATGAACAGTGAGAAAACAAAAACCTCTGGCTAAAAATGGTACTCACAGGTCTCTCCTGCCCATGGCCTGGCTGATACTTTCACCTTATCATGCTGTCTGCTATAGCATGCAATTGGGAAAAACAACATCCATTAATATAATGTGTTAAACATTAAATGCTAGGAACAGCTGGCTGGCAATAATAGAAGGACAAAAAAACCTCTGAGCTGGTTAAGGGCATTCTACAAGATGTGTCTCACTCTCTCTGCATCCCTGAGCTTGGATCCTCTTACAAGCAGCCAGATGGGGAACGTGGAACCAGTTGTTGGCCCGTTCATGTTAAAGTTTGCTTTGTCAATGCAGTCAGGCCAGCTTCTTACTTCCACTAAGCAATTTTTTTAATAGAACATTCCTATTTTTGCACATTGGTTATCATGCTATTCCCCTCTTAGTTCCTATTCTCTTCTATATGGTGCTAATTCTGGGTCTGGAAGTAGCAAAACCTGGAAACTGCTTAACTTTGCTTTGTCCAATGTGCTCTCTTCCCTGAGAGCCTGATGAACACAGGCTGGGAACAATAACACCATCTCAAACTATAGAGACACTTGGTTAATCCTGCTTCTTCTAGCTCACTCACAGTTTGCTTTCACTCTGCTGGGTTTCATTATATTCTATGTTAAGTGTGACACCACTCTACAATTTATTTCCAGCCTACTTTTTAAAAGAAAGGTTTACGTGAAGGTTCATTTTCAGACAAAATTGGTGGAATAAGACACTTGGACACACTTTCTAAAAATCATCAACTGCATAGACAATAGCAGCTCAAAGAAATGTCCCCACCTAAACAGAGACAGGCCAAACTGCTGAACCATGTGGCACAAGCCATCTCTCCCTCTCCCTTGGAGTATCACAGTGACTATGAATGGTGCCAGAGTCATTCTGGGGAGGAAAGAAACAATTCTCAGAAAACTGCCTTTGTTAGTTCAGCTAATCACAGAAACATTTATTCTGCTTGTGAGTTTTTTTTTCCTTTAATGCATTTCCAGATCTCATGTTTGCAGCTTCTGCATGAGATGTATTCGTATTTTATCTATCTCTGGCCAGTATTTCTCCTTCTGTCTTCCCTGGGCTTCTGTAGACTTTATGGACTCCTTTATCTGTAACTTCACTTACAGAGTCAACAAAATCCATGGTCTGGCAACCTGTCTGCTTTGTCACACACCAGATGGAACTGAACAGGGGCACAAGAACTCTTTTTTCAAGTTGTCAAAGGCACTAGAGGGGTTAGAGCAAGGGGTAAAGCAGTCTGATGT
Source organism: Hylia prasina (assembly GCA_013397195.1). Lineage (NCBI taxonomy): Eukaryota > Metazoa > Chordata > Aves > Passeriformes > Sylviidae > Hylia > Hylia prasina. Next base: position 772,947 of record VYXD01010690.1, read on the forward strand.
ATGAGACATTAATGGATTAAAGCAAACCACAAAATCACTGCTGTCAGATATCCTGGGACCATTACAGTGCCCACTGCAATAAACACACAACAAGAAGACGTAAGATGACTCAAAATGGAGAATTCAGGGAATTTGACCATTGATGCTCCCCCCTTTCTCCTGCTACCATCCACAATAAAACCCAACGCCAAATCAGCTCTGTAGATTCTGCTTCTGCCTAATTAGAAAACTAGAACAGAAAGCAATAAATCCAGAGTGTTCTAGGCAGTGTTAGTGCACATGCCTTTGTGTCATCCATTCTCAGTGTGAGAGCAGTGGATATCATAATGCTGTGACACTTGCCAGGACCAGGATGGATTTATATCAGTACTCGAGCATTGGCTTAGTCTTTTTGAGTTCTGTTCTTGTTGGGAATTGTAACAGGTCAGGAGTGAGGAGATACCCACGGGTGTGAGCCAGGGAAGTGGCAGAGGGAACCAGCCGGCTGGGGTGGGGCCAAGGGGGCAGAGTTTGTACCTCAGCGAGGAACGAGGTGTTACCAGTTTTCCCAAGCAAAGGCCTGCCTGCAGAAGCATTTTACAACATACCTATGCAACCAAGGCCCATTGTGAACCTTTATATGTTATAAATTATAATGGCTCTATATTATACTCTAAGTGTTATGTTCAAGTATAGCAAGGAGGAAAAGTATTTCTCAGCCAGCATGGTCATATTAGTAGAAAACCTGTGAAAAGTATGAGCTATGTAAATGTATTTTAAGGATTGGGCTGATTTAATACTACATTAGTGGATGCCGGTAATATTGCATTTTACCTTAGTTTTCTACGTAGTAGTAGAAATGGGATAAGGCAGTGTCCTTTATTATGTATTAGAATCTTCCCTTTTTTGCTCTATGTGACTTGGAACAAGTGATTTTTTTCCCCTTGAATTATTTTCCTTCTCTACACCAGCTATCTCTCGAGTAAGTCACATTTCCTCAGTGCGCTCAAATGGCAAAACCCTAACAATCTTACATGTCGTAAGGGAACGTAGCAGCTGCTCCTTCTGAGGGAAAGGGCTGTTTTTGTAAGATTTCCCTGCTCGGGTTTATCGCGCCGAGCAGCCGGCAGCTGCCCGGGCCCCGCCCCCGCGGCCCCCTCACGGGCGCGCGCGCGCACACCGCCGGAAGCACGCGTGCGCGGTCGAGGGCCCGCCCCCTCCCGCCCTCCCGGCGGAGTCCTCCGCTATCCCGGCGTGCCCCGCGCGCACCACAGAGCGTGGCGCCGGCCCCGCCGNNGACGTGGGTGGCTCAAGGATCCCGGCGTGCGGGTGCGGGGCGCCGCCGAGGCCGCTGTCGCTGCCCGCGGCAGCGGTGCGGGCTGAGGGGGATCCTCGCGGTGCCCGGAGGACGCTGTTGCCTTTCGGTTGGGGCTGGGGATGTCCTCCCCAGTCCGGTGTGCGCAAGAGACGCCACCACTTCCCTCAGCCTCTCCTATGCCTGGAGGGGAGAAACGTGTAAGACTCCTGCTGTAAAAGTCATCCCGCCTGGTGGAGGCTCTGCACTCCTCCCAAGTTCTCTGAGAGATCTGGAGCAAGTCTGGGCAAATAGCGTACAGGCGCGATGGTTTGGGTTTTAGCAGGCCATCAGTGAGCGATGATCGTGCTGTGCGTTTATAATTATCTGCTTCACGCCCATATTATCTCACAAGAGCAGGCTGCTGCTATGGGAAGAGGAATTATTTACCCTGGCAGAAAAAAGTAATCAGAAGTGTCAGGGTAATCTACCTTTATATGCAGGTTTCATTAACAGCACCTGTCACTGTACTGTGCTACAGCCTTACATTCTGGGGCTTCTTTAAGACAGAAAAAAGCATTAGGTGCTCAGGTGTCTGTAGGATGAGTACAGCATAATGTTTTTATGAAGTTTGGGCGGCTTTTGGTTACTAACATGGAGCTAATGTTTGACTGTAAACGTACTTTTACTTTACAAACAGGACAAGAAACTGATAAAGAAATGGAAGGTGCTCTTGATGATGTAGCAAGACAATTGGACAAACAAGCACTGGAGGAGAAAGAAAAAGATGATGATGATGATGGCAAGTATAACTTATATTTTCTTGTAACATTTCCAGTTTCAGCTTGTTCCAAGACTCCCTTTTAACAGACTGTTTACAGGTGTCTTACTTGGTTTGATTTTGGTTGAGTTTCTTTTTGGAGAGGTGAGATGCAACTATCTATACTTGCTGCTTTTTGTCAACAATTTTGCTGTCACACAAGCGTGCATATAAAAAATAACAGGAATACAAACCTTGTTAAAGGTTTAAAGGTATGAATCATTCTCACTTGCATTACCATGGTCAGAAGACATTTATGTTCCAAATTATGTCTCTTATTCTTGGCTTAAAACAAAATATACAGAGAAAATTTAAAGGGAACATTTTAATTAATAGGTTTTAAAGTCTTTACCAGGGACTTGAAACCTGCTCATTTGTATGTACAATTTTTCATTAAAATCTAATTGGGGGAGATTAATACATAAGCAAGACATGCTTGGTGTGTTGCTTGTGCTACGTAGCTGATTTTCTAAGCCAGAGCCTTGAAAGTGTCTGTATTGAAATCCAGATTGGGTCCATTTTTCTGTAGGAATATTAGATAAAGGTGCTGTGTTTCCTTTGATTTGATGACTGGTGTCAACAGAAATGGTTTTCAAAAAAACACATTTCTTAAATTAGTGATTTAGTTTCATTTTTCTGAATTAGCATATAAAGTTGGATCAGCACTTTGAGCAGTCTGCTTAGAAATCTTCTTAGTTCGCTTGCTGGAATTTGTCCTTTCATCAATTTTAATGAATTTGGTATGGAAGCTGAAAAAAATTAAATAAGAGTGCTGAGACGTATTAAGTAACAAATTTATCTTTGACCATTACCAATCTGCAGGATCAAGTTTAATGCAGATATTTTGCATAGAAATGTATTCCAGTGGTTTATTTTGTGGTATCTTTCAGGTTATGGGGTTGAAATTAATGCAATATGTGCTTTGCCATCATTGCAACCTGAAGAACTATTGAGGAGGGTAGTGAAAACTGTAAACAATGAAAAGAAATCTTCAAAATCATTAGAATAGTTAGAGTTCTATCTCAGGAGAAATAACAATGATAGTTGCAGATCAAGTGCTGTGCTCTCTTATCCTTTTTACAGTATTAACAATTGTATTACAGCATTTGAAAGCATAAAAAAATGAAGTGATGCTATGACTGAATTAATAATCTTCTTTCCCCACATATTAGACTTGGATGTGTTTTTAGTAAAACTAATGCTTTTGCAGAAAAATTAGAACTAATTAAAGTTTTTGAAGACAGCTGTGTTCTTTCCTGTACTGGTTCTCACTATTTGCCATCTTAATTGTGTCTTTTCAGAATTGTTTCTTTAAGACATGCTGCATTAGATAAAAATCAATAAAACACCTGTTCCCTTTTTTCATATTTTTTTCCTCTGGATAAGCCTGTAACTGGGTGGTCTCTATAACTTTTCAGCTCCAGGAGAGGTTAGGAAGTGCTCTTGGGATTTCCCTTGCCACGTTAAAATACACTAGTCTGTGACATTTTTGCGTGATACCGTGCTAAGTTATTAAATGGCTGTACCAAAATGATATATGGTTGGACTTGTGCTGTGCAAAGATTTGAAATTGCTTTTCTGGTGGCAGTTTTTTTCCTTAGCAGCCAAATAACCTGGAGACAGAGCATTGGTCAGATGCAGTAGTTATGTTTCTGGCAGCACAGTTAGTCTGCAGCAGTCCTCAAGGACATGAAAGCATAGACAGGGCTAGTTTGGCTCTCAGTTGGCAGTTTCACGTGCAGTGATGTATGAAAAAGCTACAATATGCAGATAGCAACAGCAACAATATTTAAGAAATGCTGGGGGTTTTTTTTATCCTTCAGTTTAGGCCTAGCCTTAAAAAAAAAAACAAACCCAAAAATCACTTGGTGAATGTACTGGAGTATGTCTGATTAATTTTTTTGTTAATGATTCGGGCACTGCTCAAGGTCAAGACAAATATGACAATAGTTACCACATTTTAAAGAAATTTATATGCACTGGTAAGGATTTGTGGTTGCCTATGAAATACAAATTGATGAAGAATCTAGTAGGTTGGGACTGTGTTACAGATACAAAGTATTTGTGTTTGCAATTTTTTTTTACAGAAACTTAAATTAAGATACTTAATGCCAAAATGAGCTAGGGAGGAGCAAGAGTGACATTATGAAATTTGCCCCAGCTGCAAAATTACAGCACTCATCTTGGCATAAAATTACCAGTGATATTGGCCATCATGAGAGGCTTGAAATCTAGTGACTGGAGCAGCTGGTCAGTGTTTTGGTTTGGTTATGTTTTTAAATACAAGCTTCTGTATAAATACACTCAAAATGGAATTCTTTTGACTTGATTCTGGAAGTTCTTTTATGTTCTACATGTAGATGACTAGTATGTGTCTACTTTGAGAAGAATTTGTGTTTAGGGCCAGAAGGTTTAGGTAGCACCTGAGGTACTGTGTGTGAAGTAAATCGGCACTGGATGTAGCCAAACCTGACCTCTGTACAGTTGTTGTTACCTCCCAAATGTGACTGTAACTGGTGTGGCTGATTCTTGGTACTTAACCTGCTGTGCTCCCTGGAAACCTTCCACTAGTATAGATTCATAGAATATTTTGGGTTGGACGGGACCTTTAAAGGTCATCTGGTGCAAGCCCCTGCAGTGAGCTGGGACACCTTCAGCTAGATCACATTGCTCAAAGCCCCGTTCAGCCTGATGCTGACTGTTTCCAGGGATGGGGCATCTTCCTCCCCTCTGGGAAACCTGTTCTGGTGTTTGACCACCCTTGTATCTCCCACATTCAGTGGTTTTGCTAAGTGTTGTTTGTGACCTTCCCTGTTATCTCAAGATTAAACTTATTCTGGCCTAGTGTGCTGTTTTCTTTATTTCTTTGGGGCCTTTCTCTTTCTAGATGCACAGAGTTCTTTTAGCTGAGCATCAGAAGATGGGGTAGAAGCAGTAGTTTCTAGCTTTTTGTTAGCTGTTGTGTCTAATACAGTTCTCTCTCGTGTCCTTCAACAATTCCAGGCATCTATTTGCCTGAAAACAGAGGAATATGTGGTAGGACTTTCTGAAAACGCTTTACCTGAGCTCTCTTTTTTCCTCTGGTGATACGTTTGTTGTTAACTTTCAAAACTATTTTCTTAGGTCTATGTTTGGTATAGGGACTAAAAATGCTGATGGTTTGGTGGCAGTTTCTGAATGTTGTCTTTTAATCCATTAAATTCTGTGAGAGAAGTGTTTCCAGATAGTCCAGATATTTTGTGTTTTATTCAAACTTCTTTGGTTCTTTTGAGATTATTTTATCTTCAGCTGAGCGCTTTCTTTCCTATAGATGGAGAGGGTGAAGGAGATGGCGCAACTGGGAAAAAGAAGAAGAAGAAGAAAAAGAAGAAAGGACGTAGGTATCAACCACAAAAATACAGACTGTGTGCATATTTGGTATTAAGTGTGTGCAAGTGCTGTTCTTGTAGCTGCAACAAATTTAGGGGTGCAGTTTGTGTTTGTAGGCTAAGTCTGACCAAGTTGTCGTCTTTCTGGTATCCCTGAATGCCATTGAGGGCATGTGTTGGCTAAATAAAGTCATGTGAGGGCATTGAGATAAAATGTTGTCCTGGTAGAAGCCCAGATTCTAGTTAGGGGGACTTAAATAACTTCTGCTGTTTAACTTTTATGGTTGAAATAAGATGGTTAGTATTTCCAGTGTCGCATGTGTAACACTTCCTTAAATTATACTCAACAGCTAAGGTCCAGACAGATCCACCTTCTATTCCAATATGTGATCTATTTCCCAGCAATGTATTCCCAAAGGGAGAAGAATGTGAATATCCACCAACTCAAGATGGGTGAGTGTTTTGAGCTTAATAAATAAATGCTTTCATTTTGCTGTGATGGAAAAAAAAAATTAATGTACAACTAAATGGATGAAATGAGTAATGTACTTTGGGTTTTGCCCTTTTTTTTTTAACTGGATTATCCAGGACCTCACTGAATAGAAGTCTTGAGGCCAGAAGTATTTGCCTTTCTCTACCCTTTTAATTAACGTGTAGCCAGTATGAGCAGAATTGCCATGAGGCAGGGGGGCCTTGAGACCCATGGTACCAGCAGACTTTTAGCAGGCAGCTTGTAAGAAAAACGTTGTCTCGGTTAGAAGTGAGTGAAGGTGTAAAATTCAGGGAGATGAGACACTATTATGCAGCAGTTCTGGGACCACTGAGATGCCAACTTTTTCCTTACTTTTTGGTAGAGACACATTGATCTCTTCATTTAATTTGAAAGTCTACATGTTACATTCTATACTTCGCTTCTCTGTCTTGGAATGAATATGTAGTTATTGTAGCCTCGTCTGTTCTTGTAACTGATAGTGATGTGGAAATAATGTGCAATTCCACTAAGCAAGCAACAGCTTCCAGAGGTTCACTGCAACAGAGATCTGCACCCTTATGTTTTTACAGGAGACTACTATTTCTTTATGCATTGTTAGAATTCAGGCACGCCAACTTGAATGAGTTTTCCTGATTTTTGTTTTCCTATGTGAAGTGTTGTGGAAGGTCATATTTTACCTGGGAGAGACACAGGATGTGTAGCATAGAATTAGCTTGAATTGTATGCAAACTTGGATGAAAAGATTGAGTATTACTTAAAACTTTGAAACTTGCCAGGAAACATTGAATCAAAGCTCTGAAAAAAAAGTTTAAACCAAAGGGGGAGAGTAGGTATACATTTGTATATCTGAAAGCATTGCCTAGTTTTCAATTACTTTTTCTTCACAATGAAATTACTTTGACATTTTTTTTATTGGTTATTTAAAGTCAATGCCTGTTTCTCATATTTTTACACCTCTAATACATATTCAGCTATTGAAGATTAAAATATTTGCTCTGGTTTAACTACTGTTTATTGAAAAGTAAAAGGAAAAAGCCATAAAAACAAACCTCCTTTTATAACAGGATTTAAGTGGGGTGTCTTTTCTGTACTGCGATGTTCTGCTATGTAGGAAGAATATACACTTCTAAGGAGCCTAAAATAGTTTCCTCATTTAATGTGCTTAAGCAAATATGTGCTTTAGTTTTCTTCCTAATTTAAATATTTAAATCTTACTATGCTACTTTAGTATTTCTTAATATAAGCAACTACCCTGACATTAATGCCAGGGTATTTCATATTCTGAGTAATAGCTTCGTTTTATATATTAGTGGAGCATTTTTGTGCCATGTCTTATTCATGCTGAGGTCAGTAGGGTTTTGTCTTTGATTTTTTTAAGAGTTCCACTTCTATTCTTAACTGTTGATGTCATGTGCTTTCTAAAGTTGCCTCTCATCAACCTACAATTGTGTATTTTGTGTGAGAAGTTCAACTAGAAGTTGTTGTCATTCAAATTCCAGCAAAAAAATAGCAGATTATCAATACTTCCATAGACAGCAGACTAACAGGCTTAACATTTTTATATCTCCAGTATTTTTTTTGGAAGCTTGTGTTTTTTCTTGAAGACATGGAAATTTGAAGTGATACAATTGGGAGAGCAGAAAATAAATAAGCAGTATTTCATGATACACCAGTTTTGTTAAAGTAGAATTAAGGAATTCTTGAGCCTGCCTACTTGTTTCTGCCTCTGTGCTGTTAAAGAGTCACAGACTGGTTTGCTTTGGAAGATACCTTGAAGATCAGCTAGTTCCAAACTCCCTGCTGTGGGCAGGGACACCTTCCACGACTTCTCTGGGCAACCTGTTCCAGTGCCTCAACACCCTCACAGTAAAGGATTTTTCTCTAGTTTCTAATCTAAACCTACCATCTTTCAGTTTATAGCCATTACCCTGTCTTTTATCACTGCATGACCTTGGAAAAAAGCTCTCCCTTTCGGGTTCTGGAAGGTGCTGTAAGGTCTTCCCGGAGCCTTCTCTTCTCCAGGCTGAACGGCCCCAACTCTTCTCAGCCTGTCTTCGTAAGAGTGGTGCTGCAGGTGATTCTGGGCCATGAGTGCACGTTGCTGGGTCAAGTGGAGCTTCTTGTCTACCAACACCCCCAAATCCTTCTCCTCAGAGCTGCTCTTAATTCATTCTTCACCCAGCCTTTATTTGTGATGGGATTGTCCTGACCCAGAGTGCAGAACTTTGCACTTGGCCTCGTTGAACTTGATGAGCTTCACACAGTCCCACCTCTCAAGCCTGTAATGGTCCCTCTGTATGGCATCTCTTCCCTCCAGCATGACTGGATTATCTGGGTGAAGATAATTTGAGGAAATTATTTTCTGGAATTCTTTGATCACTAGAATCTAGTTTACAATGTGATCCTGTAAAGGTTTGTACTAATGAAAACTGTAGGTTGTGAACTGGAGTGAAAAGCTGGACCAAACGGCTTGGAGCAAGGGTTGAATTTCTTTAGCTGACATGTGGCAGGCAGCACATTAGAAAACTGCCAAAAGCTTGTTAGTTCATGTACCTGTTGGAGGACTTGATGTTTGGTGTGAGGCCTTCATGTGAACCAACTGGTTTTTGACATGTCCTGAAGTGCTTAGGCCCTATCAGAAATTCTTGTTGCCTCCCTTCTTGAGCTCCCAGGAGTGCAGCTTCTTCAGCAAAATGCTTTGGGTCTGATACAGTGTTTTTACATGTAGAGGCTGTTCTGTCCCCCAGTTGACTTGCGTGAGGTGACTATGTGCTGAAATACAGTGAGACAGAGTGAGGATGGCTTCCTGCCAGTTTGCTGGAGTTTGCACTCAAGCCTGTGACTGATGGCAGAGCAGCTGCCCAGACTCTGTCAGCAGTTCTTGCTACCAAGGAGTGTTCGCTGCTGGAGTCCAGAACAGTCTGAAAGGATCCTTGAGTCTCCATCCCCAGTGTTTTTCTGCAGTGCACCTTTTCCATCTTCAATGACTGCTGTGCTGGCCAAAGTCCAGTTTTCAAGTGGCAGTGCTGTTTTCTTTTTTTGGTAGAGTTTGCCAGATTGAGACAAATTTTAAGAATAGTATTTGTGATGCTTGCTATTGGAGCAAGAACACTGCTCAGAAAGGTACTGCTCAAATGTGGGATTTCTCCTTTGCCCTTTTATCTGAAAAGGAGCAGAAAGTTCAATGGAAACAAGCTAAACAGTCTCAAAATATTTTGCATCCTCTGATCATCTTGAGAAAGATTTATGGGATAGCCTGTAATCCTTCTTTATCTTTTCAACTCTTTTTAGACACTCAGTATAAATATATATAAATTTACATATAAGTATATATTCTTAGTTCAAAGTGCAGCACAACTGCAGGGCATAGTCTCTTGGTTCACTTGTACCTGTTTTTTGGCTGTAAAGAAAACTCAAAGTGGAGCTAAGTTACATGTCTATGAAACAGGTAAAAAGCTACACCTTTAGATTTCAAAAATGAATCCTGTACATTCTGTGTACTCAGTTGTTTGCTTAGAATCAACTTATTTGCAATAATTTTGAAATTTGAAAACCAGTGTATTTCAGCATCTTTGGTCCACCTTATCCACCACACTTTTTTTTTAAAGATCCACCTGCCAGCATGTGTAGCTGTGTATTGTTCTTAGTAGTTTTTCTCTTGCATAGCATGTGCAGAGTTCTTTGAGTCATCACTAGGGTTTTTTGCACTGTTGTGTGGCTGCAGCTTCAGCATTAGAAGGCTTCTCTCTATTTCATGGTTAGTCTTCTAGCTAAGTTCTGACAGTTGTTGGAGTATTTAAAATAATTACATTTTTGTTTGTTTGCTTTCATGGAACCTTAGTTGCATTGGATTTTTGCATAATGCAAAATATATTCAAAGCTAATCTTACACTTAGTCCTGTATTAAAACATATTTGTGTATTTGTTCTAAGAACCTACCAAAGAGCAAGAATGAGCGGTGCTCTCCCATAACAAATGTTAATTCACCATCCAACCTATTTAGAAAGTAATGTTCTGGCTTGTGTCATAGTTACCATGCACTGTGTTAGGTGTTATTACCTAAATATTCTGAGCATGAATGAAAATAATACTGGAACTGCAAGCTCTTAAATTTTGGAGATACTTGTTGTCTGTGTCAGCAACAGTTTCTGGGCCAAGCAGCCATACTACAGTGCTGAGGTTCATCTCTATACAGGAACAATGCTGAATGAATAAGATCGTGAAAAAAAATAAACTTTTTGCATGAGTAGAGCCTGTTTCATTTTTTTGCCCTGATAAACTTAAGGTGGAATTGCAGGCATTAATATGAATTTTATATGCCTGTTCTGTCTCTTTGAAAACTTGGGCAAGCTTCAAGGACCCTGCTTGTCTGGGCCTTTGGTATTTTGTTACTGTCTTTCACAGCTGCTAGTCTGTGGTACTGAGAGACTTTTTTTTGATAGGCTTCCTTTATTCTGAAAATTGTATAAATCAGAATCTTTTCTGTTACACAGGGGAATGTAGACCTGACTGGTTAATAAACACTTTGCAGGCTTTAGACAAAAGTTGTAATGACTGCTGAGATTATACTAACTTGTTTGAAACATTTCCTTTATTTTCAAGGCGAACAGCTGCTTGGAGAACAACTAGTGAAGAAAAGAAAGCACTAGACCAAGCCAGTGAGGAAATCTGGAATGATTTTCGGGAGGCTGCAGAGGCACACAGACAAGTGAGGAAATACGTTATGAGCTGGATAAAACCTGGAATGACAATGATAGAAATCTGGTGAGGACACACATCTTCTAGAAGACCTCTGCTATAGATTTTCCTTAATTTTCCAGAGGGGGAGAGATTTAATCTCTGTTTTATGCGCTTAATTCACTGTGTAATGAGTGTTGAGGAGATTTGTGTCTGAAGTACACAACCAGAGTTGCCAATTATTTCCTTTAAGTTTCCTCTTGTATTTTTAGCTTATGCGGCTTTGCAGGCCTGGGATTATACTGAATTTTAAAATAAGCTTTCCATGATGTTCACTTACTTTGATTATATGCTTCATTTAGATTTCAGTGCCTTTGCTACTCTGCAGCGATGCTGGGAGAAGCAGCAATAGCAGTTAGCACTGCTGCTGCTTGCCAGAATTGTCATGAAATGCCATGTGGACAGTGCAGGTGCAGTCTGTGCCTGAGACTGAGCAGAGAGGCATAAAACCAGCATGGCTGTGTATTCAGACCAGGGCAGGAAGGTTTGGACTATATTTAGTCTTCATTGACTGACTGATGTTGCTGGTGGAGACACAGTGGGGTTTTTTATTTTCCTCAGTTAGTAAGAAATAACTGAGCAAATGGATTCAGATGAATGTGAATTTGATTAAGTTTAAAGAAATAGCCTGGACTGATTTTTGTGCCTCTTCCAACTATTACTTTTTCTGTCCTTCAGTTTATCTAGATTGAATGTCTACTGTCCAAGTACTGCACTGATCCAGAGCAGTTTAGCTTCCAAAATCAGGTGCTTTCAGCCTGGTGTGACTGAGGACTGTGCTGACAAGAGTAGGATAGTAAGAAAGCTAATGGGAGCTGATCCCCAAGGTAACTGTGCTAGGGTAGCAGAAGGACATAATGTACCATGAGGGAAAGTAGAAGAAAGGCAGCTCACTAGTCTGGGTGAAACAAATCTGTCATAGTGAATTAGACAGTTTGACTGTTCTAAGCAGTCATTTTCTCAAAACATGACTATTCTTCCTCCAGTACCTCAGGTTATGGGGCCTTCCTGATTAAAATATGGTCTCCTTTTCATATTTCTCTGGCTTTCTTAAAATCAGAGTTTGGTGCACTGCAGTGAGCTGCAGTTTACCTCATTCACTGACGCTGAAGGAGAATGCACCGGTGGACATGTATTTGTGGATTTGCAGTAGCTAGCATCTTGAGATTCAACAAAACCAAAAAACAAATGCTAGTCTCACAAGGTTTTATTTTATCATAGTTGTCACTCATTTTTTAAAAAAAAAGGTCCTTTTATAATCAATTTTTTTTAATAAATAAGAGGCTTTACCTCCTTTTTCCCACCTCCTTTTAAATCGCAGTAATTGTAAAAAATACATTTAATTTGCCTAAACTTTGGTTGTCTAACCTCTGCTGCTCAGGAAGAATGGGTTAAATATGCTTACAAGGATAAATATTTTAAACTTAGAATAAAAACAATAGAGAAGGACTCATTTTTGCCCAAGAAAGGGTAGAGGAAACAACACAGAGAACTGAAGATTGTTGTGTTGTGCCTATGTTTTTCATCCTAGGGTTGTCTGTGTACTTAGCATACAAATAGTTTGGTTTGACATAAAAACATTTGCTTTAATATTTTTCTAAGGTTTTGTTCTTGCTTTGATTTATTTGAAGTCATCATAAGAAACACTAATGACAACTGTCCTATTCTTTTATTTTCTTCTCCCTCCTCTCTGCCTTGTAGTGAAAAACTAGAAGACTGCTCACGTAAGCTGATAAAGGAAAACGGTTTAAATGCAGGTCTTGCATTTCCTACGGGGTGTTCTCTGAATAATTGTGCTGCCCACTACACTCCCAATGCTGGAGATCCAACAGTCCTGCAATACAATGATATTTGCAAAATAGATTTTGGAACACATATTAGTGGTTAGTTTTCATTTATTAATTACAACTTTGAGAATGTTCTTCAATGCAAATACTATGAAGCTAACTAGCTTTTGCTGATTTCAGGTCGTATTATTGATTGTGCTTTTACAGTCACATTCAATCCAAAATATGACAGACTATTACAAGCTGTAAAGGATGCCACAAATACTGGAATAAAGGTACGATCATTATATAAGTAATTTACAAGGTCTTTTTCAGTAAATGTTGTGATTATTTTTCGTTTGTATTTGCACTTTATTTTCAGTGTGCTGGAATAGATGTACGTCTCTGTGATGTGGGAGAGGCCATACAAGAAGTTATGGAGTCTTATGAAGTTGAAATTGATGGCAAAACATACCAAGGCAAGTTCTTTTCTTTATATAGGGATAGTTGTTTAGACGTGTATCTGTATATAGATTTGTACAAATACTGATTTTGATGTAGGATATTGAAAAGACTTTTCTGCTAGAAGTATGATATGAGTCTTGCATAAATACATGTTTGCAGCCAACTTGCCTTTCCTTTGGAGAAACGTCCTTTGCTTATCCTTCCAAGTATTGTATCTTTAACAGATAAGATGAATGCTAAACAACAGTTTTGAACTGTACGGATGATTTGATACTAGCTGTTTGGCTTTATTAATAAGCTTTTATTACTCTTGGAGTTGCTGCTCTTTAATAATGAAGCCTTGCTAAAGCATACAGAAATAACTCATGTTCTTGGCTGATGTTTGTACGAGATGTGTGGATAGTCTGTGTTTGGCTCCTCTGCAATATGACGACTCACTAATACACTTCTAATATGGGATAACAAGCTAAATGGCCCTAAAGGTTTACCATTTGTTAGGAAATTTCCTGTCATGTTAATGTTTTCTTCCAAAGTGAAGCCAATTCGCAATTTGAATGGACACTCCATTGGGCCGTATAGGATACATGCAGGAAAAACAGTACCCATTGTGAAAGGAGGAGAAGCCACAAGAATGGAGGTCAGTTGAGTTCTTTATTCTTTCTGTTAAATTTCCCGTATCATTGCAAGAATGGTATTTCCTGTGCACTTTCAACTTGTAGGTTTTGTGATCCTGGTGAATAATTGCAGTGGAATAACTGCTGTACTGTGTAATGCTCCTGTACAACAGTAGTTTTGTCTCAGTGGCTTCTTCATTTTAGCCCTGGAGTGTTCAGGTATCTAATACTTTCTGGAGTTGGAACCTTGGAACCCTGCTATTTAAAAAACTAACCACCAAAGAAAAAATCCAAAAGAAACCCTCCGCTGTTAAAATCTGAATGCCATAGTAATACTTACTGAAACTCCCACATAATTATTGCTCAGTGTGTATATGTTATTAAATGGAGTGACAGAATGTTGCATTTAGGAGAAAAGGACAGAAATTCATATTAGGGGTAAACTGGAATTCAGTAAATCAGAGTTTTCATGAATGACTTGCAGGTCATTCATACTCATTGTTTGTTTCTTCTATAATGAAATCTTCTCTCACTCAGGTAATTCTTGATAAATACATCCATAGTGTCATTTTGGATAACTTGTTGTGAGTACTGTTAGATATAGTATTTTTCCTGAAAAGTTCCAATGCAGTTTTTCTCTGCAGATACAAAATAATTAAATGTATTTGTAGTTAATGTGAGAGGCTAGTTGAAAGATGTTGGTTGGATGATGTTCTGGAGCAGGGGAGGGGCAGTGGCTGTACCTGATGTGACAAAGTACAAGTTGGGATGGCAGTTTTCAAAAATGGAATCTGAGATTTAGCCATCATTTTCACTGAAGCTCTTGTTCTAATGAGGTAAGATTTAAAAGATGGTCAAGACAAGAAGCTTTTAGTTTCATTCTAAGCTTCATCACTAATGATCACCAATAAGTCTATCAGGGTAGGTAAGACTTCTAAGAGCTGAATAGGCACAGGTATGGTGTGAACAGGATTGTTTTTTAAGGTAGGCTCACTCTCATCACCCAAAACTATTATCGTTGTTGACATACAATGTGCACAAAAAGACAAAGTTTTAAAATCTTATCTCTAAGACTGTGCAAAGGGATTAAGAGTATTGGAAAAGAACGACAGAATGACTTGTGTATTATTCTTAGTTTGACTTTATTAATGGTTTGGTTTTGGGGAGAAAACATTTTTTAATTTCTTCAGCTTCTGTAGGTTACTTAGGACATTATCCTACATCTTTAAACACAGTGAGTTTGGTAATGAAGAATGTGAAGCATAGCTAAGGTCTTACTGTACTGCACTAATTATAGTATCAAACTGCAATCCAATGAGTTTTGTGACTAACAGAGTCACTGATGATCCTTATTCAGAAAAAGTGGGTGTTGAGTGAATCTTGTGGCAGCATTGTGTGGGGGTTTTTGAGGGCTTGCATTTTTTTAATGAGTCAGTCAAATATTCAGGGACATCTTCAGGAGTTTGTCTCGAATTTGAAGCCTGTGTTACTGCTTTTCATATGGCTTCTTAGTTTGGGCTTGTGATTTTAAAAGTAGCTTAATAAAATAAACAGTGCAGCCTGTCTGTCTGTGTTTGATGCCCCAGCTTCTTAAGTCCCTGTCACAGTTCTGCTGTTACGGATGTGTGAATGCACTTGGCAGAAATGAATTTGTATAATGGCATTTCAGTATGTTCTTGGCTAAAATCTTGATCTTGCCCTTGTCACCCTCATTTCTTGAAGAAATTAATCTTGTGGAATGGAAATGAGCAGGTTAAGGGTATGTACTAGCACCTGTTACCAGAAAATTCTTGTAGAAATGGGACAGAAAGTTCATCAGTGCAGTAAGTGTCTGTAATTAACATCTATTTGCTGTGTCTAAACTATACATTTCATAGGACTTATTTCTGATTAGCAGAGGAGAACTACTTCCAGTTAGCAAATGTTGTTTCAAAGCTCTGTTAGATGTATGCTTTGACAGTGTTTTAACTGCAAGGACTTTGAGAAATTGTGTCTATGTCTTGGTTTAGAAGACAGGTATCTGCTAGGGAATGCTGGAGTTTCCTTGGAATGGAGAATGTAAACCCCACTCCCTCCAAATTATTATAATTTTGCAATTAAGGGCCTTCAGGCAAAGATTTGGGAATAGGAATAACAGTTCTTTTATTGGGAATATTAAAAATACAAATGTAATAGTACAAAAAAAGACAAGTAAACAACAAACAAACAAAAAAACCAGAAAACCCTGACAGAGTCAGGGACACAACCTGACACGCTGTTAGTCAGGGTGTTTGGAAGCAGTCCTCCTGTAGAAACAGATGNGTTTTGGTTCCATAACCCAAGACAGTCTAGAAACATGCTGATGCTTCTGGCTTGAAATAAAATGGTACTAATGTAAATAGTCGATGATTTGGACATACCTGTAACTCTCATGTGTGAAATCTCCATGCTGATTTTTTTTCTACATTGATGTGGTGATTGCATCTATTCACATTTAATTACTTCAGAAATGTATTCAGAAGTGGTAATACTGAGATGTATCAGAATGACATAGTGTCACATCTTGCAACATGTTCCTTTTTTCTCTCCTTAGGAAGGTGAAGTGTATGCTATAGAAACCTTCGGTAGCACAGGAAAAGGCGTTGTTCATGATGATATGGAGTGTTCTCATTATATGAAGAACTTTGATGTCGGGCATGTGCCAATAAGGTTGGATTTTGTTGGTGTATTTTGATAGAGCTACCACCCCCTTGGGATTCAAATTTGGTACCATGCATGTTTTTCACTAATTAATAGACTGTCAGAGGACTCAAAGGGCAGTACTGGCAACATTGTTACAAATACACTGATTGTTAATGTGGAACAATATGGAATTATTTCCAAGAAACCGAAAATGGAGAAAATATGTTTTCAGAATTTTATATTGTTTTTTAACAATCTTGCTACCATTATTTTTTAATTATTAGTAATATATAATTATATTCGTGTATTCATCTGTGTATTAAATGTATAATGGGTTTTTTTAGTAAATATCTGTACTGTGGTTGTGTGCCACAATCTTTCTTACTGCTGTTCCTAGAATCTATTAATTTGTGCCGTCTGTATTATTTTATGGATATTTTGAGAGTTTTGAGTGTTTGTTTTAGTGCTTTGCTATAAAATGAAGAAATTACTCATTTTTAGTTTCACTGGGTTTGCATTTTGCCATTTCTAGGACTGCATATTTTCTGAAACAAAGACTACTCTGGTCAGAAACATAGCAGGCAGACATGCTTTTCCATAGCACATACTAGGAATGTGAGAGAGGATGGGAAGAATTAGACTAAAGATTGCAAAGGAACTGCTTGACTGAAAATAAGCTTAGTTCTTAGTGGATCTATAAATATATATATATTTATGCCTGTGTATTGTAAGAAGTACAAATAAAAAGCTTACTGAGTATTTGACTTCAGAAGTGAAAACTCAGCATTTTAAACCACGAACCTTCTGCCAGAATTAGTTCAGATTACTGACCACTGGATCAGAAAGCATTCCGGTTTTCTTTATAAAATGAAATGTCCTTTTATTTTTTAAGAGAAAGACTCCCATCCCTATGTTTAGTTTAGCTTGCAGATAGGTTCACAATCTGTTTCGAAGGATGTCTATTTGCTGGAGGAGAGTGCACTTTATTTTCTAAAGAGAACATGTGGTTGATTTAGAAAGACATCCCAAGTCTAGGCAGTCTGAAAAGACCTTGCAATTCACCTCACCTTATTCTTAGCTGGTGTCTTTTATTTCTGTAGCGAATGCATGCTGGTGATACCTCTTTCTTCTCCAACACATTCTCATTTTTTTTTTTCTTCAAGGCTTCCAAGAGCAAAACACTTGCTAAATGTTATCAATGAAAACTTTGGTACTCTTGCCTTCTGCCGCCGGTGGCTGGATCGCCTGGGGGAGAGCAAATACCTGATGGCCCTGAAGAACCTGTGCGACCTGGGCATCGTGGATCCGTACCCGCCCCTGTGCGACATCAAGGGCTCGTACACGGCGCAGTTCGAGCACACCATCCTGCTGCGCCCCACCTGCAAGGAGGTCGTCAGCAGGGGAGACGACTACTAACTCAGAGCCACCTCAGCACCTTTATACTCTAGGCTTTCTTGGAACATACTATACCAGAATTAATTTGCAACACGTTGTCTGTTTTAACAGTGGACTGATGTTAATACTTTCCATATTTGGAAAGGGAGGAATTTAATCTAAGGCAAGTCTTCTAATTGTAACTAACCATGGAAAAAGCTTTCAGGCCTTTAGAAATACTTCAAAAGTTACTTATTTTTTCTGTTCAGGGAAATATGTGCTATAAAGCTCAATTTTTAGTTTGGAATGAGTTATACATTTTGTTCTGAACATTTATGATAAAAGATGCTTTTCAGATATTTATATGATCATATTCCTACTTGAATGCTTTGAATGACTACACCTGATTTCTGCGTCCCAGTCCTCTATGATACTGCCTTTTAAACTTCCTGGAATCCATTTTGTAAAAAATAAAGATAAAATTTTCAAATCTGAAAATATATATACTTTTTAGAAGTCTGGCTATGATTCTGGTCAGGAGTCCACTGGGGAACTGCTCTATTAAATATTTTGCAAACCTGATTTGCTGTTTGTTGTCCTGAAACTGGACCTTGTTTTGGCCTTTCATGCTTGTTTAAATAGTCTTGTCAGTGCTGGGATACAGAGCAAGAAGTCGTCAACACTTTACAGGACAAAATATGACAACTGCAGTAAAGGTGTGTGGTAAAGGTTTTGAGTGTGCTAGTCATTAGTTTAGACTTCAGCTGTATTAGAACATGTCAAATGTACCTGTGGTCTCTGCTGCTAGTGGCATCAACATGCAGCTTCAGGCTGAAGTCAATTCAATTTTAGTATATTTGCCCACATAATCTTGCCAAATTTCATGTGATTTCCTGTCTTTTTAAAGTTTTGCACAAGTGGTGGGGACAAGGAAAACTATTTTTGGGTGTTAAAAGTTACTTCATACAGGCAAAATGATCTGGAGCATTTGATGTTTTCTTGTCTTCCTGCTGCAGTGAAATCTGACTGTTGAATCTCATTTGTAAAGTTAAACTAAATCCCATGGCTCTGCAGGCCTATACGCAGTATGTCTTCCAGTGCTCTATCTTTACCTCATTACTTGCATATTAAAATGTTCAATAGTTACTGGTGATTAAAATGACAGCTCTGTTAACAGGTCAGTAACAACAGTGCCTTTAACATAAGTGCTTAGGAAACAGACACTTCACCTGCTCCTTTACAGTCACAGCCTGTCTCTAGAGAAGAGTTCATACTAACTTAGAAATACCAGTTCTTTTCTCTGTCTTTGGGTAACAGCTGCCCTGATTATGTGAGCTGCAATTTACAGGGGAGCAGTGTCAAGTACTGCCTACAGTTAATAGATAACTGGTGGGTTTTTTCCCCAATTACAAGTATTGTTTAAACTCAGTACTGTTTAAACTTGCAGAAATGGATGAAATGGGATACTGAAATGTGTATTTGTGCTGTTGCTGTTTGAGAATCTTGGCATCCCAGCAATGAATTTTAATTTATGCAGCTGTGTGGTTATGTGAGTCTCAGCTTCCCAAGAAACAGTAGCTAGTGTAGTTTGTGCATTGCAAAGTGAAAGCTGGCACTTGAAAGAATCTTTGGTGAGTGGGGGTGCTGGGTATATTGCTGCTGAGTTTTTCATTTATGCTAACAAGACCATGCTCTTCTGCACTACTTGATGTGATATGAGCAGGTTCTTGTAGCCTGGCTGGCTTCCAGCTCACCTATTTTTGTACAAAGTTTGCTAGAAACAAGAAAAACAAATCTGTTTCAGTTCTTGCCTGCTTATTGGTGATTTCCAGACTTTTCTCTCTAGAAGGTGCCTGTTTAGTAGTAAGTAGCTCAGTGGGACTTGGTATTGTTTCTACAGCTTAAGGCTTTCTTAACTTCAGTGATGGTTACTTTGAAACCATTTGGTTTTACAGATCAATTACATGTTTTCTTCCCCCCGCTTCTTTTTTATACCCTGAATATAATAGACCCAGACTACCAGAGCTAGTTTGGACTATGGCCTCAACATTTTAATTTGCTGGCTATTTGTTAGTTGGAGGCTGATAATCATGTATAACAAGTTGCAGTGGAAATGACTCAGAAAAATACTTGCAGAATGTGATGATTATTGCCCATAAATTTAACTGGGTGTATCTGAATGCAAGTGTCCTGTGCTGCTGGCCCTCCTGGCATCCTCCTGCCCAGCAGCATAAAAGGCAAGCCCTATTTCTATCTCCTTAAAATATTTCCTACTGCTTTCATGCTGTTCAGGTTCCCTTTTCCTGTTGCTGTAAGTGGTAAAAGTCCTGGTTATGTTGTCTGGTAAAGTGAACTGTGCTCCCTTGTCATTTGACAAAAATTTACCAAAAGACTTTTGAGCCAGATGTTGGAAGTCTGTTTTCAAATACCCAGAAGATGGGGTCATCTTGTTTCTTTTACATGCAGCACCAGAAACGGTGATAATTTTTGTAGAAATTATTAGGAACCAGACTTCCAAAGCTACTTGGCATGGTTTTTCTTTCACACAGACCTTGTGGGACGCATCATTCAGAGCACGTACAACTTGACCCTGAGTAATGTGTCCTTTTGATGAAGGCATGGCCTAAGCTTTTCCTAATTTTAGACTCAATTACTATGCTTCTCCTGTTAGATGTGGGTAAGACAGGGCTGGTGGGTACAACAAACACAGCTGGGTGAGTATAACTACAGCATTTCAAAGAGGAGGCTGAAATAGGGCAGTAGGGAGGCAAGTGCCGTTCCTGTTCCAGCAAGAGAACGGCTGCTGTGTCTTTTCTACGCAGTTGTGTGGTGTTCACTTCAGTGTATCAAAATACTACTTGTATTTCAGTAAATACCGTGTAGCTTGAGAAAAGCATGGCATGCTTTGAAGCAGGTTATAATTTTTTAAGACTTATGCATAGTTACTTTTTTCTACAAGGATTCAAGAGGCTTTTCTGGTTTTATAATTTTGAGTATTTCTGTATTTTTAAAGTAAAAGAAAAACCAGACAACTCTGCTTACCATTTTTGACTTGTGTTTTTGCCATGACAGGCACTCAACTCATATAACTCAGTCATACTTATTTTAGCTTTGCTTTGCATTTCGACTGCTGCTTACATCTCCCTTGTTTTACAAAGGTACAGGGCTCTAGGAAAAGATCCAAAAGCCGTGTAGGCTAGTCAGCAGTTCAGATGAACAGCAAATTTTTTACAAAGTTGTTTTGGAAGTACCTGTATCCTCAGTTTTTGAAACTACTTTTTTTTTTTTTTTTTCTTTCAGTAAGGCTAAATCACTGAATCCCTTAAATGGGAGAGGGCTCTATAGAAGCCTTCTCTAATACTACAGGAAAGTGAAGGCATGTGCTATCAAGATGTACAAATCAATTACCACCTGGGACTGGAAGCTGTTACTATTTTTCAATTTAAGGTGAGGCCACTTTGGCCTGTGTGCGGGATCCCTGTGATCTCTCAGCACGTTTGCAGATGACACAAAGCAGAACGAGTGGCTGGTAGGCCAGCTGGGGGCACTGCAACACAAGGGGAGCAGGAGGGGCCCAGGAAATGAGACAAGAGGAACCTCATGCAACTCTACAAAAGGAATGACCAGTGCTCCTGGGCAGGAATCACAGGCTGGGTGGGAAGCAGCTGCCCAGAGAAGGACCTGGGGTAGAAGCTGTCCATGAGCCACTAAAGTGCCCTTATGGCAAAGGAAACCAACAAACTTAATCTGGTTAAGAGGGTACAGAGCTCCTACCTGAACTGGTTAAGTGTTAAGAACTGAAGCAGAAGCTGTGGAGAAGAGCATCTGAATTAGCTCATCCTTGTGGTGGACTGCACTAATCATCTCTACCCTCCCCACTGCCTTGATTAGGAGGACTAGAACTCTTTCTCCTCCCCTTCTCTTGTCCTACACTTGTCCCAAGTGCAGCAATGGAAAGAAAGCTGGATTTGCTTTTGCAGAGCTAATGACATCTCTCAGAGAAAGCCTTGAGACTCAGTTATCTTTGCTGCAATGCAGGGGAATAGCTGGAAACACAGCCTAGGCAATCTTTCTAGTAAAGATGGAAGGGTAATATTCCTTCTACTGGACTTGAGTATATGCTTAAAAGTGAAGATTGAGACTAATGAAATCTCACACCCAAGTTGCTCTCTACATGTCCAAAGCCAGACTTCCTGAGTTAATGCCTGAGTCTCTAAAGACTCCTATGAATCTCCTCAGAGATGTGCTTGCAGGAAGAAAAAGTAGCAGAAGCCTGAAAGGCAAATTTTATGAACTACCTGTAAGTAGAAAAAAGTTCAAATTACGTTCATTTCCTCACCAGCAAGGACAGCAGAGAAAGTATTTGAAAGACTGAACAGCCCTAACAAGTACATTTGTCAGATCACTCACTTCAGCACGTGGCTTTTGGCTAAAAAAAGAAAAAAAAAGAAACCAAAACCACAAAGAACCCAACCAACCAAAAAATTCCCCAAGCCAACATGTGAACTGTTTCGCACACTTAATTAGGATGAACACAAGACCAAGAAGTTTGAGGTGAGGCTATGTCCTTGCTATAATCTTTCAGAAACAGAAATGATAGCAAGTCATTAAAAACCACAGCTGCTAAATCACTGACACATAGCCAAGCAGCTGAACAGTTAACACCTTAACCCCTGTTAGACAAAATCTAAAAATAATTTTTAAAAATGTAATGAAAATGTAGGAATTGATTCCAGTACACACACACTTTTCTGTCCATATCAAGGCATTTTATTGAGGTATAAACTTTGCAGAAGATGAGGTAACAATTTGCATAGGACTTACACAATAAACTAACTTCACAATTAAAATTTCATTGGCATTAACTACTGTACATGGAGGATTGATAATTCCTGCTTATTAAATTCTCCTCACTGCACAGTTCTGTTAATGCTAGTGGTAGGACCATGTAGGATAACGTACAGCAGTTGTGGGTAATGAAACCAGACTGAGAATGCTTTCAATGCAAACATTGCAGCTGCTTTCCATCAGCTGTTTGTTCAGGGATGAGTGAGACAGACAATGCTTGCTACAGCTTAAAGCTGGTCCAATTCAAGAAATGGGATGCTAATGTTCTTGTAGCAATGACAGCGAGGTGAAGTGAGTGTGGTTTTATTGTTGGGGCATTACTGAATTTTTTATTTGTTTAAGAAAACTTTAAAAATTTTTGCAATAAAAAAGCCCCTGGTTGTTAAAATACTTTGAATTTGGCACTTGAGTTTCAAGTTGTCAGGTTTGTTAAGGCTAAAACATGCAAGTCTTGGTAAAGATACATTCTTGTGTTATTAAACACTCCTCCTACAATACTTACATGAAAGGAACTTCATGCTCTATTTCCTCAAGTTCAGATTTTAAGAAATTCTATCAGTGTATCTTTAGGATAGCCATTCAAGCTTGCAAAATAATTTCACAGAAAGTTGCCTACGAAAAATTCATTTACTATTTGACATGTTTAAACATTCCTTGCTGGTGAATGTCAATATTCTAAGACCTAGTAGCAATTCCTGCAAGACAGTAAGAATCATGGTATCATTAGAACTATACTATAAAATGTACACAAGCATATACAGAAAATTAACCAGAAAAATATCAGTTGCCCATTGAAGTAAATTTTCTAAACCAATTCAAAAATATTATCAAAATACAAAACCAGCTTAAAAAAATAGCCTGAGGTAAAAGTTAAATGCACATAGCAATCTCTTCCTTAAAAAAATAGCTGTATTGAAATTCTAGGTACTTAGAAAGTTACTTACTGTCAATAAAAACTTTTGCTAACCATTCATTGTAAAGAGTACTTCAACTAATACAAAACTATATAAACATTGAAAAAGTACAATACTGTACTTCCTTTTAAAAATACATAGTTATGACAATTTAAACCTTTACCATACACACAGTTAACTGGCTTTGGATTAGCTGCTACTGTTGTCCATGGAACAGCCAGCTAATTCTGTGTGCTGCTGACTTTCAGCTGTGCTAGGACAGGGGACTCTACTACGTCCATTTGCCTGAGTAAGTCGTTGGCTGTAAAACAAAATGTAGGCTTGAGCCTTGCATACTTCTTCCATAGTGCACATGTTGAGTTTTGAGTCATTGCAGTGTACCCAAAATCCTACAAGAAAGAAATATACCAGAAAAAAATGTCATCATGACACTGATTTTAAGTAATTGCATCATATTTAATAATTAATTAGTGTTTGGTCCCATTTAATGAGTTGCATACAAACAACTTTTCAGCTGATCCTTAAATTGAGGTTTCTTTGCCTCAGTGTTTTAGAAGCCCAGCATAGCTTCCTCAGATGTAGGAGTTCATAGCTAGAACACACTGAACAAGGCAATACAAAAACTGAACTGTTGGTCTACAGAGCTGCACTTCTCGTTCCAGGCAGATCAGCTACAACTGATTCCCTTTTGCTTTTAAGAAAAGAGTCATTGTATCAGTTTAGAATTAGGAACACCCCTTTCTCCCTCACTGCTCATTTCCCAGCTGGTTCCTACCTCCTTCAGAATTGTAGCAGTAGGCAGTGTAGTGCCCTGAGCCAAATCCTTTCCCGTGATGCATTACCACAGCAGACAAGTCGTAGATGAAGCAGTCAGGCAGGAGAGACTTGAGGGACTCCCGGCAGCAATACGGCTCCATGTTTAGCATTTGATCAAAACTAACATGTACACCAATCTTCTCACGGTGATTGCGTCCTGACCACCTGGAAAGTTAAATGAAAGGTTACTTTTTAAAGAAAGAGCACAGCATTCTGAATTATATTTGAACATAACATAAAATTCTATTATTCTGTGCACAAAATAAAAGCAAGAGGTTTTTTTTCTAGGATTCCCCTTTCACTTCTTTATTTCAAGGCCTTTTAAATGTGTCTGTGGTACCTACTGTTCTCATCTTCTGAAACATCCATCTTAAGATCTGTGCAGTGGTAAGTTGGAAGTATTTCCCACCTGTTATACCTCTTTGGTCTTTCTCATTTATTCTCTCTCATTTTCAGTTTTCTTTGTATGAGGGACAGATAGTAGTGATGTTGGGCTATGAGTCCACTTTCCTATTCTGATTCTAAATGTATTCATGTATTTAGACATAGGAAGGCTATCTGAGACTTCCACTGAATATTGTCCAGGTTTATGCATTAGGGATTATGAGCATCCTACTCTACCTCAAGATATCACAAGATCAATATTTACCAATAGAGTTCAGAGCAAGGTTAGTAGGTTTTGACCAAAAACAAGGACAAAATAATTTTGGTACTAAAGTAGCAAGTATCTGAAATCCAAAAAGTTAATTCCCTACTTATGACATATCTTACTGATGCTTCAAGTGAATAAGAAAAAGCAGTTTCTAGTAACTATTTCTCACCATACTAGTAAAGGGAAATGAAACTGATGCTGAACAACATTGATCCTAAGCAATGGTAGAGCAAGACTCAATCTGTCAGTTTGCAACACTTTTTGCTGTGGTACTACTTACCTAAACCGTTTAAGGTGTAATCTGAGAACCTGAGGTAGTCGACACACCATAAGCTGCTTCTGAGCTTCTGTGAGTATAACTGGTTTAGAAGAAAACTTCCTTCGTTTTGCTGAGGTCAAACACACAGTTACACAATACAAATCTTGGTAACAGCCTTGTATTTCAGTGTAAGTTTTATCCACAGAATTTGTGTGGACCTAAATATCTGTGGTACGTGCCTCCTTAAAAAGGATACGCTCTGAGAGCCATTTTGCAAGGATTATTTTACAATGCAAGTAAAAAAAATCTTGTGGTCACTTACATTAGTCACCTTAATTTAAAAAGGTGATGGCTTCTTCAGCTGGGAGTACTTACTAGAAACCCCATTAGTCATGAGACTGTATCTAAATGAAGCATTACACTTCGAAACATCTTTTGAACAATTTAATCTTCTAGGGGGCAAGTAACAGCTTCCAAGTGACCACACCAGGACATAAGGTCTTTGTTTGCAATATGCTTTTAAGACTTCTATACTGCACTGTCAGTTTATATTTTACACAGAGAACATATGCATGAGTACATACTGCCTTTACTCACTGTTGCACTGATCACATGCATATATCTTTCCTTCCAAAGCTTCAGTTTCTGTAAACTTGGCCAGCATTTCTGTCAGCAGACACGGATACTGAGACGACATCTCCTTGCCATTGCTGTGATACCTCTCGGGAAACTCCAGGGACAGGTCCCAGAAAGGTTCTATGGTATTTGATTTATTGTCACAGGCAAGACATGTAACCTGTAAAAAAAGATATTTCACCAGCTGCTTACACTCAAAAATGTACTTTGCTAAACATGTACCATAACATAGCTCTAAAAAGAGATTCTTTTTCCTAGAGATAACCAAGGGTAACCAAAGACAAGACAAAATCACTTAACAACGGAGATGATACACCTAATTATACACCTAATTTCTTTTCTCTGAAGCAGCATGTCGGAAACTGTTATCACAAACAAGTAAGCGTTCTTATGTTTTACCGAGAAACAGAAACAGTGTCAAAATGTTCTGTCTGGGACTGTCCAAAAGAACCAGCTGGTGAAGTCTCAGGAGTCTTTTCTCCAAAAGGAAAATTTACATAAGAAATTATAATATAGGTTAATTTAAAAATAAATTCAAAATAAATCAAAAACACACACACAAAAAAGAAAAACAAAACAAAACAAAAGAACAGCTGGGGATTTTAAAGTCATATCCTTCTTACTTTGTAAGTCTTCCAGGGAAGCCTGGATTAGGAAGCACACTTCTTCAAAGAAAAATTAACAGGTAAAAATAATTTATTTCTTCTTTCAGTAAGTGGATCCATCGTCACACTAGGAAAAGGACAAGCAGTAAGACAACATAAATAAAATGTAAAGAAGTGAAGTGAGTCAGCCTGGAAAATGCAGATACTACAGCAGGAGACAATATTTTATTATAACATTCAATACTTAGGAAAGTAAGTTAAAAGCAGTAGCTCTTCTAAGCTGGAAAGACAACACATTAGCTGTTGGATGCTTCCCATTTAGGAAAACACCACAAATTGTTTGGAACAATTAACACAAAGACATAGTAATAAAGGAATGAAAATTCCTGTGACATCCAAAGATTGTTATTTCACAGGGACCCCTTTATGCTGCTGCTGCTCTACATAAATTCAGTGTAGTTCCCTTCAGTTTTGGTTAGTGTGAAAGCACACACAGTTGTGTTCAGGCACTCCTTTGTTTTCTGCTGAAGGTTTGCTGTTAGGTAATTATTCACCCTGCTTTGTTATTTCATGATCATTTATACAAGGACCTTTCTGTCACCTCATGGTACCTTCCTCCTAGGTGTTCTTGCAACTGCTCTCAGTAGCTGGAACAGCTTATACTCCATCTCTGCATCAGCCACCTAGTGCACATGTGGATTTGTGTCCCAGCATGAACATTTAGCAGTGCAGTTAGAAAAGCTGTTAACTGCTTTCAGATTAAAATGCTACAGCCTTGTTCTTAGAAAACAAAACTTCAAACTTACATGGCAGAAAAGAGGAGATTCTTCTGTTTTAATTTACAGTGTCAGGAGCGTCTTTTATAAGTGCTAACATCTGGCAATGTTTCAAAGCCACAAATTATTTGTAATTCAGAGCTGAAATCTAGACGTAGGAGACAAAATGGTGTGTTTGGCCACAGTTCAACCACACTCCAGCTTAAACCCAGAATGACTGATAAATTTCTGCTGCACAAATAGGTAATTTTGTTGGGCCAAAAGTTTATTTAATTGATGAGTTACTTCAGAATTTGTTGCACATGAATACACACTGAAGATTAAGGAGCTCAGGATGTAGAACACACATGACCTCAGTACAGATAATTTTAACACATTCTGAGGTTTTAAATTTAGTGTATTATATTAATAATCTAGATTAAGATCTTATTACCCAACTAGCTAATGAGTACTATCCCAGAGAAAAAGAAATTAATAATAGACCCAGCTTCCAATTCTGCCACTCAAAAAACCTGAAGAACACAAACAGATGCAATAAATCTGCTTCTCACCTCGTCATGCAACTGTGAGCAAAGCTGATTTGTGGGGACAACCCCCTGATATACAGCTGCACTTATTTCCTCAAATCCAAGCCAGTCCTCACTGCAGCAGAGTTAAACTCTGGGATTTATGCAGTTGCCAACAGCCCGGTAGCCCCACACATCCGGGCAAGCACGCCTGACCCTATCAGCCCCTGTGCGCTCCCTGCCCCTGGACATGGCGGGAAAGGACGGCCGAGCACTGCTGCACAAGGGTGGAAGTCGTCTTCTTAGCCAGGCCTGTGCTTTCCAACCGGATTACTCAAAAAGCAGGAGGATTCCCAGCGTTCTGTGGAATCCATCTACACTGGCCTGTCCACTAGCATTGGCTTCACGACATTCCCATCACTCTCTGTTCTAAACGGGACTCCTTTATCTCACACTCCATTATCATTCACACAGTGCAACCCAGATTTTCTTTCTCCATGAGAGGGGCACAAATTGTAAAAACTGTTCAAAAGTTGGTTGAGTGAGATGAGATTTTAGAAAACACAAAACAAAAAGAACCCCAAACATGAACTCAAAGAGCAAAAACTTTATGCATTTGTCAGTGTAATTTTCTATAGTATAAGTATTCACAACAATAACAGGGAAGGGAGTCTACTCGAGCAATCTTGTTAGTGATGTCTATCTTTGTGATTATACTTTATAAATTCAAAGTGTGATTTCATATTATAATTCAGAATTCCCATTATAGTAGTCATGCAGAATATTAAGAAGCTTTAATGCTGTCATTTATAGCAAAGCAAATCAGAAGTTCACATTAGAGCAAAGTAAATTACAGATTTTAACTAGTCTGAAATCTCTACCTTATGTTCTGCCCTGACCACCCTCTCATGCCTTGAAACACGGGTACTAAATACAATTGTTTGGTTAAAGCTTAGTATTCAATCATGGGCCAAAGGCCAGACTGAAAAGAGCTGGATCAAATTGCTTGATTCAAGCTAAGCACAGAGACTACTCAGACAAACATCATTGTGGCCATAATAACATGATGGACAGCCACTGCCCTGGATGGCATTCAGTGTAAATGCAGCCAAAGAAAATAGTTAACATATTGCTGCAGAAAAAGCCAACTCCATCATCAACTGTTTTGCCTATGTTCCCTGCACTTGCATGGAAGAAAGAAAACTCTTAACCACCTCTGCCCCAACTCTTTTTTTTTTCCATTGTTGTTTTTAGCAAGAGTAAAATAGTCTTATCTAGTGCTTTCACTAGATAAGACATATATATATAATGATTAGTAACTCAATTTTTGCGCAAGAAAGTAACTGATTTGAAGGGGATCTCTAAAATACAGCTATAATGCAGAATTTATATGACAGTCAGCATAAAGAAACCCAACTGAACTCTGTAGTGATAAGCAAAGAGCATAATCAAAATGATCTTTATCTATTTAGAAGAATAACATAAAGCGTAACCACAACTAACTGTGGTCTGTGATTCAATGGCCTCACAGATTAATTCAAAATATTACTTTCATCTGTTGGAGAACAATAATTTTGTAGTTCAGGCTAAACATAAAAGCACAAAGACTGACACCAAAATATAGAAATCAGTATACATGACATCAACTAGTTTTAGTGCAAATCCTCCCATTACCTGCCTGAAGTTTTTGCCTTTTTGAAAGCCTATTCAGTGGCAGACTTAATACCCAGCTGTACAGAGATTGCCCTTGCATTCTCCCCCAAACTCTAACTCACAGCACAGCACCCAGAACTGAAAGCTTTCCAACAACTCAAAAATCACATCTTCTGTTTTCTCAGACAATCTGTCCTGAAACATGCTTTAAGAATAGTTTACCTACAACCCTGGTTAGAACCTACTTCACTCTTTGAGACTTGGCATATTTGTTTCTCGGATCACTGCATGCTGTTCTGCCGTGCTGAGCAGGAGCAGGGGAGAGCATTTCGCTCAGATGCCATCTCAAAAATGATCAGGAAGTAATCAAACTACTTAGGAAGTTTTAAGCATACCTAGAGGTTTCAAAAGCTAGATCCTACCGTGCATTGCTATAAAAAATACTGGAGCAAATTTTTCTGAACTCTGAGAAGTCTGCAGATGACACAAAGCAGGAGGGGTGGCTGGCAGGCTGGCTGAGGGCACCTGTCACCCAGTGGGAATGGGACAG
Organism: Hylia prasina; assembly: GCA_013397195.1. Lineage (NCBI taxonomy): Eukaryota > Metazoa > Chordata > Aves > Passeriformes > Sylviidae > Hylia > Hylia prasina. The sequence goes on from VYXD01010690.1 coordinate 802,733, forward strand.
GGCCGGGAAATGGGACAAGAGGAACCTTACGTAGCTCTACAAAAGGAAACTGCATCCTGCTCCAGCTCAGGAATCACCCAGGCACCAGTACAGGCTGCAGGGAAGAGAATGACCTCGGGAACAACCTGTCCATTAGCCAGTAAGGTGCCCTTATGGCAAAGGAGGCCAACAGCCTCTGGAGCTGCATTTGGCAGAGCATCACCAGCAGGTCCAGACAGGTGATCCCTGTCCTTTCCTCAGCTCCCACATAGCTGAAGTGCTGGGCCCAGCGCTCAGAAAAAAGGGAGACATGGATATGCTGGACTGAGTCCACCAAAGGGCCCAGGAAGATTATGAAAGGCCTTGGACATATCTAACCTATGAGGAAAACCTGACAGAGCTGGGACTGTCCAGTGCAGAGAAAGAAGCTCAAGGTGGATTTTATCCTTGTACGAGAATTTCTGCTCATATGATTTTTGAGTACATGTGGCACACCATAAAATCTGCTCTTTCAATTTCTGCGTATTTAGAAAGGCACCTGTCCCCTTCCTTGCTTAATATGGGTGAAATTGAAATAAAGATAGTTTAAAAATTGTTGCACACTGTGCTATTTAGTTGATACCATTTAAAAAAACACAAGCAAAAAAACTCTTGAGATAACAGCAAACATACTCGAGCTCTTGACGTGTACTTTAAAGATCTTTGAACCAGTGTAGGTCAGTTTACCACTGTCAAGTTCATCTTTGCAAGTGCAAACACCAGGGACTAAATCATTAAGATGACCTGAATATATTTTACAAGAAAGAAATCTTCAGGGCTTACTTTTTCCTTATGATATTTATCATGTTCAAAACCACAAGTGAAGACTAAACTAAAAAAAAGGAGTGGCAGAAGACAAAGGGAACACTGGGAGGGGTGAAGTGTTGAACAGTCCGTGGGAACTGCCTAATGAGCCAGGGAGAAATTACTAGGTAACACCCTCAATACTCTTTTTCTTGTTCCTCTCACTTCAGGCATTCTTGAGTTCATCAAGGCTGTATTCTGCACACAGACATGCAGCAGCTGCAGTAAGAGCTGTATGTAGTCACAGAAATCACAGGATACCTCTTCACATAAAGGTAGAAATATGTGAAAGTAGTCATTACTGAAATGATGCTGTGTCTTTAGACCCTTGAAAATTCTTACCGAAGCAATGAATCCTGTAAGGAGGTTCACAGTGCAAGCAACCCTTGCCAGTATTCCTAAAAAAATTACTTTATTTTGCTGACAAAATTGCTGTTTTGGAGAGGAATGGAATTTTCAAACAAAAAACTCTTCAATGACATAATATACTAAACACTTCCAAGTTGTGCAACATTGATACAAGATATGTACTACCCAAGGAAAGGAAGTATGCCACGGAAGTGCTCATACATTGGGTCAGACAGCAGGTAGCTGGTGATCCAGTTTTATTGATAGATCTAACAGTTTCCAGTAGTTTCACAAAACCTAAAATGACTGAGGACTGACATATGCTGCAAACAATCCTGTTACCTTCCTACGAAGTGTACATGTATCGTAGCAGTAAACAATCCTACCTTAGTCAAAAACCACTTAGATTTGCAGTTTTACATATTAAAACATTAAACCATCAATCAAATAGTCAGAACACCACAAACAGACATTTTTGTGTTAAGCCTTTTCTTTACACACAATATTCATGAAATGCTTCCACACTCCCTCAGTAACATATTCATGTAAACTACAGACCCATTCCAGGAGCCAGGAATTTCCCACCTTCTGTTCCTGCTTCAGTGTGGTTAGTTTTCAGATTAATTCAACAGAAACAAGCATTTGTTTGTTCAGTCAGTATTCAGACATTTGTACACATACACTGTTGGGATATGCATAATAGCAGTAAACACACTGAAATACTTAACAGGGAGCTGAGAAGAAGGGGAAAAAAAAAAGTAGTCATGCAGAAAGAAGGAAAACCACCATTGCCTGCGTCCCACAAATTTGGTTCCTGGTTGACAGAGCCTTCTGTATCTTTGTGTTGTAATAGAAAAGAAGTATTAGTATTTCTGTACATGAAATCATGACATGCAATTACTCACTGGTTATCAATCTCAAATTCAAGCTGTTTAGTGAAATAATATCCTGTTTCACATCCATTACTAATCAGTTTCTACTTACACGAGATTAACACCTTCCTTAACGCCTTTTATCTAGTAGCACTATAGTGATAAGCCAGATACTTAAAATTGTAAATTCTTTATTCCTTCAAATGAGTTGGTGCTTAACAGCAAATACAAGTATTTCTCAGTAGGTGGAAGGGTGCCTTTTAAAATAACACATTTAAGACTTACAATTAACAGCTGTACGGGGTTTGAATGGCTTGGGTTTTGGTAGTGGGAGGGCTACAGGGTGGCTTCTAGTGAAACTGTGTCATATTTCTTCTGAATCTGTGTAATATATCCTCACCATCCCGACTCAATAGTTATAAATGTGTAAGTGAAGTTTTGAAGTGTGTCCATCCCTGACTGACTAGAGTAAATGTAGAACTACAAATTATTAAACACCTTTAAAAAAGTAACCATAAAACATACCTGACTTAATAGCTGTCCATGAAAAATGTTGTTAACCACATTCAAAACCTGCTTTATAAGTTTTCTTTGAGAAGCAGGGATGAGAGCTGGGTATCTGGTCCCTGTAGTCTCCAGTTCCTGCTGTACTTTATCCAAAAGTTCACAGAGAAATTCCTGAGCATCTTGTTGGGCATACCCCCTGAAGGCTGGAATTAGTCTCCACACAGAATGAAGCATGGCAAAAGGAGACACCAGCGCCCATTTGCCAGACCACATAACCTGGAACAGAGTATGCAACTCATGACAGAGAGAAATATGCTTTGAACTGGGCTCCCTGGGCTGAATAAGTTCCATACTTTTTGATGCTCCTCCACTTAATCCAGAGGATAAACTAGGCCGCCTCACAGAATACGATCCCTTTACTGTCTCTTGGTTCTCATTCATGTGTAATGTTGAGGCAGCTATTGACAGGCGTTTAGATGAAGATCTTGTTTTACCATTGGTTGCTGTTGCTAGCAGTTCCTGAGTTTGGTTGAGATCAAGCTTTAAAAAGCATTCTCGGAAAATAAGTAAGTGACTTAATACCTGCAGGACAGAATTCATATAGCATGTGTTTCCCAGGTTTCTCAGGCCTGTTACTCCAGGAGTCACTGTAGGCCTTCGTTTAATTGGAGAGTCACTTACTTTTTTCAATCTCAGTTCTTCTGAGGTATATGTTTCCTTTAACTCTGCCAAAAATTCCACGTTCTGTGACATTTTTTGAGGGCAGGGTTCTGGTTTTGAGGACATTCTAATCTGATTTTGCAAACGACTGCTCTTTCTTGGAGGCATTTTTTCCATCTCTGCCTTCAACTCACGCTTTCGTTCTTGTCTTCTCTTCCTAGCTTTGTCCCTTTTCAGCTCTGCCTCCTCTTGATGTCTTTCTTTTTCCAAAAGCGTTTTTCCAGTAGGTGTCAACTCAAGCCACGATCTGAATACTTTGCCAAGGACTGCACGCCGTCGGTGCCAGAGAGCTGTGAACATCCTGTCTTCATTCCGAAGCATGGCTTGGGCACCACCGTGAGCAAGGTAGGAATCATCACTTGTACCCATAGAACGCAAAGTCCTCCCACTTCGAGTAGTGCACTCATAGTTTTGACTCTTGATTGCACTTAATGTACTCCGCAAGAGTTTTAAATCACCGGTTGCGTTGTCATTGAGAACATAATCGTCGCAGAGATAACAGAAAACATACAGCTCATTTACCTCCAAGGCCACTGGGTGGCTGCTCTCCTGAAAGTGCTTTAGTGCATGTTCTTCGATGTATCTTCCACACGCCACGTGTGAGCAGCTGAGGCACGCCCACACGGATTCCGTAGTATTGCAGTCCATGCAATGCCATTTCTGAGGATTGAGAATGGAGTGATCTTGGGCCAGTCGCAGACGTCCTACGTGCTTACACTTATCCATTGTTAAAACTGAAACTGCAGAGACATGCTGGTAAAACACATCATCCAAACTATTTTCTGCCCATGGTATTTCAATCTGCAACTAAAAAAACAAAAGGAAAGTTATAGTTCATAAATATGAAACTGTATCCCTTTTACAGGAGTCAGTGTACCAAATTAATCTTGAGATGAAGACCACTATCATCATCCAACTGAGTCCCACCAACACATGAAGGAAATCATGTGCAGCCACACACACACTCAACACCTTCAACAGCAGTTCCACATTCACACTAAATTGCCTGCATACCACTGTTTACATTCCCAGAGCTTTGTGGCTCAGGACTAAAGCATACTAGCTACACTTTAGGCCTGGTTTGGTTTCTTTACTAAGGGGCACTGATTTCATTAAAAGATGCTATTACAGACTTCGGATACAAACACAATCTAAAGTGAGAAAGGCTGCTCAGAGAAGCTGTGGATGCCCCCAATCCCTAGAACTGTTAAGGACCAGGGGGGATTGCATTGTGATTTTCAACAACTGGGTCTAATTAGACGTGTCTCTGTGCACAGCAGGGGACTGCACTACAGGGTCTTCATGGTCCCTTGCAACTCAAACCATTCTGTGATTCCAAAATTCTTCTATTAATTCAACCCCTAAGCAGAGAGGTGCAGAAGTGCAAAGTTCACTTAAATTTATTATGTTTACACAGTGCCAACAGTTCAGACAAATGAGGCTTTATACAACTCAAACCTTTAATTAATCCATACCTTTAATTAACTCACTGTCCGTCTGTACTCAGTCAAGCCCCAGTATACCATTTCTATAATAATGTATCTTAAATATCTACATTTTAACATGCCACCTCTGAAAGAGTAACTTGCCAAAGCATAACTTGATTTCTTAAGACAGAAATACCAGGAGGTATCTACATCAGTTGCCACAAACTTTATAAGAACTTTATAATCCAGGTCTTCAAAATATCATTCAAAAATCTGGCTAGCACTGGCTTACATCCTTTATTAAGTTTGTATGGTTCCATTTATTTGTTCACAGCTGCTGTTTTTACTTCCTCCTAAAAAGGTGCATTTACCCAAAACAGACAGTCTCTGATTAGCAAAAAATTAAAGAGACAGTGATTAATTCCTGTTTTCACCATTTTCTTTGACTATCTCGTTTAGATACAACATGTAGAGATAAATTATAATGGTGCTATGATGCACCAGGAAGTGATTACATTTGTGCCCACATCACTGACCAGAAGGGCCAAAGGGTAGACACAGCACCAGTACTATTATGCACAGTGCTTGCCAGATGAAACAATTAATTCACCTAGGAGTTCAACACTTTGTCAAACATTCAACTTATGCCAAGGGAGATGAGTTTGCCATTACAAATAGGTGCTCTGGACCTGGCCTAGGCTGTACAGTATCAAGGTCCTGGATTCTATGCTTTACAGGTAAATAAACCATACTACAAAAGTACTGAGTGATTTACACAACCCTGTAACCAAAAAAACTATAGTCCAGCCATTAGCCTTAAATATGCTAATATTTATCAATTTCTACAGTTCTGAAGCACACAAGAATAAGTTACTCAATACAGAACAGATGTTTAGTGTAAAATAAGCATTAGATAAAGGGAATTCTAATGTACAATGACATGACCCCACTAAGGAAGGGAAACAGGTAAAAGGTTGCAGGTGGCTGGAAAAGAAACTTTGATTCTCACCTGGTACTTCAATAAAAACTGTCATTAAAAAGTTCAGCCAAAAATGGCTTTGTTTGGTTAACTGGCCCATAGCTAGAGCCTTTTAAAATGTTACAATACAGATACCAACATAAGAGCTGTAATAACTCCAAGCACATAATCATACCCAGCATTGCATGTATAGAATTTATGTTGTAATGAAGAAAAGCTTGAACCAGCTGTAGAGAAACTAAAAAACTGTACACAGTTTTACATGCCTGTATTAATCTCTCATTCATTCTGGCTAAGAGTTGTTTCCAGTCCATACTGACTGCACCAAAGGATTTCAGGCATCGTGACCTCTGGGGAGCCATTCAGCAGCTCCCAGATCAAGTCCCAGCCATAGTGCATTAGGGGAGGTCAAGATCTCTTGTGTGCTATGGTCAGCAGATCACAAAAGTAATGGCTTGCTTAACTTTTTCATCTTGCTTGCACCCATAACATTCATTCCTTCTAAAAGGCATTTTATACTACAGGCTGCCAATTGGATTCTTTTACAAATAGTTGTCCACAGTAAGTTGCATTTTATACTGTCTTTATAAATAAGACAATCAGCATAATCTCGTGTCTTCTAGTCTGACAACCTCTTTTCCACAACAAAGTGGAACTTTTGTAATACTGATGAAATTCAGGATAGTAATATGTAAGTGAAGTGTGCTTTAAAAATTAAATAAGGTATAGAGAACTTTAAGGGACAAGACTCATCTCCGCGTTGGCTAACATACACAGATTCTACTACATAACGTGTTAGTAACAGTTCTTTCCAGCAGACCAGAAAAGAACACTAAACCCTGCCTTCCCACAGGGCTGTCACACAGAGCAATTCTGTCAGTCAGAGGAATCTGACAGGTCAACTCCTTCTGCATTTGTTAAAGTCACTGTGCAAACCCTATGCCTTATTTTTCCTTCCGTTTACTATTATATGATCAGATTATTTTTTTCACACTTTTAAAAATATTATCAAGACTACAACTGCTTACATGCCTCAGTGTAAGCAGATATTGGACTGAGGACAAAAGTAGTCCTCAGTGGACAGTCACTGCGTAAATCAGGACTGCACATTCAAACTCTTCATGCAAAAGCAGCACAATTCTACGAAAGTGCTGGATCAGCACCTCGAAGGGAAAAACCTAAAGCCCCAGCTCCCCCACCAGCAACCAAGCCAGCATGACATTTTCCCACCTACGTCGATGTGTGCAGAAAAGAGATGGTGGAAGGGGGAGGGGGAAGGAAACATCTTAGCAGGGGAGAAGTCTTTCTTTGAAAAAAAAGTGAAGAAATCAAAATGCAGTTTGGTCAAAAAGACAGCAGTATCCGAAAACACTGCAAAAAAGGTTAGACTGCAGAAGTGAGACCAAGAAAACTTCAGATGAATGTCAAGCAGCACACTGACATCATGAATGTTTGAAGTACTAAGACTGCATCAACCCACATTTAAAAACTGTACCTTAGAACCAAAACTTGGCAAAAGATCTCAGAGTAAAAACAGGAGTGACGTGACAAATAATGATGGAAGAAATAGGAAAAATACCGTATACTCATTCCCACACCTGAAAACTGCACCTGGAATAAAATAGTGCAATCTAATGCTCTGATGTTAAAATTCCCTAAAGGAAGTTATTCAGCCCTAGTTTCTGCATTCTTCTCTCTTGAGGTTCAGTTCTGTGCACACACACAAAGAAACTTTGAATTAGTTGACCAGTACTTCAGAGATCAAGCCCCTCTCTGTGTTCTGACTACAGACCTGAGCTGAAGTAGTAAGCAAAATAACAACTACGAGCATACAGAATAGTACTACTGACTGAAAGCATTAAGTTCTCTGGAAACACAGAGATACAAAGAAGTTTTTTCTTGCACCAAAGTTTCACAAGCTAGAAACAAAGATATATAGAAAAGGATTTTTTTATTGTACCGTATTTCAACCTTACTGACACACTCATTCCTTTTGTTCTGCTCAAGAATGGCTGGCAAAACGTGCATTTTTGGGTAATTCATGAGCTGAAAAAGTACTTGATGCCAAAACCAACTTAGAAGTCATGAAAATTGATGGTTTTCTTCATTTCTGTTCCATGTAAAAAAAATCCAATATTTTAACAATTTAAGGGTCATTTTCACAGCTGATAAATTTATAAAATGTAACTATAAATGTAAACAAAGGGATGTATTTTAGTCACTACCTGTGTAATTAACTGCCTGACACATGGATGAGAAGTCTCAAATATTAGACTAGAAATGTAGTACAGAATTTAACAATTATATATACACGTGTGTGTGCTCTTGGGCCCCATTTATATTTTGGCTATTAAATCAGATGACCGTATACCAACTGATTTTCATCAGGTTCAGAATACTTGCTGAATATCTGAAAACACAGGAATCATGGCCCCTTAAAGTTTTAGATAACACATACACTAACTAGAAGGCAGATGTACTGCTTTATTGCTTTTTTAAACGAGTTTTCTTTAAGAAAACAATTCAATGACACATTTATGTGCGTAACTTCCAGCTGCAGTACAGTCCTGCAGGCGTAACAATTTAGACTTGAAATCAAAGCAGCACATCAAAAAGAAATTTTATGAATTATTTCCGATTTCCAACAGAACAGCCTTTGACAAGAAACCCCTCCAGTTTCCCTTCTTTGCAGCCGTGCACATCGCCATTTAACATTTTTTGCTCTGTTTCGGTTTGCTGGTTTTTTTTGGGTTTTGGGATTTTTTACCAGGTAAAGAATGTACATTCAGTGTGCTGCCCAGAAGTGGCCATTTACCCGAGGACACCAGAGACAGCGATACAGTTTTACATTCGATGCCTACTACTGCAAATCACCGCGCGTTTCCTGCAGTAGAGACTTCACGTTAAACAAATACAGATTGAAGCACTTTCACACAAGCACGAAAAACACGGCACTTCTTACTAATCTGAAGTTATACGAGACAGTTCTTCCCATTTAGAAAAACGAGCATCTCTGACTGCTCTGACAGCTCCTGTTCTGATAGCCCCTGCATGTACAGACACTTGGGCTAGGTTGGCCCAGGGCTCGGTGCCGGTCCCGCAGAAGCTCCGGCACTTCCCGGCGCACCGTGACATGGCGCGACTTCGCCTCCGGCCGCACCAGGCAGGAGCCGAGAGCCGCGGGCCCTGCTCACCGCCACCCTCCGCTCCTCCCCGCGCTCTCCCTCACCTCCACGTCCTCCCGGCCCCTCAGGGACGCGTAAGGGAGCGGGCCCCATGCAGGGGCTCCCCGCCACATACCGAGCGCGGCGGGAAGGCGGCAGAACCCCAGCTGCCCAGCGGGGGTGGCCGGTCCCAGAGTCCCGCTCCCCCGACCCCACTCCGTGCCGTGCCCGGCTCGCCCCCGCGACAACGAGCGCCCCCTCCTGAGGTACCCCTCCGCAGGCACCGCGCCGTCGTTACCGTCCCTCCCCGGGGAAAAGGCGCAGGTGTGTCCCGCCCCACGCTCCCCTCCGCCGGGCACCTGCTCCTCGCAGGCCGGCCCCGGACGGGCTGGCAGCGCCGNNNNCCCGGGCCCTGCCGCCGCCCCGCACTCACCTGCTCATCGCCATGTGCCGGCGGCGGGTCTGTCACCAGATTTGTAGTGGCAACCGAAGTCCTTCCCACGTCTCCTCCCACCTCCACCGGCCTCCCCCGCCCGCCGGCTCGAGCGGGCCGGTCCCGCGGAGCCGGACGCGGGAAGCCTGGTGAGGAACGCGGCCGTCGGGAGCCAGTTCCTCGAGCGCCGAGGAGCTGCCGCTGCCCGCCGGGCAACTGCTTGCCTTGAGGTGGTACCCGGCCGGGAAGAAGCGGAGTTCGGGCCCCCCAGGAGTATGTGTCCAGATTTCCTTCCTACATTTTCACCCGTGATTTGTCATCGGTGGGGTCGTGCTTGTCCCAGCGCAGCACAGCGGGAGCTCTGTGGGCTGAGCACTGCCCTGCGAGGCCCCAGGCCTCGCCCAGTGGCTCGCAGGTGCCGCCAGGAGCCATCTCTGGCCTGGGCGCCGCCGGGACGGGACAGGCACACACCGTACCGGGGGATCTCAGCCCATGAAACTCCTTTGTATCATATCTGTGTGCATGTTGTTTGTGGAAACTTCTGCAAGGCAGCTCACGTGATTAACAAACCCCAGTCTCTTATCAGGGCCCTCTTACCCATCTATTGAGTACTTTTTCAGTCTCAGGTTTCATTACAGAAACTTAAATAGGCAAAAGGCTTGTAAACTCACGTCCTGCAGATGTCCTGGATTTTAAATTTGATGCCTCTTTACCCCGATACTTTTAGAACTAAAGTTTCTGAAGTGCAGGCAACTGTTCTTAGCTGCTTTTCAGTTCTGCCAGCACTGAGTTAATTTACACTTGTGCATGCCTTCTGCTCTGCCCTGTGTACGGGCAGGCTGTGTTCAGGACAGGAGGAATCTGGTGAAAAACCCCTCCTAACTGGGCAGCATCACTTTCTGCATCCATTCTGAAGCAGGCTGGCTTGTGGTTTATGTGAACCTGCTCAGAAAGTCAGTGCATGGTGCTGCTGGCCATTGCAGAACATGATTGTGATGTGTGTGTTGCTGCTTAGTCACACTAAATAAATAGTGGTCTCATGCAGAGTGCGAGCATTTCAGATCCCCCCCCTCATGTTTTGGATCCGTTATGCATTAGGATGTTTTCATGACAGCATTAAAATCTCGCACATCTGTTTCTGTGTTTCTAGTTGTGTCATCATAGAAAATGTGTTTCAGTTTAAATGTTTAAATCTATAAGCCCTGGTTGCCTCAATGCCCCAGTGGTGCATTCCTATTCTTTCTGTTTCTGATGAGGCTGCTGAGATGGTATTAGCAGGATGTGGCCAAGAGGCACAATTCCATTTGTCTTCAGTGTCATTTTTTTTTTTAATCATGGTGCTTTCAGAGGCTCATAAAAAATGTATACGGATAAAGTCACCAGGCTTCAAATCTGTTTCAAACTTCTAAGTGAGAAATACTCTTGCCTAATCAAAATATTTGTGGGAATTGTTCATGCTTAGTGATTCCACGTATTTGCATATCCCTATTAGGTGTTCTAAGGTAAGTTTAACAATTTTCAGATTACTACTTTGTCAAGTTCCTAATTCCTATCTTTAACAGTAGCAGTTTCTTCTTGAGTGATGGTTGGCAAACTAACCCTTCCATGCTTTTTCTTGCTGGAATTCCATTACACTGTTCTCACACTCGGGATCTCAATGCAGTTGTGTGTGTGTCTGTGCATTGGTTAAGTGGACGTTGGATCTGCTCTCCAGACCAGACTGGCTCGCCGTCCCTGCTGCCACATTTTCAGCTGCCTTTGCAGGCTGTTTTCAGCTGGGCTCCGCAGCTCCAGGAGCCTCTGGAGAGGGAGTCCAAGTTCCTGATGCCTCCACACACCTTGTAGGTCTTGTCTGGGTGAATGAAATATAGGTGAGGCTCAGGGTATTTGCCGTCCAGGACACTGAGAAGGAATCCCAAATCCTGTTTTTCCTAAGCATCCTGAGGAGACTTTGATCTGGGCTGCTCACAGAGGGCTGAGGCCAGCAATGCAAATGGGAAATGATGGCTCTCAGCCATGCACATACTTACCCCCACTCCTGGCCAGTGGCTCACTCAGACACAGCCTAAGGCCTTGTCACCAGCTCCCTTTATATCCTAAATGGCCACTTTAAGCAGCTATTCCCAAAGTGATTGTAATTCTCAAAAAATCGGTTTTATTTATTCCAGTTTTAAATTCTGTAATTTTATCATCTCTCTAATACCCCTTTCTCCTTCATCAAATAGTGCCTATATGTCCAAACCCTGTTCCAGTGATAACAGATTTGCCATGTCTCTGCTGTCTCTGCAAGTATCTGATTTAATGCAAAATAAAGTTAGTTGAATTTTTTTTTTCATGTTGTGTGTGGTTTCCCTTCGTAAATGGACATTTCAGCTGATACTCACTAAGCACATTTTATATCTTTACGGGGTTAAGGCAGATTTCAATCTCCATTCCTGCCATGTTGGCTAATCCATTGCAAAACATTGATTTGGAGCTGGGATTTGACTTTGGCATAACAAGTAAATCACTGAATGCTATGTGCTGCTCTTACCATATCTGCCCTGCTTCGTATGTGCCTTTGGTGACATCCTGCTTAAAATTTTCATCCCCCTTTAACCTTTCTCTGAGTCATGTGTTTATCCTTCTAAGTAACATCCACCTTAAAAACATTCAAGGTTGATAAGAGAATTCCTGAACCTTAGGGACACATAATAAGACTCAAGTAATTTCCACCATCCAGACATTACAGCTAGAATGTTGTGATTTATTGAGACAGACAGAAATTGATTTCCCAAATGTAGTTTAATTTAAAATTCATTAGGCATTTATAAAAATGGATGACAGATACAGAACATATTGTCAAGAAGCAAGCAAATGTTATAAATTCCTCTAAGCAATAAGTAGCCTCCTATGATGTGTGAAACCAAGAAAGGAAAGCAAGCTTTAAACAAACACAGAGTCATCTTTTGCTCTTGCTGGTGTGAACAATTTACCTGTTTGCAGCTCCCCAGTTAGGAGTGGTGCTCATGTATGTCCCCGTGCTTGCAGGGCATGATGTCATCCTGGCAGCCACAGTGCTCAGGTGTGAGGTCACTGCTCTGGTTTTACTCTGCCTGCACCCGCACTGCTCACACCAGGAACTGTCTTGAGGTCCAGCTGCTCCTATATGAAATTTCTCCTCCTGTAGAGCTAGCCAGCTTCCCTGAAGCACAAGGCAATATTGGTGATCAGGAAATTGGTTCTGTTGCTTTTACAAAAGTACAGTCATGTCTAGTGTAGATGCTGGCAGATGGGCCTGACTACATGGAGTTAATTGCACATCTGAGGCACAGAAAAGAGATGACATGAGGGGAGTGATAATACATCACAAATTTACATATGTCAGTATGAGCAGCTTGGTGCTTTCTTGTTCGGCCCTAGATGATAGAAAACTTTTTTTCTAGAACAGTGGGAGCATTTTAAAACAGTGCAAAAGAAAGTGAATCTTGGAAAGCATATCTGAAAGCTCAATACACATATGCACCAATATTTGCCAGTTTGCGGAACATTTGCATGTTTACCTTTATGCAACATCTGCAGTGGGAATTCATTGTCTTGCCATGTTTATTGATACAAAAAAATCTACTTCAATTTATCTATAAACAGATTCAGGGCTCAGAGAGAAATTCTGCATGTAACCCTGAAAATAACAAGATTTTCTCCAGCACCTGTGAAGCTTTAGTGCTGCAATTCAGTTCAAGATGGAGACTTGTACACATTGGTGTCTACATATGAACTAAGTATTTTAATTCTCAGTAGGGCTGGGGGTGGGGGCTGGGAGAATTTCTGTAAGATACACCTGGGGTACTTCTGTGGTGTGAGATGTTCAAACAGGGCTAATCCACCTGGGATGTAACCTGCAGGATTGTAATGCCCTTCTGGAGCAGCAGCTGGAGACAAGATGGACTAACCTGTGACTGCTAAAACGGTACTGGGTGCTGAACTGAGCACTGCAGCTCTGCTTAGGCTGACCCTAAGCAGAGAGCTGATGGCTGGTTCAGTGAATCTCTAGAATGCAATCTCCTTTGAATCCACTCACAAAGAGCTCCGTTACTTCTGTGAACATCAAGTGCCACTTGAGAGGCTGTGGGATGTCCTTCCTGATCTGTGGGTATCCTGGAAATGTATCAGTTCCCGCATGTACTGTGCCATCTGCTGGCTCTGGGCAGGTGTCTCAGAATCTTAGGGGTTCTCACTCTGCACTAGATGCCATCATGTAGGCAACTGAATAAAGCCTTGTATCTCCACTGCCTGAAGCAGGAATGCAGACTGTGCTTAGTTGTTTAAATACAGGCTCTGTAGATGGGCAACAAAGGCATCCTTGGAGGCTGACTGGCTTGAGGGAGAGTCTGAGAAGAACCAAATCTTCCTGGAGTTGCTTGTGGGCATGGGTGTCTCTCCCCAGCTCAGATGCCTCAGGGGTGACTGATGCCTTACTTATCCGTAGGCAATTGAATCCTGCACTTAGCCTGTGTGGGAATACTTGTGTTTGGGTGTCTGATGGTGTACTGGATCCCACCTCTACTAATTTCATCGAACTTCAACTGAGTCCAAACAAGAATGTATTTTGCAAATATGCATTTTTCAAAAATGGGGTGAAAGTTTGTGATGATTCCTGAGTTTTCAAATAATCTTCAGATTTAAAAGCAAAATAAAAATTGTAAAATGTACATATGATGTTACTAATCACTAGAAATTTTTCCAAGACTTTCCATACTTTCCTTCATAAGAATAAAGAAAACAGAAAATACTAATTTTAATACTGATTTGAGTGAAAATTGTAATTGTCAAGGTTAATGCCATGCTTATTCCATCCTTCTTCCTCCCATTTGATTTCCCTTTACTTCTTCATGTTTGCTTTGCCAGACAAATGCAGTCAAACCTATCTCCATGGATAAAATGGTTAAACAGTATAGAAGTATGTGGACCCAGGGCTTTGAAGGCCTATTAACAATGTTGAATAAATGAAAATACTTAATGACTTTGTAGGGTAGGGTTTTTTGTGCTTAATATTTCTCATTTTTAAAGAGCTTGAAATAGAAATGAACATTTAACAAACTGTTGTTTAGGCATCTGCTGTTGATTTTAATTGAGAGAACCCTGAGACTCTAGGGTTCCTTTTCATAATTAACTATTTGGCTTGTTCTCCTTGTGCTGCTGATGAGCTTCTGAGTTCCAACTCTAAGACAAATATTGTTACTAAAAATACCCAAACAGGTCCTGCCTCTGCCAATCTTTTGTAGAAAACAGCTAAAATGCATTGGAAGTGTCAGGAGGTAGAATTAAATGCAACAGAATTATATAAATCAAATCTTCCCACTGCTTCTTGTAAAAACAAGTATACAGGGTAAAACGTTTTTAAATTTCAGACTCAGGAGTTATTCTTATGACTACGAATCCAAAGTATACTGATGAACACACCTTTGTCAATATTTTCTTCACCTGCTCCACTGAGTCCTGCTCTAGGAGCATGCCACATGATGGATATCTGATTTGGTTATACTTAGATTTGAACTGACTTTGGGTCTAGACAGCAGAAGATTTCTTAGTTATGTTGGGGTTAACAAACAAAGGAATGTTGCTCCAATTGATACTTAATTCAAGGAGAATGTTACACTCCTATCAACCAGAAGGAAGACAAGTGCTCTCCTCTGCAGAAACCTTCATATTGTGGATTTGGCTGCCAGATGAGAGAGTGCTCAGAATCTCTTGCATTTTCGCTTTCCCTAAATCCTATATTCCTCTGTCTTTGCTCCCCATGAGCCTGGAGAGTCATCGTCCCACGTCCTTCCCAGAATACAAAGCACCCTCAGTGCATGACCCCTCTCCTTGGCCAAATGCTGAGTCCT
Organism: Hylia prasina; assembly: GCA_013397195.1. Taxonomy (NCBI): domain Eukaryota; kingdom Metazoa; phylum Chordata; class Aves; order Passeriformes; family Sylviidae; genus Hylia; species Hylia prasina. The sequence continues at coordinate 817,875 of VYXD01010690.1, forward strand.
TTTCTTCTACTCTAAGAGCTTGTTCTGCATGACAGTGCTTCTGTCTTTAACACGTCTTTTGTGTAGCAGGTTCTGCCCTAAGATTTGCTATGGATCTCCCATCGAGGTCAATGGATGTGGGAAGTATGTCTGCATAGCTCAACCCTGCTTTACTGTAATTGCAAAGAAAGGCAAAGTGCTCAGATGTGATAAATGTGACATTCTTCACTCTGGATGCTGGCTATCACAGTTACTGTAGCTCACTGGCTCCTCAGCTTGCTTTTCCCCCAGCCCTTCTACTCTTATCCTCCCGCTGGAGCATCCCTACAGTCACGCAGAGAGTGACTCTATCACAGATGTCTTTATTCCGCCCTCCTCATCACAAGGGAGCAGGTCAACACAGATGCACTTATGGGTTTGGGCTTAAATGGATTTAGGCCAGAGAGTTTGCTTCAACCAACTTGGAGATTCAGCTTCAGCTTATTTCAGCGGCGAATGCCTATGTCCAAGGACTTCGGTGGGAGCTGTGTCTGCAAATAGATCTGAACCTGCAAATGTTCAAACTGGCAAAAGAAACTGGACTTGCTTTGGCCCCTAACACAGCCTGTAATTCCATTAAAGAAGCAGAAGAAGGACATGCTTGTCTATTTGTTTTGCTGCTACATACTTTTTTTGGTTAGTTTTGTTGCTGCGGAGTTGATGGTGTGTTATTCCCCTGGATTTTTTTCTGGTGTCCTTCTCCATTGCACTGAGGTCGGACTGTACTCTAATACATTTTCAAAACTTTAATGAGCTTATTAAACAACCTTCTTGTTACTAAGTATCTCAGATTTTGCTAAGTATCTCAATTGAGAATCAGCTTTTTGCAGTACCTCTGCAACTGGGAAAAAAAAATACCTGTAAAAAATTGGATTTGGGGGAATTCTTGCTGCCACTGCACCACATGCTACAATGCCACTGTTTCTGCCTTCAGATGTAAATGCCTGTGCAAATGCTGCTTTTCAATTAAACTGTAGTACAATTCGTTGAAGTTTAGCCAAAGAAAGCCTCTGAATTGAAACACTTAAACGATACATTAGGATTTAGTTACAGACTTTGCATTTGCTTTCTCAACCAAATGTAAAACAATTGTTTAGTGGCCCATAGGAGAGAAGATTTTACTTGGGTTTTGTTTGAGCGTCAGTGTTAACGATCAGTGCTCAAGCGTTTTAGATTTCAATCTTAAATTAGCAATTTAAAGACAACAAAGAATGATTTTCATGCTTGTCAGTTCTGATTAATGTAACATTAACCCCTAGAGAACAGTATATTGCTCCAGTACTTTATTTCAACTTGCACGAGACCAGTCCTGCGAAATAATGAAAGGTTGTTTTGGGCTTTAAAAATTTTTTTAAAATCTTGAAAGGTAAAGATAACACTATTGCTGTTATCACTTTTTTTTTTTTTTTNGGTGTTATCTTCTAAGGAATGTGACAACGAGAGACTTCCTAAATCACACCTCTACCAAGGTAATACTATTTTATTGCTTCCTACAGATCCCGGCGCTGATTTTGCCGCTCTCGTGTGGATCCCGAGTAGCCCCAGCTGCTACCTGCTGATCTGAGCTTTCGAGGACAAAAACTACTGGCAGCATGCACAGGAAATTTATATGTCTCTCCCCTGCTGACAAAATTACAGAGAGGAAACAAAACAGAATGCGAAAGTGGCACATAAAGTAAGGGCAGTTTTGCTGTAAAAGCAGTTACTTTTTGATAACTACCCATTACCCATACTACTGTAAACCCATTTTTATGCATTTTTATCGTTTTGTATAAAAATGTCACCAGACTTTCAAATAATTCAAATGTGTCATGGCTGAGATAACTCTTACCTAGTAATCCCTCTGCGGGAGAAATAAAGATCATGAAACTTACAGAGGCACAGAAAAACCCCCTTGTTTCTTCCACACCAGCTTTTTATATCTACTTGTGTATTTCCAGGGGCTTAGACCGCATTTTGTTTTGTTTCCCTTCTATTACTGCTGAAAGACTGGGGGCAGAGAGCCAGCAGCTGCTTCACATGAGCCCATCACACAGCAAAGAATGCAGCATGCACTCTTTGTGCTTACAATATTTCCCTTGACTCCAGTGGGAGCTTCAGGATCTGCAAGAACCAAAAACCTGGTCTTGAAGAATGATTTATGCTTCATGTATTTCCCTTAGTATTTGTGTACTTGGAAACATTCATACGTTTGGATGGGAGATCAGTGCATGCCCATGTACATGTTTGTCTCCCACAAGATGACAGCCTGACAGCAGCATCCTGCTCCCTTTGGCATGGTAAAAATGCATCGTAAGAGGAAGTTCCTACAGTGAAGAGACTGCATCTAAATGGATGATATAGACACAGGGGATAGGAGAGGAAGTGTATCATATTAATTTACTATATTTGTCACTGGCTGCTTCACCTGCATGAGGTTAAGTACCAGTAAGCTCTTCTGGGTCACAGCTGGCTTGCCAAACCTTGAGGTGTCTTTCAGAAAGCCCTTACGTAAAGAAGAAAGAAAAATAATGAACATTTTGAAACATGGTGGAAAATTACTGATGTTTTCTCAGAGGGTGGAGTTCCCTCCCCAGATGACAGAGAGGGGCCAGGAAAGCAGAGTGAAGGCTGGACTTCCCCATGGAAGGAGCTCAGAAATCAGCCTCTTAGCTCACCCAAGCCTTGCCTGTGAACAAGAGGAGGGAAGGTGAAGAGTGGCCAGATCCAGGAGCAGGGGTACTCCCTCAGCCCCTAGGGTAGGCCCTGGCCGTAATGCCTGCTCCCACTTTTCTCTACATAAAGGCACACTTCCTGTAACAACTTTTGTTGTTGTTGTTGTTGTTGTTGTTTGTTTTTGTTAAAGAGACATGCCTAATGCTATTTTAATGACAATGGCAATAGAATAATTTATGTTTATGTTTCCCTTTTTGTAAACTTTTCGGAGGCACAGTCGCCCAGTACTGTTGCAGCAAAGTTTCATTAAATCTGCAACTGCAATTACAAAACAGATGTGACACACTAGTTTACGTAGAGGAGGAGATGATGTAACTTTTGTGGTTCTACTGCCAGATTAATCAGGAACCAGGACTCGCTGCAGACTTAGTTGTGCTCTTTGTGGGCAGTGAGAAGTTCAAGCTGTCTCTTTAAGAAACTACACTAGAAAACCCAGTTCTGAAAAAAAAAATCACCTAATATGGGCAGAACTACCTCCTTAGTGTACTAGAGCCTGAAGCCATTCAAGGAAATGTCTTTCCTGTTTATTTACTTCAAACCTTCAACAACCTTGTGGATTTACTGTGTGTACCCTTTCTCTGGCTGTTTGGGGTTTTTTTGTGCCCCACCACACAAGTGAGCCTTTTATGAAATAAAGGTGAAAAAAATAATGCAATAAAATGGGAGAACAATATTGTGAAATCACTGCTTGTTGCAAAGGGCATTTGGCAGCCATGATTTTAGAAACCACTTTGCTTTTCTAAAACAGACTAGATTTCAAGGCTGTCTTTCTGACTTCCCAGGCTTTTCACCACAATTAATCTTTTTGGTAGGCCTCTCCTTGGGGCATACACTGACCTGGGAATACAGCACTGAACTAGGTCCTCCTATACACCTCATGAACCCTATTTCAAACATCCTTTTGTGTTGGAGAGTGCTTGTTCTCCAGACTCATGGGCAGAATGCTCCTCACTGACACAGAACTGTTACCTTGCTACTGTGTCCAGCAGGGACTGGGGCCTCACAGTCACGGATGCTGCTACAGCAGGATGATGGTCACTCCACTGAGGCACTTAAAGCCAATCAGAAGCAAGGGAAATAAACATCAGTACAGACAGGGAAGTAGGAAGATGGAGGAAATAACACTGCTCTTGCATCTCAGCTAGGCTCCTAAGTCCTTGGGTGTATCAGCAGCAACGTCTTGCAAGTAGCAGCAGAAAGGAAGCTGTTGATAGTGTTCACCACAATGCCACAGGCATGTCCTGCTCTAATTATAGATCCTGCCGTGACTTGGGCATGACACAAGGGGCATCACATGGACTTGCCAGACTGCTGCTGTGCAGCAAATTGCAATGTCCAGGCCTTAAATGGTGTGGTCATTGGTGGATTTCCAGTGGTAACCACTGTAGGTAGTTTGTGGTCAGAAGGATGGCAACCACAGTGAAGAGCTTTCAAATTGTCATTTAAAACAAAAGGTAAAACCAGCAGGAGTCTGTGAGCATTTGCAGACATCCAGACTGTTGTAGGGAAAACAAGGCAGTCACTGAGGCTGCAGAAAATGCCCATTTTTACCAATGTCCTCAGTCAACAGAGCTATTTTTAAAACTAAAACCCCCCTTGTGATTCTTTTTTCCTTGCAATTTTGTTAAACACTGACCAGCATTTTTCAGGAAGTCCAGACTTTGCTTTCATTTGGTTATAAACTAACCTCTAAGGGTCCACAGATAACTCTGCTACTCCCTGCTACATAAGCCCCAGGGCCAGAGCTGTACAGGCTCCTCTGAGACAGCTCAAGCAGAGATTTTCCTCTTACCTCATGGGGGAAGGATGCTGTCTTTTTTGTGTGTTTTCATTTGGAGCTCTCACAGCATCTCATGATTTCAGATGTCTTGCATGTCAGCATGTGTGAGGAAGTTGAATAAACCCAAGCATTGCTGGGTGAGGCTGGGCAAAGACAGGTTTGGACCTAGCTGGTCCAGAGGAGAGGTTAACCTGGAGCAAAGGCAGCTCCTCATCCTCACTACAAGTGGCAATTGCACTGCACTGAATTGGACTGTCCTCAGTTTAAGAATTTTGCATGGGGTTTCCCTGCTTGTGCCATACCCACTTTATTATTGGGAGAGAATGGAGATAAATGAATTAGGTAGTCAAAGGAATTGTCACATATTTAAAGTTTGGATGATTTAAAGATCCTTTTAAAAACTTTCTTTACCCAGGACACCTCATGCACACCTTCCTCTCCCTCTCTGAAACAGCAGGAGGTATGGGATGCTGCATGCCCTCCACAGAGAGCTGTCAGAAGCTCCAAGCTGCTCTGTCAAGGATGAGGGAAGATATAGCCCGTCTGCAACCACACGTGGGGGAAAACAGCTGGGACAATGAAATCACAGAATCTGTGCCTCAGCCTGCAAGATCCCAAGGGAAGTTAGGGAGCTTTTTAAAGGTTCACTGAGGCAGTCATGGACTGGGAAGAGTGTCTGGCTCAGGGACTGGGGCAAAAATGTGTTTGGGTCCTGTGTGCAAACATCAGGGTTTTCTGGATCTCAGGGTGCCTGAGGACAAGAACCAGGAAACAAACTCCACTCACAGTGGCTCTGGAGGAAACAGCTGGAAAGGGAACCACACAGGACTGTGCAGTGTCTTTTGGCACCGACACAGTTGTCCTTTACTGTGTCATGTTCAAACCTACTCTTGTTTGGGGGTCTGGAGTCAGGGCTTCATGCACCGAAGCTGGCACAGCCTGGAAAGTAGAACCTCCATTGTTATGTTCCCTGTACAAGTGAAATGGAGCCTGTAAAAGTTCTCAGGCTCATGCAATCCATCATCCAAGATAGATAAGGCAGTAAACATAATGATGGTCGTCTCCACTTAACACACAGGGTAGCAGATGGCAGAGGGAGAGAAATTACCTATTCTAAGTCACTACAGGGAGTGAAGCCCCATTTCCCAAGCTGAATTAGCAGGTAAGTGGGTGTCCCCTGGGGGAAAAGAGTTTTCACAGCAGGAGCACCTGCTCATTAGAAAGGAACCAGACCTTTATGTATTTTGCTTCCTCACTGGTTTCATGCATTGAAATTTGGTCTTCTGGCAACTCAGTGCTTTCTTGTTTATAATCTTCTAATTTTGAAGGAAGGTATTTTGCTGACATTCATACAATATAACTATTTCTCATGTCAGATCCATAGAAAAGTTTTGAAGTTGCTGTTTTGTGGTTATAAATGGGCTCCCTTCTCAGTCTGTGCAGGACTGTAATGCATTAACCAGGTGTGACTCCTGGTTTTGCAATCAAAAGCACAGGGTATTGATTTTCCAGATTGAATATCTAAACAAAAGAGGTCACATCGAGACTTCATAACTTCAGGCAAGGTAGCATACACTAAGACCTGGTAGCCAAATGGTTCTGAAAGAAATGTTGATGAGTCAAGTATCTGTTCCTGTACTCCACTTACCATCTATAAATCAGCTGTAAGAGGAAATAACTTCTTCCAGAGGACTGTGTGGTCATAGAGGTGATGTATGTCCCTTCCCCAGCCTGTAAGTTGTTGCCATCGGGAGAGGGCTGTTCCTCAGACACACTGGTGCTGGAGGGAGAATGTAAATAGATCTGTGGATTAAATAGTCACTGGCTCTGCATGGCTGGAAATGAAAGACAGTTTTTCTCCAGGTCACTGTTAGAACAAGCAATGCTGCCTCCATAAATTCCTTTCTCTGCCAGGGAATTCGAGCAATTGGCAAGGGTCTCTACACCGCAGGTAACATCCTTGGTGTTTTTGCGTGTCACGCAGCTACAAAAGACCCAGGGCGCTGACCTAGAAGAAAGCAGCAGGGGCTTAAGCTGACAATATTTGGGAGCAGAGCAGTTTCTTTTGGCTTCCTCCCTGAGCCAGACCTTGCTACCAAAATGTCACCCGAGCTACCAGTTCCTTGCTCTCGCACTTTCTGCTGACCGCGACGTGTCCGCGCCGCACCCGCCGTGCCTGCGTGCCGCCGCGGGCAGCCGGCCGTGGGACACCCGCCTGCTGCCCTCTAGTGGGTGCATGTGGAAGAGCTGGGGCGCGCCGCAACGCCCCCAGGATGGCGGCTGAGCGGGTCAGTGCGCACAGCAAAGCCTCCCAGTGTCCCGGCAGTCGCCGCTGTGAGGGCCGTGAGGGCTCAGGGGGCAGCGCAAGTGCGCTCTCCAGGCCTCTCTCCACCATTTGTGTAGACTGCATGTTGGAAGTGTCTGCTGGTTTAAGACATTTGTACATTGAATAGATGACATGAATGCACAGGTTAGGTGGATTCCTCCCCACTCTTGCTCTAAAATGGCGAGAAGCTCCTTTGCATGTGTCTTCCTTCACTCACAGAAGAGGCCACCTCTGGGGAAAGATGAGTTCCCTGCGGAGGAGCAGCCAGGACCAAAGTGGTCAGGGCAGCATCAAAGAGCTGGGGTGGCAGCTGCTGATTACCCTCCCTGCTTGTTCATTTCCACTCCTTTCCATGCAGAGCTCTGCAACATTCACACACTTGTCCATAGCCAGGTGAGATGGCCTTTAGGATAATTTTGGTGGCCAGTAATTCATTCCTGGTTTTCTGGAGCTACCTGCAGCATGGCAGAATTCAGCTATGGCTTCAGCAAAACCTTGTCACAGCTAGTCCTGGGTTTGAAAAAATCCTCCAGTTTGTACGGATTTGGAGACCACTGAGAGCCTTCATCATGCATGAAAGACACACTTCCAAGTAGGCCTTCTCTGATGTACGTGAAGAGCAGCGAGTATGTGTGTGTAAAGCACAATGTATTAGAAAACTCCCTGAACACACGCACCAGCTGGGCATACTTCTGCCAGAGGAGGAAGGAGGGGCAAACACAAGGGCACTGGGTGTTGGCCAAGCTGCTGTTCAGGGGATTGGCCGTGCTTGGGACTGGCAGGATGACTCGGTGACAGGACCTGTGGGGGCCAGAAATCAATCAGGCAACCATGGCTTCTTCCCTCTCATTGTTCAGTAATTTTTAAGACTAGACTTTTCAGTAACCAAACTTGCAAAATCTTTAAAAAGCCTAAGAAAACGTAGAGTTTAAAATTTCGCCATAAGAGGGCAGTCTGAGATAACTACATAAGCAAGTTACCTTGCAAGGACCTGAGTTTTGCTTCCAAAAAAGAAAAAAGGAAGACTGATAGGAATTAATAACTTGTCTCAAGCTGAAGTCTTCTATTAAACTTTAGAAGGGATTTCTGCAACTGGTGACATAGAATGAGTGTACAAGAAAGCATTTGCAGTAAACACAGATTTCTGTTTTCCTGGAAGAGACATAAAATGTCTGAGTTCTGAGCTCAGGAGTCAGGGGGATGAGATTTCCTCTTTGCACAGCTGTATTCTCCTACTAGGAACACAGATTTTGAATTTTCCTTTCAGTGGAAAAACTATATGGTCTAATGTGGGAAGTAAATCATGGTACCACATGCTCATGGTGAAAGAGGAGAGTAACTGCAAGACAGGGATGGGGCACTATGGCATCTTCAGAGAAGTGTTTATAAGGGGCTCTGACGTCTTGCTGTTGAGAATGCTAGGTCCTGCCAAAAGCCATGACCCTTCTGGTTCCTGCTGTGTTTTTCCCAGTGCACATAGTCTCTAATGTTGAAAATGCCAGCCTGGTATAGAGCTTCGAAAGGTTGCCTGCTGCTAGTCTGATTGCAGGTGTCTGGAAGACAAAATCTCATCCTCTTTAAGCCCCAACTTATCTTTCTGTGGTTCTGGGCAAGGCACTTGTGTCCCCTAAGCATAAGCCCCTGATGAAAGGAGGCAGGATGCTTCCCACAGCGTCGTTCAAAGACTGCCTCTTGCAGTGTGCCTTAAAATGCTGCCAGTACTGCTCTGCCGTGTCAGATATATAATGTACTGGCATTCCAGCCCTTGGTTGCTGATGTTGGCCACTCCCTGGCACAAAAAGTGGAGGAAAAGAGGATCAGAACTGCAGTGGCCGCTGCCTCTCAATGTACTGCTGAGGGACTGGTGGGGCAGTGGCAGACAGGACAAGCCCAAGTCTGGCTGTAAGGACCTCAGGTCCAGAGCTGGGAGAGCTACTGGGATGCCACCTCTTCTTCCTTCCTCTGCCTGGGCATCATGGTGGCTCAAAGCAAGTACAAAACATGTTTTGTTAAAACATCCTTTTGCTGTGCTCTTTATCCAATACATTTTACACTTTATCAGCTCAGGCAAATTAATTTGCTTCATGGTGCAGCTCAACAGCAGCTGTTCAGTCAATAAAAAAACTAAAAGAGAGCAAATGTTGTTTATGCCCTAGTATCACCCTGCAAGGCAAAACCAATCAAATTTGGCCCTTCCTGCAAGAAGAACTATGAAGGGAGGTAAACACCAGAGAGGGCTGGTGACAGTGTGATGCTGGAGCACGGAAGCAGGCTACATGCAAACTAGGCAGCATTCAAGGGTGGGAGGTTGAATCCCTGGCCTTCAGACACAGGGTGTGAATTGCACTCCAGTGTCCTTGGCAGACTCCTGCTGTCCCCCTCCTGCAGTGATGGGGTGACATAACTTGTCTTCTGGCAATACACTCTTCTTGTCTTGAGCTCAATCTGTCCAGTATAGATCAACCTAGAACTAATTTTGTGTGAAATAAAGTACTGGTTTGTATGGGAATGGGCAAGGTTATAGCAAACTACAACTGGACTCAGCCATAGCTTTTGGATGCAAAATGAACTCTGATTTGATTTCAGTAGTTCCAGTTAAATTTGTTTGCTGTACATTTTTCAATGTTGTTTTTCAAGAGTGGAACCCAAAAGTATATAAAATATTTGCTAGTCCCTCCTCAGGTCTGCTTTTACTATAACATATAATTCATGGCATAAATTGTTAAAAGTAAAAGATCAGATAGTCAGAAATAACAGCCTGTGGGAGGAAGGAATTGGAAACTCCCCAAGATGTTCCAATCCCAATAATCTGAAAAAAGGTCCCACACGGATTTCATGGATGTGCTAAGGAAGGACACTCAAGTTCACAACATGTAATACTTAATGAAACTGCTCCTGGAAAAATCTGTGGTAAATCAATACACACCCCATCTCACTGTCATTACTGTGTTAAATACAATTAATGTTTAACTAGTAGTTACAAATAGGATCTTGCTTTTTATAAGTAGGAGACAGGTCTTTAATGAAAGTGATCCTTTGCCATTTCTGTTCACATTTAAACTTTAAAGCTGAGGGAACAGGCAAACAGCTTCACAGTCCAAAGAGAGTTTGCAGTTTGCTATAAATGCACACATAGCCTTCATAGGAGCAAAGTGAACTCCTCAGCTGTATATGGGCAGATTCCTTAAATCAGTGCAGTCATCCTCACAGAAGTAAAAAATGGACCTGTCATCTCTGAGAAGCAGCTAGTCCACTGCTCTGCTCCCATGGGAAAGGGAAAGGCAATTTTCCCAACAGAAGGAATTGCTCCATAATGTGAGAGGTCATTGAAATGCAAGTAACAAACCAAAACAGATGAAATATGTGCAAAGTAAATAGATCAAAGACATTGAGATAATTAATTATCGGTGGTCCAGTTCTCAGAGAAAGACGATTCATTCACAAAGAAGCCATTGAACCCGACATTTCCCTGTATTGGTGTCTACAGCACACATTTACTGATGTTTGTTAATGAGTAAAGACAGAATTATTATGCCAGATAACTGTCTGCCCTAAAAGCTTATGTTCTGTTACCATAATGCCTTGGCCTACAAATAAACTCCACTACATTCATAACATTTTTGTTTAAGAACAAGTGTCAAGTCCATTTTTATGTTTACTAATGTGGAAGTTTTGATCTCTATATGCTAATCATTTGTGAATTTACACAGCCATTTCAAAAGAAAACTCAATGGTGTTTTGAACTCAAATTCTCTTAATTCTTAGTGCCTGGGTACCCATCTTTTTAATCCCATTAGCACAGCAAGAATATTTCTGCTGCAAGAAGAGCAAGTGTGGAAAGGATGAAGTCCTTTGAGCCAGTCCTAGTGCTGGCTCTTTGGCTGCCCAAACACTGAGATGGCTCTCTTTCCCTGAGGAATTACTGGAATAATAAAAAATGGACTGAATTTTCTTTTTGCTGAACACCCTGGTCTGATGGGGACATGAGCACCTTGAAGACACAGCAAAGCTTGTGGCTACAGGGCAATTTCTGCAAGGAGGAGTGTGATATGAGCCAGGTATGAGCAGTAAATGGTAGTTGCTCTGCTCTGATCCAAAGGTTTGTCAGGTGCGAGGATTTTCTGGGAGCAGGCAGTAAACTGAAAGGCAGCAGGAGTAAGGAGAGAAAGATGCTGATTGCTCCCCAGGGGCAACACCTACCTTCTGCAGAAAACACCAAGAGCCTGTTTTAGTTGTTAGGTTTCTCTCTTTGAAGAGTAACATTTGAAGCATTGCAAGGAAGCTGCATGTTTCTCAGAGGTTTTCTGAGGTATGCTAAAGGTGTTCTCCCACCCATTCCCAGCACCCTTTTTGTCATGACCTTCAGTCTCTAATTTTTACTCCTTTAACAGGTGACTAAAGGCACAGGGTTGGAAGTACAGACCCTGCAATTTCTCCCACTCCTTGAAAGAAAGCAACATGCTTTCCTGAGGAGAGGACTGTCATAGCACAAAGGAGTAAGGCTGTGGTGAAGAGGTCAGGACAAGTGATAGGAAAGGTCTCTCATGTCTGTAAGTGTTAGCAATTTGGGACTTTCAGCATCCCAACTCCAGTTCTGCATCCCCTAGAAACTTTGACTCCACTTAGGTGGAGTCATGGTCTTATGGAGCTGCCTGGAAGATGCATGGTGCCATACCCTGGGATTTCACCCACTCACACAAGACCTGTGAGCCCACCAAGGGACAGACCAGGTGACTCCACCAGCCATGGCAGGAACAGTGTTATAGGACAACAAGGGAGTGAGGAGACAACAGCCATGTTCCCCAGCCACATGGGGAGCAGGACTGGAAGAGAGGCCAGGAGGACTGTAGAGGCTTGGAGGAGAAAGGTGCGTGATGGCCAGGACCTGAAGGAGAATTGGGGACATCTGGAGAGAAGAAAAGTTCTGATGTGGCTGCCAGAGCTTGGGAGGGCTCTGGGAAAAATAGGGGTGCACAATACAGTGTTCCAGTTGGCTGTGGACAGGACTGGGACGATACCTTGAGGGGAATGGAGGTACAACTGTGCTTTACAGTGTTGGGGTGGAGTAGTCTTTCCTCACCCTCTCCTTTCTTTTGTTTCCAAAAAGCATGTCAGCCATCACCTGGATGGATGCATGCTTGTATAAATGGATGGATACATAATTGACAAGGGGTAGCTGGTTCATCCTCTTCCAGATTACCCAGACAGTTATATCCCAGTATAATATATTTATATTTGGGATATAAAACCAGATGGGCTTTCAAATCTGAAAATTTGTCACAGATTCTCTCTCCCTTTTACCAGTATCTCAGGAACTAGAAAAATAATGTGGATAAAGCACTCTTTATTTATATGAACATGGGGGATGCAGCACATCAGTTGTGTGCCTTTGGGTTTCATATCTGGCAAAGACCCCACCATTGTCAGTACACAACTGTACCTCCAGCTTTAACACTCTCCCAGAATAGTGTTCTCCCACCAAGTTAATAGAACCTAAGCAAAGGGATTTAAGGAACAGCAAGCGATAGGGGATGAGTGTGAAGGCTTAGTTTACTTTGTTTAACATAGACCTTTAATTTTAGCCACCACTAATATAATAAGGCCTTTTCTTTATTTGTCAATGCAGCCATGGGGCAGAAAGGGCAGAGGAGCTTAAAAGACTTACTCGTGCAAGCAGGGTTGCTGTGCTAAGTCCTCTATTTACATATTGCGAATGTGTTTCATTCACATTAATGCAATGTGAAGGAAAATGGGTGCAAATTCTGTGTTTCCATCTCTATGGAAGTACAGAGGCTGACAGTGCAAACAGAGGCCAGTAATATTGCTATCTTCCCTTCCACTAAATGGAAAACTCATCTACACAAAAGGGCTGAAAGTGTTTTCTAAGCCATCCCAAACAGAACAAAATTTGCTCATGTTCTGTGGCTCAGAGACTGCTATAAAAATTCTCCATCATCTTCCTGCCTGTTCTATTTCAAGCAGAATGATTTCCCAGCTAAGGGGAAAATAGTTTGAGACATTACTAGCATTTTTGAAGAATTCCTGCTCCCAGTCTCTTGCTCGTGTCAGGCAAATTTGTTTGGCTGAACTTTGGCACAGTTTATGCAGAATATTCCCAGGCAGACTTTTGGCCTGTAGGTTAATGAAACCTTGGTACAAGCACTGGCAAAACCAGAAAAATGGCAAAACCAGAAATCATCTTTGCAAGATGCATCTCTGAAATTGTTTTCCTGAATCCATGCACCTTTGTCCTATTGATACCTGTAAGCCAGAAACAAACTGGGCTTTTAAGATAAGAAAAATTAAAAGCCAAGGCCAAAATAGCTTCTTTGCCTCCAGAAGCCTGTGGCAGAAATGGGAGAGGAGTGCATGTCAGGGTGCCACATATTCTTGGGGTGCTCCAGCAGCTGGAAGTGCTGTGGAAACCCTGCCCTAGGGTCATGGCCAGCTCTCACCAGCCCCTCCCAGCACCTGGGATCATTCAGCAAATTCTGACGAGCCTGTGACAGCCTTTTAGCTGCTCTTGCAGGTGCATTTGGTGCCATGCAGAAGCCCAGAGCAACGTGCCCCAGTCATGCTCGGCCACTGTTGCTATGGGTTCTTGAGCCAGGACTCCACATGGTGCCCCAGGTGCCATCATGGAAGGACAAAGCAGTAAAGCCTTTGCTGCTTCTGCATCCTGTCCAACACCAGCACCTCTTTCACTCTAGCTCCATAACAGACAAAAATACTCATTTAACAGCCTGTTAATCCTACTGGGTGATGATTCCTGAAATAACACCTTTTCCCACCACTCCTTACCTGGAATGTGTTTTTTTGTGAGCTCTAATCAATGTAAGGACTAACCTGCACCATGGGAACACCTGTTTAAAGAGATACTTTTTTATTTGTTTCTTCTCATAGCCAAAGTGCCGGGAGAAAGGCCAAGAGTGATTCTCAGGCATCTCTGAGCTGGTGTAGGAGAATCATGGGTAGGGGAGTCAGGGTGGCAGAGGATCAGTTTTATCTGGCTCACAGATTTACAGTCACTCTTTCCAGGAATACATTCCTAACTACTCTGGTTCAAAAAGTGCATTTCTTTGCGCAGCCATCATTGCTTTCCAGTTCATTTTCTGATTTCTGTCCTGGCTTGAATATTTAAAAGAAGGATGTATGCTGGGAAGTCACTGCTGGAAAGCTGCAGCCTTCTTTCTTGTCTCTCAGGGACTACCAAGGCACCAGAGACCAGAACACATGTTTTTCCTACTGCACTCAACATTTTGAATGTATGCTAAAAATGTTAACACATTATTGAAGGGCCTGGAATTTTTCCTTCAGGTGTCATGCCTTTGGGCCACTTCTGCTTCACACACGATTGCAGGTAAGGGCTTGTTACACTGGCAGAAACATGCACTTAATGAAAAGCAACTCACTGTCCTATTATAGCCAATAAGAGAGCTCAGCAGTCACTCACCTTTAACACACCCTACTTTTTCCTCAAAAGCTTTGCTCTGGAGTCAGAGCTGCTGTGAGGCTCAGGCAAGAGGTCTGTCTTTCCTTTGAGGAAGACCCTAAATGGGTGCAAACACTCCAGGACCAGACTGGCCACTGTGGGCTCCTGTTAATGCAGCCAGGTGATGTGCAGTGAGCAGGAGGTGCAGCAACAAGAATGACCCCATGGAGGAGAAGAGGGCACTGTAGAGCACCAGGAATAAAACCACTGGAAAGAAGGGATGGTGGAGGCAAGGCACCAGATTTTGCCCTCTCTCTGACTGTGTACCAATATGATTTCACTGTTAGGTCCTTGCTGGAGCTGCAGTCTCACAGTGCCACTGTTCAAAGCAGCAGGGAGACTGCTCAGGAGGCTAGGGGTATTCCTGGACAAAGGAAGGGCAGGTGTCCTGTGGGTACCAAGTGTGGCACCTCTCACCCAGGGGTCTGGCAGGGAGCCATACCTCCCAGACACAGCCTGCAGGGATCCAGTCAGTCCCTGTGGCACAGTGGGACCATGGGCTGCTTCACACCAGGAAAGGTTAGTGGCACAAGCCCTTGTGCTTGGAGAAGCTTCTTACTGCTCTCAACAACTTTGGAGAAGTTGGCTAAAAGCTGGCTGCTCAGGTAGTACCCCAGTGGAACGTCCATCTCAGAGTTCCCTGGGTGACTTTGTGTTTCCTTTCTGGCTAGCTTTGTCATCAGTTGTGGTGTGACTCTTTCATTCCGATTGCATATTACTGTTAAAATTGTCCCATACTGGCTCACCTTTTCCTGAAGCCTCAAAGAGCCAGCAGGCTCAGCTCTCAGGAAGGTGCTGATCAGTACCCATGGATATGGGCTGAAGTTCTGCAGTATACTTGAATCAATATTAGGTTTCATTTGGGTTTCTCAATTTAGATTTAACTTCAGGCAATTTGAGGATGTTAAGGTACCGGAGGGCACATTCCCAGGTGGCTGCACTTAATACAAAGGCACAGATTTTCTTGCTGGATGTTGTCAGGGTCTTGTTGTTTCCATAGGCAGTGTCTTGAGGTACAGTGCACAATCAGGGCCTCAGAGTTCATGAAAAACTTCCATTTCTGAGGAGATGGATCCATATGGCTTTGCAGAAGGGGAGGATTTGGGGGCGATCACTGGGCCGAGCAGTATGCCTGAACCATGCTGTGTGCCTCAGACCTCACTGAGCTGGCTGGGACGTGTGTTCTCCTCTCCCACTGCTGTCCCCATCACCTTGCAGGACCGTGCCCATGTTGTGACTCCTGAACGTGTGGCCAGGCGCTGATCCCAGACTCTCCAGCAAGCAGAGCGTGTTGTTCCGCCTGTCTGCTCGCAGCTTTCGCCTTTCTTCTGTCCTCCTGCTATTCTATCGCTACCATAAAATGCTGTTCTGACCTTTTTGTCCTCAGCAAGCTATTCATTTAAAATACAAATGCTGTCCTCAAACAGCAGTCATTAATATGAGGCAGCAAATTCTTTTCTTTGTTCTTTATTGTTGATTTCCCCCCTTTGGGAAACTGGGTGGCAGGAGAACTGCATAGCTGCAGGAGCAGCTTGCTAATTGCATACTTTCAAATACTAATTTGTATGGGTTGGTTTGGTTAAAAAGGGGAAAAGAAACAAGGCAGGGGTGATAAAAAAAAGTCAAGGTTATAAACTCCACAGAAGCTCTCTAGCCTGGAATTTTTATTAATTCTTTAAATGTAAATTGCAGGCCCATGGGTGCACATCCATGCCTCCTGCGGAGTGCCAGGTAGTGTGGTGCAATTTGCCCTGCAGACCTTCAGTGCAGCAATCAACCCAAGGAACTGAGCTGCCCTCGGCTGCCTGGAGCAAGGCCGGTGAGGTGCCAGCCAGGAGCCATTCCCAGTGCAGACACTGCTCCCAGCTGGCGCCTGCCTGGCTGTGGGCAGGAGCCAGCCCCTGGCCCAAGTGGGTTCAGGTGGTGGGGACAAAATCATCTCTGCTTTTAGGGAGCTGAGGTTTGGAGTGCTATTGAGTCAGCCTTGTGTCCGTGATGGTCTAAGGGAAGAGGTGAAAGAAGGTACTCATCAAGGAGTGCCACTTTTTACTAACCCAAGAGGTATAGCTGAAAAAAGGGCAAGTCTTTGAGCACCCATGCTGAGACTGCTGCTCAGAGATTCCCCACCGTGCATCCCCATACCTGCCAATGAAACTGCTTACTAAACATGAACTGCAAGCTCTCAGTGTTCTGTAATGTGCCTGGATGATTTGTATTGGAAAAGAAAACAAGACTTAAAGATATTCAGCTCTTTCAAGCCCTTGACTACCAGCTCCTGCTAGGTTATTTGAGGTGCTTATTATTATTATTTTGAGTGGTTGTCTTTTTTGCCCACTTACAGTTTTTTTGCCATACTTGATGTCTTCATACAGATGCTTCCTTGCCACCAACTCTTGTTAGACATTTCTCTTTGTAAAAGGATATTTTTAGATGCTCTGTTCTGAGAAGCTCACAGTGCCCATGCATGGTACTCATACATAGTGGGGACATTTCTGCCTGCAGCAACCATCTCAGTTCCCTTTGGACATTATTGTCACTTCATCTCCTTTCTTGTCTCTGTTTTGTGCAGTCACTTGTTTGGAAAAGCTCCCTGTGCTTACCCTCAGCAGCAGTACTGCCCTTGCACCCAAGAACCATGGCAGCCAGCAGCCCCTCCTGCCTGCAGGCATGTTCCCCCAGCACAGCTGCTGCTCATGCAAGGGTGCCACAAAATGTGTGCTGAACTGCCATGAATGTGGCAGAAAAGCAGCCCCAAGGGCCCCCTGAGCTGCTCTGTGGGAAGGATGTGACAGAAGCCAGTGCCAGGAAGGACCTTCCCAGGGCAGCGAGGGTTGGAGGGACAGGCACAGCACAGGGATCTGGAATTCACTGTCACACTGAGCACAGCAGCCAGCCTATCAGCAGCTAAAGATACTGGAGGGCTCCAAGGCTGTGAATGCGAGGGAGGCAAAGTCAAGGAAAAATTATATTAACTGTGTTATTTTGTGTCTGTTCACTCAGCACAGTAGCTATCTCTGTTTGTTCATTCTCTTGTCACACAATATGATACAAAGTCAAAATGGATTTTATTGTGTACCATTTGCATTAAAAAAAAAATCCTTCCCAGTGTATGTGACAATAGGTAATTTTTATTATTTCCTTCTCTGCCTAATAAACTTATTGTGGATGCATGGCAGCATCAAGGGGAAAAAAAAGCATGTGGAGGCAGCAGCTCTCTGAAAAATAACTTGTGTTTCATTGGTGAGAAAAGGTTTGGAGAATCATTGGCTAAGTCCCACAGCTGAAGTGGGTTTGCAGTGGAAGGCACCGTAACTGCAGCCTTGAGCAGCAATAAAACCAGTATGTAATTATAACATATGCAGATATTGTGTTGGCTTGAACTGATACCTGAAGGTTGATTCTTAGTTTATAAAGGGCAAAACAGTTGATCCCTTAACAGGAATCTCATTTTTTTTGAGTTTTGTGATGATTAATATAATTGGCCAATTGACCATTTCCTTAACAGTAAGAGAAAGTAAGAATCAGTAATCTTTATGGCTTATTATTAAAATAGTGTTTAATGAGTGAGTGGCAGGGGGAAAATTGCAGTGGAAGTGGTACTTTTAGCAGCTTGTGAGTTGTTAGGATAAACCCACTTGGTTGCAGTGAGTGAGGTCTGTAGCACCTCTGGTTTGCAAAATGTGACCCTTACTGCCTCTCAGATGTCTGCCTGCTCACTGAGGGATCTCCCTGTGCCCCAAGCCTACAAGAAACTTTATGTTTGGTGACAGCTTTCCTGCATGCGGGAAAACAGAATCACATGATGGTTTGGGGTTAGAAGGGACCTTAAAGATTACTTGGTTGCAACCCCTCTGCCACGAGTAGGTACACTTCCCACTACACCAGGTTGCTCACAGTGCCATCCAGCCTGGCCTTGAACACCTCCAGGGATGGGAAGGTGGGTGCATTCCATATATTACGGGTTCCCAGCAGGCTGTGAGCTAGCCTGTGTTCCCAGGTAGGGGGGTTTCTGCAGCCAGACAGTGGGTTCTGCCTCCACCCTGTGGCATCTGCTGCTTGACAGTGGCCTGCTGGTAGAGGAGATGGGCTGCAAAGCCTCTGTTGGGACTGTGGAAAGTGGGAGGTGTGGTGGTCTTACTGTGTGAGCACTGCCAGCCATGAAGCTACACACTGCTTCCAAGTAATGCCAGGGAAGGAAAACAAAATCCTCCAAAGAAGACAAAGGGGACAACACTTCTCCCCCAAACTCTGCTTTCCCCAGAGCCCTCAGACGCTGCAGTCTTTTGGGAGAAGACTTCCAGCACTTGGTATAACCCAGCACCAGCATCTACCTACAGAGTGCAATCCTGCACCAACTTGAGAGGGGGAATTGGGAAGACGTATCTCCATGGACTACAGATAATTAAAATTAAAATGTTTCTTCAGTTTAATGAAGAAGCATTCACAATGTTACAGAAATTGTATTAAAATTATGGTTACACTCCTATTCCTTTACCAGCAAAGCAATAGGCTTTATTTGCTACAAGTCACTCAGAAAAAAACCTTCCTTAACATAACATGGAAGCAAAATCCTTGCTTCCCCACGTGAGGGAAATTTGAAGATTACCTATGTAGGTCTGTTTTTCAGGATGCCTTCAGATAACCTGTTCCTCAGAATAAGCTGCACTGCTAGCACACTGCAGGAAAAATAACAGTGCATGAATTGTAGCATGAAGCAAGATTATCACAGTTGTGGGTTTGAGTTTGAAGCTGGCATCCAGCTGGCAGAGACTGGATGATTATTAAATATGTCAACAGCCCCAGATGCATGCCAGGATAGCCTTGTGAACAGGAACTCCTGATGCTGTTTTTTCTTGTACTGTTGCTATTTTAGTTCTTTTTGATTTCTCTCTATTTTGGATGTTGCATAGAGGATAAAAAAAGACTGGTAGAGAAATCAGAGTCCTGGAAGGAAAAGAATGAGGATGCCAGCTGGTCGCTCCTCCTTTGCCCCTGGCTAGTATAATTGCAGTGTATTTGATTTTTTCAAGTCACAGAGGGTTTAAATGACAGGTATGGTATGGCCTCAGCATATGTCATCATCTGCTGGGTATTCAAGGATTTTTAAGGATTTAAGCTAGCCTGTTGTTTGAATATAGAATGAGCAGTGATTTCGTTTCTCTGGCATGTGTTGTGTTTCCCTGAGGGTGGAAAGGGACTGGAATTTAAAGTGATTCTCATTTATTTAGTATTTCCCTGTACAAAAGCAGGGAGTTTTCCAAAGCTGACTGGAGTGCAGTCATTTGTGGAGAACAACCCCTGGCTGCTACCTGGGTTACGTCGGCATGTAACAATACCTGTCTGCCCCATGAATGTCAGACAAAGCTGTCATAAATCTTGAAGGTCAGGCAGTAAAATGAACGGGAATTGCAGAGAGCAGGACCTTGTCGGCTTCCTAGTAGTGCTGTGGGTGGAAAAAACTTATCACGGTTTTCTTCAGGCTTTAGGCAACCCACCCACTGATGCTCAGTGGCTATTATGCAATTATAAGTGCTTTTTGCTCAGAAGAGTTCAGTCGTGACTACTTTTAATGGAGCACACCAGCATGGAGCACAGGCAAGGGAGCAGACCCCGCTGCAGTCTGCGGCAGAACTCCCACGGATCGTCTCCTCCTCTTGCCCGTCGGTGTGGAAGGTCTTGGCAACATCGCTCGTATTTTGTCATTTGCAATAATGCTTTGTCATTTCAGAGGTGACCGGGGCGCAGCGGGGCCCCGGCCTCTCCCCTCTTCTGCCTTGTCCGGCTGATCGGTATCAGGCAGAGGTGGGGTGTCCTGTTTATGTCTCCGAGCAGTACTGGGAGTGCTGGCCCGTCCCCCCGGCACCGCCGCTGTCCCCGGTCCCTGGAGCGCTGCCGCCGCGGCTGCTCCGAGGCCGCGCTGTTTGTCCGAGCCGCGGCACATTGTATTTACAGTGCCTTTCCGGGTTTCTGCCGGTCACCCGCTGCGACCAGGGAAATATTTTTATCCCCCCTCTGCTGCATAACTTGGCTTCTGTTTTCTTGTTGTTGTTTTTTTCCTCCTGCTTTTGTAGATGTTGGCTGCGGGCAGGGCCAAGTCACGGGGCAGGATGTGCTGCTTCTGCGGAGGTACAGACATGCGAATACATGACACAGTTTTCTGGAACTTCTTCGGGCAGTGGAAGATGAGGATCTGTGCCACAGCTGCCGGCTTGGCTCGTGGCTCAGCCCTGCACCACTGCATCCCCTCCTGATGCCCTGGCCTGGGGGCTGCCCTGGGGCAGCATCCCTCCCACAACGTCTGTGTCAGAGGTGTTTGATAGCACAGACATTGTGGGTTGCTTGCATTGCAGAGTGGCTCTGGGCACATTTATTTTGCACACACAGCTCCACATGAGCATTTTCAACCCCCTTAGGCAACTGCAGGCTGCATGTGATGCCATGACCAGGTTCAGACTCCCTTGAATCAGCCTCCCCTGTTCCAATCACACCAGCAGCTCTGGGGGCCTTTCTGAGGACCTGCTTTGCAAGTTGAGGAACGGCTTCTTCTTGTAGATCTCTAGGAAGGAGGCTGATCAGGCCAGGCAGCCATGCCCAGCAAGGAGCAAATGCTGAGGCTTCCATGTCTCCTGTGGCTGGGGTCCCTTGTCACTGTATGTTCCCACAGAGGTGACAGTGTCCCTGCTTCGACCTCTGTTCTGTTTAACTTCCCCAAAGCATTAGTTTAATTCTCTGCTTCTATGCCAAGAGCATCTTGCTGATGCTTCTCAATCTACAGAAGTACCTGTGCATCTTTCTGCCCCCTGACCTGCCCCTGTGGGACAGTTGGGCAGCTGTAATGACCCCTCAGGGTGCTCCAGGGTCTCTTCTGAAACCCTGAGGGAATCTGGGGATCCTGTCTTGACCACCATCAGCCACCAGCGCCTCACGTTAGATAAGGTGGATCTCTCCTTGTTTGTGTATCTGAAGTAATGTTTTCTGATCACCTACAGGTGTTACTCAGAAAGCCCAAGCAGAGATTGTGCAGCAGATTTGACCACACAGAGGCTTCACAAATGCTTGAGGTCCAGGTGCAAGTTGCTCCTGATGCAAATCAAGGAGAACTCCGATGAACAGCAGAGACAGAGAGAGAACATGTTTTTTAAATGTATGTATCTTGAGGTAATAATGTGAGAAATATCTCCTACTGTTTCAGGTAGAGATTGTGTGTCAATCTGCCACAGGAAATACAGTGAGGAATGCCCTTTCCTCCAGGTTAATGCCAGTCTAATGGATAGTTGTTTGGTTTTGATCTTTTTTCACCTGTTCGTGTACCTTGGCACGTGTCCTGAGTCTGGAGCTGGGCTGGATTTTGCACCTGCTAGAAGGGGTGCATATATCCATGTCCACAGCAAGTCTGTTCAAGGAAATTTCACTAATGTTTGCTTTAGGAAGCAACTTTATTCTTCCCAGCAATTTTCATAGAGATCTGAGGGCCTTTTGTCAGTCCTCATTTCCAGATGGCTTAAAAGCCATGTCCTGTGCTAAGTAACTAAATTTAATGTGTAAGTCTGAGACAAGAGGTCAAAGAAAGAAATGCAGGCAGTATGAGCAACCAGCCTGGTCAGGGGTAGCTCAGAGACATGAGCAGAGAAAGCACCATCTGGGAAATGAAGAAGTGAGCATGGGGATGCACATACACACACACACTTTCATTCATGCCCACAACCTCCCCTAGACTGTTCAGTGGCCTGGCAAACTTCTTTTACATACTTCTACAGCTGAGAAAGTGGCCAGGTAGTACTTGGAGATACCCAGACCTGCATATGGCATTGCAACAAAGCTATGACATTTTTCTGGGCCACAGGACTTGGTTTGGGCTCAAGTGTACCCATGAGTGTATCACACCAGTGATACATCATATTTTCAACATTATTTTTGCTCCAGAGGACCCCTAAGAGTGATGGGAAAGTGGGGAGATGAGCTAGACACAGAGAGTGGCTGTCCCAATGCCTGCTGCAGCACACTGGCCTCTTGGCCATGCTAACATTTCCAATATGCCTACAAGTTTCCCAGCTTTTGAGCCTTGCTGAGGCATCATTGCCTTCCCTTGAAGCAATACAAGGCATTCATGAAGTTTCTGTGCTGAACTGTGGGAAAAGAGCTGCAAGAAGCTGTGATGCCTGGGTAAGAGCATGCTTTGAAAACACTGTCATCAAAAAAATCAACACATCAGCCCAGAAGGCCCACAGACAGCTGATCCCCTCCAGCCTTATCAGAGAGAGAGCTCCTGTGATGCTGAGGCAGCAGCCACTGGACATTTTGGAGATGTTTATTCTATCCTGTGTTGATATTGAAGTCAATACTATAACTAAAAATAAAGATTAAAATAAAACCATACTGCAGCTATTTCTTCCTGAATTGTTATGTTTACTCATACCAGTCCAGATTTCCATTTAGGCAGGCCTGTAGTCGCAGATGTTCAGTCATTTTCAGCATCATGATCATATCCCAGAAGACTTAGCCTGCTGAAACAACTATATTAAACACTCCTGTAATTTTCCACTGTAACTGGAAGATTGCATTCCTCAGGAGTGAGCAACTGCTCATTGGACAGGCCCTGTGCACATGCAGGCAGCACAGCTCTGAGTCCTCTCCAGCCTCTCACCATGGCAGGAGGGCACAGCACTTCTGTAGCCCAACAGGGCTTGGTCTGGGTTGAGGAGGCTCCCATAAAGAGCTCCCAGCACTTCCTAGGAGAGGGGGCCATGCTGCTGGGAATCCATGGCCAGCTGCTGCTGCAGGGATGGATGTGGCTAGGCCTGCAGGTGGCTTCTCCACTGGCCCTCCTTGCACTCAGAGCCATAGGCATGATTAATGTCTGTTGAGGTGATCCAAAGAGAATAATGGTCTTTAACTGAATGAAAGCAGATGCTTCACCTAATTGCCTCCTGCTTCCTGATGAATGGGCTAGGCAGAGGTACCCATCACAAAGTCTCTGCACAGCTGGGGAGACTCACCCTGCTTCCAGGTACTGGTATAAGGCCACCTCTCTGAGGGAGGATGTAGGATGTCTCTGAGTACAGCCTCCAAGAACCCAGCTTCAGGTTAGTGAAAACTAATGGACAGATCTGTGTGGCTTATTCTGCTTTCTTCCACAGGTAGCAGTGGTGGCAGAGACAGTGGAGAAATCCACAGTGGCTTAAGGCTGTTCTTGACAATATTTACGGCACAGGATTTGCCTCAGAGGGTGCAAGGAGGCACTGAAAACTAGTTGGAGCCAGGTGTTCCCTTCTCTGTGCCAAAGAATCTGCTGAGAGCTCATGTGCCAGAGAGTGGAGTGCTCATGTCCACCAGAAAGAGTGGAAGAGGTGTCCTGTGAGTGCCTTGGAGGAATCCAGGTTTGGATCATATGTTGCTGTGCTGGAGGGGCCGTACTGCCGTGTATAGCCAGAGTCAGTGTTGTGGTGGCAGCTGGTTCCAGCACACCTCCTTACCTCCTCCAGCCAAGCACAGGTTACCAACACGACTCACTCCTGCAGTGCTGACAGACAGCCAGGAGCACAGGGGCTCTGGCAGGCAGCCCCAGCCCCTACCACTGACTCCCAGCCACTGCTTACATCTGGCCTCCAGCCTTGGAAAAAGGAAGACTCCACCATGCTTCCTCCAGCGGCAGGGAGGTACTTGTTTTTTAGGTGCAGACAATAAGGACAGTGTGAGGATGCTCTAGGGAGAACTGTGGCAATTCCCATCTTTGGTTCCTGAAAATCCAGCACTCACCTCTTGACAAGAGCAGCACAATCCAGAAAATGCAGCCTGGCCCCAGTTGCCAGCTTTGCCTGCATCAGTGGGGCAATTCTGGAAGAAAAGACCCTTCTGTGGGTGCTGTTGCCAAATTTGATTATGACTGGGCTGAATCCTGGCACTGATTTTGGTCACACAGAAGGACTGGTCAAGGCATTGCTACTCCTGGAATCATCAAGCAATACATCTACTCTTCAGGTGGGCAGAGACAGACATCCTCTTCTCATACACATAACAGAGGAGAGTAAACAGATAAACCAGGCTTATCAGGCAGGCTGCTTCCATTAACTCACTGAACTACAAAGACTTAGTGTCCAAAGAAGCTTTTCTTGCAAGGAGGGCCTTGCTGGCCATCTTGTGATCTCATATGAATAGAGGGATAGAAAAGGTCTAGAGAGTAAGTCCTTTGAGGAGTGGCTGAGAGAGCTCAGATTGTTCAGCCTGGAGAGAAGGAAGCTCAGGGGAGACCTTCTCTCTCTATATAACCACCTGAAAGGAGACAAGATAAGAGGACATAGTCTCAAGCTGTGCCAGGGGAGGTTCAGGTTGGACATCAGGACAAATTCCTTCACGGGAAGGATGTTAAGCACTGTAATTTGGCTGCCCAGGGAGCTGGTGGAGTCACCATCCCTGGTGGTGTTCAAGAAACATCTGGACATAGCACTTAGTGCCATGGTTGAGCTGATCAGGTCAAAGCTTGAATTCAGTGATATCAGAAGTCTTTTCCACCCCAACCGATTCTGTGGTTCTTTGATATCCAGCTCACCCGCTCCTGGTAATGGGACACTTCCTCCAGCCAAAATCCACTGACAGAAATTTCTCATGGGCAGATTTGCCCCACAGAAAACCCCTGTGGTTTTAACCCCTTTCTTCCATAAAACCATCAGTGCCCCGCTCCAAGGCTAGGACAGGAGTCAGACAAGATGCCACAAACAGCTCTGCCAACAAAGGCATCCTGGTTTCCTACAGTGCTTGAGCTGGCTGGGACGGTGGGATCATATCCTCCAGCTTTCACAAGGTCACATGAACCAGCTAGCCATTGCAAATGTATTTTTAGTGGCATTAAAATAAAATGAAGCTAAAAATATGTCAAGCAGGTAAACTCACAGTTTTAAATCAGAACAGAGCTATTGGAGGCGCTTGGTCTCTTGACTGCCTCCATAGGAGAGCCTGCCCCTGACTCTCCTCCAGCAGGGAGATGGGTGCTGCTGCAGTCACTGATTAACCACCCACCCGGGGAGCTGCTGCCCACACTGCAGATTATGTCTTGACCCCCTGGCCACTAATTTCTGATGCTTGACTTCACTCTGCAGTGTTTTTGTAGACCTTTTGCCACAGCACTTGTTTCCCACAGCCTTTTGTTTCCCCTTAGCAGTTTCAAATGTAGGGAACAAACCTTATTTCTGCCATCTCTGACTTGCTTCTTGTAAGTACCTGATCTGCAACTCAACCTTCAAACCTGTGTGGAGGCAAGGATCTGGCCAACTTTGAAAATATTTAGGTACAATTCTCCTTCTTATGAGAAGAGCTTATAAACCTCCCAAAACAAGAGGTGAAATGGGATTTTTTTGAGCCATCCATGCTACTTCGCTTTCTACCATGTGTTGCATTTTGCCTCCCAGCCAGAGAGGAAAATATCCCCCATGCAGCTTCTCTTCACCCAGCGCCATCTTTGCTTGTGCTCTTTAGTGCAGGCATGAAGACCCTGCTGCCACTGGCATAAACAGTTAACAGGAGAAGAAGATGTTGAAATCATATTATATTTATTACATACATGAGATACAAAAACAAATTACCAAAATAGTATCTTTTTTTTTTTTNCACAAGACTTTGAAAGAAAAACACATATGTAAAGTGGATTGGTAGACTAGTGACTTTTCTGGTGTTGTATGTCTTCTTTCCCCTCACACTCATGAACAAAACACACTCTATTCAATGTGGTTTAAAGATGTTTTACAGAAAAGATGTATTTTAGTGCTGAAAACTGCAGTAAAATGTGCTATATTTCATACTGGTGTTAATGAGGAAGTATAATGGCTGTATAGATTGCAAACAGTAACACAGAAGAAAACAAATAAAATGTTCGGTTTTAATTACTAACATAAAAATAAAATAAACTCCAGGCCCACCATGCATCATTGGGTTGTGATATGTGAATGCAAGTACTTTCCGTTCTCTGCATCCACTCGTTTTCCTGCAGTCAGAGTTTTTCTCCTCTGGCAATTGCATTTTTATCTCAAAGTCTCTTCTCCTCACTCTGCAAAGTCTTGCTGGAGTCCTGCCCATGGGGTCCAAGTTCTGGTCTAAAGCTGGGACTTCAGTGCAAATACTTTATCTTTCAGATTGCATCCTCAGATATTCTGAGTGGCCAGTGCCAGGCTGGCCATTCCCTTTATACTGTTAACGCTGTCCAACCGTGGGGGATCTTCAGGAGTGCTTCTGTTTCAGGGAGCTTTTTTTCACCTGCCACCTTCAAATTCTTCTTTCCCCAACACAATTAGACATCCCACACCGCGAAGTGGCAGGTAGTAAAGTGCTTTATACAGTGAAATATTTACACTAGGGCTAGGTTCATTTTTTAACACTTCAAGGACAAAAGCTCAGAGATGCTGCACCCTCTGCAGCTGGCTCTTCTCTGCAGCCATACAGTGAGTGAAGAGCTGGCCTCTGCCCTGCATCACACCTGTGACAAGGCAGAGGGATTCAATTCGCTCCAGCAGCTCTCTCCTCTACAGCATCAGCAGAGAATCTAGCCCCTGAAACCTTCAGCAGGGCAAACAGGTTAAAAGCAAGTGGCACCCAATTCTCTCTGACGGGTGCCATGTCCTAACCTGAAAGGGGGTATTTCTAAAGAGTGGTTCTCATTGCCACGCTGGTGTCAGCACCTACCCACCGCTGTGGCCATTGCCTTCCCCACAACATCCTCTGGGAGCCACTGGAAGTCACCCAGGATCCACACTAGTGGCACTGGCAGTGTTTTGCTTCTCAGCAGTAGCTCTTCTAAGGTGGCAGTTCAGTCTTGGGTGATCAGTGGCTTCATGGGAGTTGCTCCAACATTGCGCTGGAGAGAGACAAGCATCCACCACCCTTCCTTTTGTTTCCCTCAACATAATGCTAAGCAGGGCTCAGGGTGAGGCCCTGACAAGGAAGCTATAGGCAAGTGAAAAAACATTGGCCAGAAAGGATTAAATTAGACAGCGCCTACAACTCTGAATGCCTCACTACATGTGTTGGCACAATTTTCTTACATTCCAGTTTTCATGCTAGAGGTCTTCTCTCTGTGGAGGCTGTTGCATTTTGTGCATAAAGAAATGCCTCAGGCAGTTGCACACCTCTAGTTGCAGTCTCTTTTCAAAATCTCCAAGACCTTTCTTCCGAGAGCTGACTTCCACTGATGGACAAAACTTTTCATGTTGACAATGAGTCTGCCCGTTCGGACATCCTCGTGTCCTGCCACGAGATACTCCAAGCCTGCAAACCAGCAAAGCGGTCAGGGACTGCACAGTACCATGCTTAAGAGGCCTATTGAGCTGCAAAGTCAGCCTGGATATCTAGTCCCATGTAATAAAGCACTTACACAAAGAAATATTTACATATATTGACTCTCATGTATCTCTGTATATCTATAGCTTTGTCTGTATCTATGGCAAAACGACCCCTGTGGCTACCTGTCAGTGAGATGCAGCACACAAAATGTGATTTTGTCAGCTTCTAAATGTAAATGAAAGCTGAACTCTGGGGGCAGCACTGCAAGTTTGTATGCCTCTTCTGGGAACTGCTATTACCTTCATTTGGCTGCCACCTGACTCACTTCTCCCTGAATAAATCTGGGCCTGGTAATCAGTTCAGCAAATTCAAGGAATGGAACAGTGCAGGATGGTCCAGTGTTTGGTATCTTGCTCAGAGTGGCCAGTGGCCCCTTGGAGGCAAAGGCATGCCAGACTCCAATGAGAGGCAACACTAAATGTGCTGGCACCAATACGCAAGAAGGGCTTGAAGGAGTGGTTGTCACACTGAAAAGAATTGCTCATTTCTGCCTCTTCCAAATGTTTTAGAGACATGACAGCAAGGTGTGACAAAGCCTCAACTGGTTGTCCAGAAACAGATAGAAAGGCTGGAGGAGTGCCCTGCTGCAGGTCTTTCCTCAGGCATCCAGGTCTGCACTTGATTTTCAGGACACGACTCAAAACAGTGCTTGAAACCAGGTAACAACTGCTAAACAGGGGGATAGAGCAAAGCCTTTGGTTGAATTAGCTAAAGAAACACTGCCACAGATCCCAACAGCCTAAATGGGCCACAGATGTGCCATAAATGGGGATAATAAGGTGGATAACCCCTTTCATGGCAGGAGGAGCTCCCTGGCAGGGTCAGCATCCTGCTGCAGCACATTTAGGGTACAGCCAGCATTAGGCCCCTCCTGTTCCCACTCCTTCTTGCACCAGTCTGGGGAGCACAATGCGCTGGTGCAAACCAGGCACAGGAGATGGGGCTTCTCCAGTGCTCTCAGTCATCCTGCTCCATCCTGGCTGCAGCTTGTGTTGCCTTGGGTTTTCACTTTGCAGCCCAGAACTAAGGGAGGGTGCCTCCCAAGTTAAAGGTCAAGCAATACAATTTGCTTTCTACTTTATCTGAGGTTTTGGGCACACGCATCTCCTCTTCTGCCAAGTAAACACAGGATATGTGTGTGGCAGCATCGTCTCTCACAAGACATTAATTTTGGCCAAGCTAATTGTGCTGTTATAAACATCACTTTTCAAGGGTTCCTAGAGTTATTTCCCTTGTGAGAGAAACGTGGTGTGCACACTCAGAGAGCAAGCAAATATTGCTGTGGTTGCTGACTGTGTAGGGCTTTCTAGATTTTCAATCTGATGCTACAGAACTGTAAAATTAAAATGAGTCAAATGACTGAGATGCCACAAGCCAGGACTTGAGGCTGTGCAGTTTGCCCTGGCAGGCTGCTCTCTGCCTCTCTGTGACTGTGCTTGGCAGAGCCATGGAAGGGATGGGCTCCTCTTACCTTGCAAACAGGCCAGACCTTTAAATCTTCCAGCTCAGTATGCCCCCAGAAGCAGAATCTGCCTCTGTGTGTGTGTGTGTGGAGCAGAAGGTGTGCAAGGGTGGTGGAAGGGTTCCCCTTGTAGGAACTTAAGGGCGTTTTTCATCTGAAAATAGCCCACAGAGGTTTGATAAATGCTTGGAGGTTTTTTTTTCTTGTCAGAGCCTTTAAGAGACTAGTCTCCTTTTAGTATCCCTTTACTTCTGTACAATAGTATAAAAACACATCTGTCTTACTTTTATCTTTATCTTTGATCTCCTCTATGTTTTTGAAGATGTGATTTCCATTATAGCTGTATGTCAGAAAATTGCTTTATATCAGCTTGACTTTTCATCCAGCTGGTTTTGGTTTATTCACACGTAGGCCATAAGCTCTTACTGTGATAGAGGGTTGAATCTGCTAATATTGTATTGCAAGCCACTCAGAAATGAATGTGGTAGCTAAAGAAAATAGTGAATTTTAAAAAAGGTATCTGGGATTCTTTTTTCCTTCTTTGACATTATTGAATCTTAAAGATACATTTGACAGATGTTTTCAAGTTTCCTATTAGCAACAAACTTCACAACTTCTTTTCAACATGAAGGCTGAGACTAATTTATACTCATGGGACCAGCAGCTGCATTTCAAAACAATACCAAGCTTTGCAGCATAAATCATGAGAGCTGGCAGGGAAGTAACAAGGGAGTAACGCCTGATGTGTCAGACACCTGGACTGTCACTAAAGACAGTTGCATCACCACCTTTCTGCTGTTGTCTAAGAGACCTCCATTGATTCTGTGATTAATGCTGTCTTTTCATCTGTTGGGGAAAATCAGTGAAGCTCCTCTCAAGTTAGTCGAGTGGCAAATCTGGGTGTCAGGTGTGGGGCTGCCCTGCAGGCTCAGTTTTGGACAGCTTCCATTGCATTCCTTCAGGTTCATATTAAGGCAGCTGCATCTGGGCTGTCTTGCTTGTGTTTTCATTGCATATGGAAAAATAAAACAGCTATAACTATTTGATTAGTGATTTATGATGTTCCAGCAATATCCAAAGTCTTACTGCACTTGAACAGTAGAGCCCTGCCTAATGCTGCTGATTCATCTGACCTTTGCACCTGACAAGCCTTCCTAGCTACAGCAGTGCTATCAAAGCAGCTTGCCTTCAAAACCAGTCACTCCTGTGCACATGAAAGAAGACTGCAAACACCTCATCAGTGAATAACCTTTCTGCATGACCCAGCCTCACAGACAGCCCTGTACCCCCTAGTTCCTAGTGCTGCACATGAAAGGGACGTCTCAGCACCTACATCAATGCTTTCATTGCCAATTGCCCTGTGATGCATACACCTTGTGGAAAGAAAGCACATCATCTGAATTAGTCGGTAACTGCTCATTTATCTTGGAGTTGTAAAGAGAGGTGTGTCAGCCAGAGCTTAGTTTTGCTCTGTGGAAGAAACCCCTGAACCTGCATCCATATGGGAGACTGCATGCACTGTTTAGCCACCACTGGTTTTACTCCATGTCAGTGAAAGAAGATGGGAAAAAACTGGAGCTCTCCCCTCATGGCATAAGAAAATTTCTTCCAAATCTTGTAGATGTAAATTTGTGTTACTTTCAAAGAGAAATCTTCCCCTGGAGTTTAGATTAGAACTTCAATGCAGTATCATGACTCAAATTAGATTTAAATGTGTTTTTATGGTTTCAAATTAGCTTTAGCTTTGAAAAATTTATCATGCAATTGTGGCATGATGTGCACCTCCCTCCCTCTGGGAACAGAGACTGGTAAAACTGAAAGCATACAACAACACTACATAAAGAGAACTGTATGTTTCAAAGTCCATGGGATGAACCAAGTTTTTTTCTATGAAATTTCAGTTTGATGGAGATTGCTGTTGGAATCCAAGTGATGTAACAGCCAATAATTTTTAATCAGCACTGAGCTGCAATCTCAGCTCATTGGTATAAGGGGAGAGAGGGTCGGGAATGAAATCTCTGTATATGTGGTGGGGAGGTACTGTTCAGGGGGTCAAACTTACCAGGATTGAGGATGGGACAAGTGCAGCCTCTGTTAGTCCAGGATTCAGGGTAGAGTGTCCTCTTGCCCCGGAGGATCTTCAGCTTTGTAGATTTCAAGACTTTCTTGATCTTCACACTGACTTCTGCATGTGAGCCTTTGTCATGAGCTGACAAGATCTTTGTCTTGATCACTGGGATCACAGGAATTCAAAACCAGGAATATCAAACTATTTACAGGGCTCTCTTTTTTTTGTCCCGGTCTAGTGCTGGTGTCTGGGTGAAGCAGTGAGGACAATTGCTTTGTTACAGTGGAGTTAGCCCAGTGCTCCTTGCTGGGGAGCCCAGGATCAGAGCAGCTGCTGGGGAGCACATACATCCCCACACCCATGGGCAGAAATGCTGCCAGTTGTTTTGGCCATGTCCCCTGGAACTGCCATGAGGGCATGAAGTCACATTTTCCCCCAGAGCTCAGCAAACCCTTTGTGTTCCTTAGCACTTTTAGAAATCAACGGGATTTAGGGATGGACCAGGAGGCTTTACTAGCCTCAGCCTCATCCCACCCTGGTTCCAGTCCTGCTGCTTTGCAGAACTGCCAAATCCAGTGGAGGAGAATGAGACACTGGTAGGCACAGGAGGAAATCAGGGAGTATCTTGAGCTCATTCATACCCACAGGCACATTTTTACCACTTGGCATTCCACTGCTGAGCCCCTGCATGGTGGAGGCTCAGTTCCTCCACCCAACCTATACTGGTAGGTATCCCCATCCGGTGGTGCTTTATTCAGCACTCACATTGGGAAGCTCAGGGCAGCCTCTCACAGTGTGGCCTCCTGGAGATCATGATGAGCCCCATCATTCATGTCTCTCTCTAGTTTAGCTGACACCTTCATGGGCTGACTGATGAGAGGGGGGAAGCCTGAGTGCACTTTAGATAAGATTTATGGAGGTTTTTGTGACTTCTTTTTCAGTTTTTTATCTTTTGCAAGATTAAACACAATTACTATCATGGCTGAGAAGCAAAACAGAGCAGAATCATTTTTTCCTAATATCACTAAGCTAGGGCTACATTTCAACAACTGGCAGCCCCTTGAACTCCACTTTGTGGGTTGCTCTGCAGCCTGCAGAGGCATGGGCTATCTCTCTGTCCATTTTCAACTTCAGTATGAGACAAAACAGGTGCAAGAGACTCCTGCAAGAGATTCCTTGCAAAGGAAGGGAGTGCTGCACAGAGCATTCCTAGCTCTGCCACAGTATGAAGGAGGCAATTCAGTGGCACACACTGGGGAGGTCTTGGGAAACAAAGTGCCTCTTCACATTCATTTAAATCCACAAGACACATAGACAGTGTACATCACCCCATTGCAACAGCTGAACTTTGTTGACAGGGGGAAATTCCCAGTAGCTGCCAGAATTGCTTTATCCATGGAGTGGTGATCATGGTCCCTCCTTACATTCAGTATCATTCAGTACAGTCATTTATAGACTCTGATTAGGGCACCTTGTCTACAGACAGCATTTCAGTGACCCATTTTTGGTAACAGTGGTTTATAGTCTGTCTTGGACCTAGGCAACCTCCCAGGGACACTTCCAGCTCTTGTCCTCCCATGATTTTTGTAGCAAGAGAGATGGGTAACAAATCAAGATGCTTCACCCACCTTGACTTGGAACCATGATATCTATACACTTTGCTTGAAGACCTGCCTTTAGACTAAGTATCCCGTGGGTTTGCCAGGATGGAGCAGTGCACACACAGCACCTCTCATGCTTTATATACACTTTTGCACTGCCTTGCAGCACCTCCCTTTACAGCCCCCTCACCCACAACTCACCATAGGTGTACTTCATCCCGCAGAAGACCTTGGAATTCCCTAAAACTTGCTCTTTACATTCACATTTACCTGGGGAAAAAGAAGGAAGCAAATAGCTGTGAATTGTGCTTGAAAAACAGGAGAATTTGCAGGCAGAGCCTAGGAACTGCCAGAGGTTTTTCAAGTGGTCCACAAGCCTCATGCAAAAAAAAGAAATTTGCAACTGTTTTCAGACTGAGAGTGAATATAGACTCTTAGTCCAAGGGCAATTACTCATTGTTTACAATTAGAAGAGAAAGAAAACAAAGGCCCTATTATTTTGCCTGGGGATGCAAATAACATGCGTATCTTTCCCTGTAGCATTTTCCACACCGTAATGTACCAGACAAAATTTTAAAAGGAAATGTTGCAGAGGTTAAGGCAGATTAATGACTTCCGTGATCTTAGAACAAAGAATAACATGATATACTTATTTACGTTTAAAATGAAATGGCCTAGACAAGTGATGGAGCTTTCCCCTCAATTAACTCAATTATTGTATCTTCAAGATGTTATCAAGCCGCTCTCTGAAAATGGAGGAAATGACGTTTGCCTGCTTGCATGCAGCCGTGGCAAGGGAGGACAGCTTGATGCTGCCCCAGGGGCCAGCCTGCCTTGCACCAACCTCCATGTAGCACCCACCTCCCCCAAGCTGGGAACACAGGAGGGAAATAACTTTTCCAGCTGCATGCTAGACCATCTCAAATCACATCACAAGCTGCAAGTGATGCCAAAATTGTTGTGGGTACTGGGGAAATAAATTCGGAGTTAGAAATCCCCTAACTGCCTGCCAGTGAACTGGCAAACCCCACCCTTTGAATAAAGTTGCTGGTTTGTCGAGTTTTAGGGAATATAAGGACACCTTTAAAACATGATGGTCAAGTAAATCATGAGGGCATTCAGCCTTGAAGTTCAGAGCTTGGACTGCAAATTCTGTCCTTACAACAGCTAAATTCTGGGTACAGACATTCAGCATGGAGCATCTGCCTAATGGGTTTGCACATCCTCGCACTGATAGGATGAGCCATAAGGCTCCTCTGGCTCTTGGAGGGGAAGGAGGTGGTCACAAGGACATTCCTCCACATGTTAGTGAGGGAATGTCCATGCCCCCCTGCAACTCCCAGGGTGCTAGCTACAAGTCAGTGCAGAAGACTAGGTCTGCAGTGGCTGCTGGCGGGAGGGATTGGCAGGTGGAACACGTGCAAAGCCGCAGTCCTACCGGAGTGCCGGAGTGCTGAGAAGCCCTGCTCATCCTCCCAGCCCCAGGTGGGCTCGCTCTCATTGAGCACTGCCTGGAAAGGAGGTGCTTCATTGTGCCAGGTCACATCTGAGCTGTTGAGGGGAAAGGGAGATGATCAGCTTTCTTCCGGGAGCCAGTGGAAAGCAGGGCCATTACCAGCCCATCCTCCAGATACAAAGTGACTGCGTGTCTTGATGATGGTAAATGCAAGAGGCAGTTTTGGAAGGTGAACAGGTTGAGTGTCGTCTGAGAGGATCATGGGTTTAAAATATGTTATAGGGATTTATATCTTCAGTCTGGTAAAAAAAGCAACACGTCAGATTTGGAGAGTGGGGTATTATTAAAATGTGCTGCTTTCTATAAGTCAGAGCTTGACTCCAAGCCACAGTCAACATAAGCTGAGTTACAACAGAAAAATTAAGCCTTCGGTCTCCTCTCACTCAGATGTCCCTGAGGCCCACATTCTGCTTGTGGACAGGAAACAACTGTGAAGGTTATGGAAAACACCCAATCCATTAACATCAGCACTGAGAGCAAAAATTCCAACATCACTGGTGCCCTGCCATGGTGTGCCAGACACCCAAGCCTCAGCTCCCACTCTATCTCCACTTCTTGGCCATACCAAAAACCCCAAGCATTTTACATAATGGATACTTTCCAGCCTGCTTGCCACATGTAAATAAGAGTGCTCCCTGGAACTGAGATCACAGAGGTCTGGTGAGGTCTAGTGAGGTCGCTCGACTCACCTGCTGCTGAGGCAGTCCCCGGTGTGGGGGTCGCAGCTGCGGGCGCAGTCGCAGGGGCGGCAGCCGTAGGCACCGAAGCCCCAGTAGCCAGGGAGGCAGTGGTCACAGCGGGGCCCTGCCACGCCGGGCTTGCAGGGGCAGTCGCCGGTGCTGGGGTCACAGAAGGTGCGGGGGCCCAGGGGGAGCACGGCTGATCCCACAGGATGGCAGGAGCAAGCTGCAGGGGAGGGACACTGTGAGGGACAGAGCACCTGCGAGTGCGCAACCTCTGCATCACAAAGGCACAAGAAAAAACCTACCTCTCTGCCTAGGGACACCTCTAGGTTCTGAGCAGAGTCTCCCTTTGGAATGTGTAGAATTTTAACTTTTGTGAGCTAGTTTTTAATTAGTCAACCTACCCTGGTGTGGTGTTATGTTTTGTCAAACAGGCCTTCATGACTTTCCTCCCATCTGTATTCTAATCTGACCAAGTACCCGAGGATGTGCCTGCCTCACTGTGATGTTAAAGCAGCTGCGGGTGCTTCATTGCAAAAAAATGAATCAGAGCATAATTGCTTTTTAAAGTAATAACAACAGTCTTGCATCCAGGAGGTTAAAAACCCCCTCAGAACAGTCATTTTAATTAAAGTGAAGGCTGAGCAAAAAGTACCCCTCTGTCTCTGTCTGATTTTTAAAACCATCAATTAAAAACATTAGGAAA
Organism: Hylia prasina; assembly: GCA_013397195.1. NCBI lineage: Eukaryota > Metazoa > Chordata > Aves > Passeriformes > Sylviidae > Hylia > Hylia prasina. Next base: position 853,568 of record VYXD01010690.1, read on the forward strand.
AAAGAATGAGGAAAGTGACAGCTCAGAGATAGGCTTTTGCATGTTCTCCAGGACACAGGTTAGCAGAGTGCACATCAGAAATGCCAGCTGCTCTCTTTTCTCCCTCACAGCCCCTTGCATCAGAACAACGCACTAGAAATGTGCTGGGACATACTGGGTCTTCAGAAAGGATACCCTAAAATAGGTGGTGTAAAGTTTTCCTTACCTACTCCTTAGGGTTTGGGTTTTTTTACATAAACATAATTTATGTCTGTTATAAGGCTACTTATACAACAAGAGATGTTAATGTTTCCAAAGAACAGAAATATAGTTATCAAAAGCATGAGCCAAACCTCTGACCACGTGGCCAGGTCAGTGGGTGATGCTGTGGCCCACAGGACCAGTAACTGGGTGACTTGTGCTCTTCTCACCTCAGAGCTGACTGTACCATGTCTTGGTTCTCTGACCATTTGAATGTACAGTCAGCCTTACACATTATGGCAAAAAATTCCCTGCTAAAAGACCTTTGCCCAAAGCTTCATTTACATAAAATCAAGTTTCCTGAAAAAATGATGCATGTAGGGAATATTTTCACTAAATTCTAATACCAACCTTTCTGTTTTGCAACTGTGAAGGCAATAGAGCAGGAAAGCCACTACAGGCAACATATTTCTTTCTCTTAAAATACTTATTGCTGCACACATACATTTAATTTTGCTCTGACAACATTTTTGTGGTTGCAGGAATCTGACATACCTGGAGTATAGTTTCAAAATATTAAAGGATAGATTAATATTGGCAGTTAACTTAGAGGCGATTATGATTCCAACATCTTTGCCAAAGTAATCCCCAAATTTTCCCCACCCTTTCCACTCACAAACAAATATAATTATATAAAATTAAAAGATTAGAAAGGCTCTCCACAAACTGTGTAAGTAGCTGCAGGCAGTGAACTCTGGTACCTTTAGCAGCATAGTTTTCAACAGCGTGCACTGAGACTTGCATACCTTTCTCTTGAAATCTGTGAAGTGTTTTACACCTGATACACATAGCCAAATGCTCTCTTTTCCTACTAGATGAGGAGGGTATTTCTGGCATTCCTCAGGCCCTTTAGGGGAAATATCAGGCACTTAAGGCTCTTCTATTCTCCTCCAGTTAATGAGATAAACTCATTGCTCAGCCAGAGATTTGGTCCTGTTTTGGTCAGGTTTCAGCTGAATTTTACATCCAACCCCATTGGGGTTGGAACTTTTATGCTTCAGACAATTCTTTTACATGCCTTTTTTTTTTTCCTAATATAAAATTTAACGTCAGTGGCAACACTACAGTGAAGCAAGAATATTAAATTTACAAAAGCTGTTATAAAAAAGAGCAGCAAACTCATAGGCAATTAAAAAGATAACTAAAAGAGAATATAGTTGGCTATACTTTTTAATAAAAGCCACAAAGAGATGTGTTGTAAAGGCTGGCAATTTCTAACAGGCGTCCATATCCACTTCCAGAGATCCCATCCTTCCTGGCTGCTTGTCAATGAGCCACCAAGGTGTCAATCTGCTTTCCAATGGTGGCTGGCAAATTGAATGTTTTTGCTCTTGGATCTTGGGTGAAGGCTCATAATGACACTAAAGGGCATTCATCTGAATGGTTTTGGGGCCAGATTTTCAACACAGTAAATGTTTGTGATGGGCTGCAGTGGGAACTTGCTGAGCAATGCAGACATAAAGTGAAGCCCATCACTATGCACCAAGAAGAGAAATGAGGCTCTAGAGCTCAAATGTGACCATGTTATACCACATTTGAAAGAAATGCATGGAAGAAGGATGGAGTGCTTCCATACTATGGCAAGGGCAGGAAGGAAAAGATTGCAAGACTGGTTATACGATGTTTGAAAGGGGGAGCTATTGGTGCCTCATGGGCAGTTGTGCTGTGTTGGTTTTAGACCCCATTTTCCACCTTCCAGACAATCTGCACCTCACTGTAGCACAGGCAGTAGGAGACCCACATCCAGGAAGGTGAGAAGAGCAGCTGAGCAGCAGTAGAAGTAGCTACAGGCAGTGTTGGATGGCATTTCATTGTGGATACACAGGTGCAGAGTGTAAGACTCTCAGTGTGAGGCTCCTCCACAGTGCCTGTCTCATGTACTGTGACCACTCCACCAGAGAGGCTGGGAGTCTCCACAGCCACGGGAGCTCCTGTGAGAGAAGGAATGGCTGGGCCCCAGCCAAGGATCAAGAGAAACCTTCCACAGGCTGGGAGGTTTTTGCTTTCTTTTTGATTTGTAAGCAGCATTGCTAAAAATGCCAATTTACCAGCCAGTACTACATAGCAGTATTCTGCATGTGACTTCCATTCACATATGAATTAACAGCTGCCTGTCCTGGAATTGCATGTGCTGACTGGAAGGGAAAATCAGTGAGTGGGATGCCAGCAGAACTGGATTTCACTGCCCTGGATTGGTGATACTGTTGTGGTTCTCTTGGCTGCCAGCTAACCTTTGGAAATGACAAATATTTACTCTCAAAATCCTACAGTTGAAAAGCAAAATAAACTTGGTAATTACAAAACTCGATTTTATTGTCTGCAATTGTACTGTAGCTGAGGCTTAAAACCTCATGAGGATGGAAAGAAAAGGACCCATAGGTATGAGGCGGGAAAGAGTCATCAGACTGGTGTTTTAAACATCAGAATGTTTCATTTTATCAGGTACACGCCTATTCCTGAGCAAATATTATATCCACTCTTCGCCTACAAGAACCTTTAAAGTATCCTTAAAGATTATGGTTTAACAACTCCTTTATTTACTTTGACCTAGGTATTTTTAAATTTTCAATGGTTGAACAATAATGGTGTCTTGAGCCAGAAACAAGCAGGCAATGCCATGGCCTTCCCAAGAAAGAATAATAGGCCTCCATGCATGTCCCTTGTTATTGCAGACCATGGCATGGTCCTTGGAAATGTTCCAGGCATAGGCTGTAATTGATCTTATATAATTTAATTTAACAGTCATTAGTCATTTTCTACGGCCCTGCAGCTGCCATCTCCCCCTTGAGGTACTGGGTCTCTGGGTGCATGGAGCATTCCCAGCAGCAGGAGACCAAAAGTGAAGAGGTGAAGGGGTCTTAGGGAGGAATATATTTGTGAGGGTTTGAAAAGCCCAGAGAGAAATCATCTGGGAGTTTGTAGTAACAGGGTCTCTGAATAGAAAGCATTTGGATAATCCCTATATTTGTGGAATTCCGTTTGTGCTGGGAAAAGCTGTCTTCCTCAGATACTTGAGGGCGTATCATGCTCTGCAATTCATAAATGGAAAAAAAAAAAAGTGATGAATTGTATGTACTTAATACAGAAGGTAAATAAATGTAAACTTTTTCTTACTATACTCAAGAGTATCTTACAGTTCTTGTTAAATATATGTTATCTTTGGCTTTTAAATACCAGACTTCATGAATATCTAGTGGTCCATAAAGCTGGATTATTGCATTAAAGAGTAATGGAGGCACACTTTTTTTTTTTTTTTTTGAATGTGGAGAGTGGAATGCCATGGGCCAGTGATTCAGAGATGAATGCAGAAAGCCAAGAGAAACAAGCACTGGCATATGTCAATAAAAATACCCATTAATCATCTAATATCCACAGCTTCCTCTGGCTCATAGAGGCGGGGAGACACTTTTTATCAAGAATCTCAGAATTTGGCTAACACATAGTTAATGATGTGATGTACTGCCTGACTTCATTAGCAATGGTCTAACTTGCACACAGGCACGTGCACAGGGTTGGCAGCCTTCCCTTAGAGCTGGGGCTGCTTTGCAGCAATATGTCCTGAGACCTCTTGTTTCCATCCAGCTTTGCAAGGAAGGAGGCTCTGTGCTGGCCAGCCCAGGAGGTTCCATTTGACTTCCTCTTGGACCCTGCACACAGCCACAGATTATGGACAGGGCATTCTGGCACAAACTAGCAATTAGTCCCTCATGAAACTCCAATCCCTCAATGGACTGAAATGAGGTGACAAAGGAGATAGAGGCCACTTTTACTGCTTCCAAGGTGAAGGGTGGTGTTTTTAGGTGTCCAGAAAACCCCACTCAACTCAGTGTCAAAGCTTCACTTGTCTTCAATGGCCTCAGAAAAGTCCTGATGGGAACTGGCATGTAAAGAATACCAGGAATTACAACCCTAGAAAAGGTACCAGAACCACAGTCAATGATGTTTCAGAGCTTGGGGGTCCCATGCAGCATTTATTTCAGTCTTCCGTCCTGCATTAACTACCAGCAGTCAATTAATACTATTCGTTCTTTTTTTAATCAGCAAGGATTAATCAATGAGTTAGAAAAAAACATATAGCCTCTGCTTTGGGTGTAAATGCAAGATTTAAACCTGTTTTTTTCCTAGTGAGACTCAAAACCAAAAGTTCATTGCTGAAGTTCTGGCAATAATTAAGGAGGGAAAGTATCTGATGTTATAGAGGAGACTTATAACTTTGATGTCTACAAGTAGGTAATGAAACTTTTTAAAGTCATTAAATTCACTGTTTAAAAACATTATTGTGCACATACTACAGCAGTGAAGTAATTATTTACACAAGCAATGGAGAATTCTGTTTCCATAAAGAGAACTAGGGTTGTAAAACAGGCAGTTCAGCTGTTGCTGCGCCTCCTTGCAATGAGTGAAAGGTGGAGAGGAGGACGACCTCTGCAACAATCTGGTGGGGCTGCTGGGAATCTCATGAGGATAATATGCAGCAAGGGAGCAGGACAAAAGTAGCAGCTGTTCCCCACCAGACCTCAATGAACAAACTGAAATCTCACACACTCTTCCCAGCCTGGGGTGCACCTCCCCACCACAGGAGGGTTCCCTCTTCCTTCACGTGCAGGTACTTCTCCTTGAGAGGTGAGAGATGTGCTCAGTATCTCCTCAAAAGACAGGCAGGGTGTCAGTTGGATTTCTTTCTGTCACTTGTGAAGGTCCCCCTCATAGTAAGTGAGTCAGTGAGGAGAAATGTGGTGAAGCCGGTGGGCGGCTGTAGGCTCAGAGAGGAGAGCATGCCTGCACTCCATGTTTAGCTGAGCAGTATAATGTTCTCAGCATAATTTGGGGATCTGGAGTCCCCCATGGTGAGTCACCATTCTCACAGTGGTCCCTGGGGAGTGTGGCTTTTGGATTACTTCTTTGACGGGAAAGATTTAATTTCACATGCGCCTGGATCATTGCTTTTAGTTTTGCCTCCTCAGTGTTCCACCTTCTGGAATATCACTTAACTGGTGTTGCTGTCTCTCCTTCCATACCCACCTGCTGCTGCTGTGAACATGAACTGGTGGGCGATGCTATCTATCAGCTTCCTCCCTGCTGGCTGAGGAACCTGATTCTGAGGTTGCAACAATCGCCAAACAAGGAGAACATGAAAACAAGATGCAGCTTTTCCTCTCCAAAAATAGCAATGGGAGAAATTGAATGAATCATGTCTCTCCCCCTGCCCTCAGGCTACAGGGATCCTTGGGACCGATTTGTCAACATCATCTGCAGACTTTCATCCTGCAAATATAACCACTGCTTTTTGTAAGTAGTATCACAAATAGGACTCAAAGAGCTCCCTGTCCTTCACTGAAGCAAGAAGACTGCTCCAAGGAGGGGCAAGAAGGTCTCACCTTTCATTTGACCCTTTCCCACTTGAGAAGCCCTTCACTAGCACAAGGTCACTGACTTACGTTTGCAGGCGTCTGGGGCAGAGAAGGGCTTCCTGAGGTCGCGGTAGAAGCCCAGCTTGCAGCGCTGGCAGTGCTGCCCCTCCGTGTTGTGCTGACAGTTGTCACAGACGCCGCCACTGCGATTGCCCGACGCCAGCCACGCATCCATGTCAAAATGACAAGTGTCGGCATGCCCATTACACTTGCATGCTGAGGTGAAGCCAAAGGGAACAGAAAGGCTCATTAAGGCAGTGAAAGATACTGATTTATAGAAAAGAGACACAAAAACTCAAACTACGTTTTGGAATGGGGACTTGACCTATGGACCTGTTATTCATTTGAATGCATGAAGTATCACTACATTTTCATCTACACCTCCCAGCCTCTGGAGATAACATTTAAGAAAAAGCATTTTCTTTAACTCTTTATTTCCAATACAGGTTTTCCAGTACAAGAACAGCCAGAGGTGGTAAGGCCAGAACAGAGAACCACATTCACTGGTCCTGCTGAGGAAGGATCCTTCCCTCCCTGCTTTAGAAATCAGTACTGCCCTATATATCTGCCATGAGGGTGCTGTCAGGATGTTTCCTGCAGCTGATGGAGGAAAAAGGCAAGTGGAGGAGCAGTGTGTCAGAGAGGACAGGCATCCTCCTTACCCTGTGTTGGCCGTGGAGGAAGTCTGCATGCCCAAATGGCTGAAGTCAGGGGTGAAGTGAGATCTATGCCAATGCCTGCTCATCAAATGCTGCTGGTGTAAGTAGAAATTCACTGTCATTCCCTCAGGGATCATCCATACTGCACTGAGCATGACTGTAGCCCGTATAGGCAGGCTGATGGTAGCTTACGTATGGATAGCATTGTAGCCAGGGCAGGATGGCACTCAGCAGGTCTGCAAAACTTCCTGGGTGGTGTGGTTAGTCCTCAGCACCCTTCTGGCTAGACTGCTGCTCTTACTGAAGCAGATGGCCCCATGACCTCTGCATTCCCCTGCTTCCAGCACTCATCCTAAGCATCCTCCCTGGCACTGCAGAACCCATCTTCAAACCTCCAGAGCCCATAGCTCCTTCTGCCCTCAGTGCCCGGAGTGAGCAGACCCCACATCCAGCAGCAGAAAGTCACACCTCCTGCAAACGTCTTTGTCAGTGGCGTCCATGGAGAGGACAAGTCTGGCCCCTTGTCACCTCCAAGGTACCCTGGCAGGCTGCAGTCTGCCCACAGCAGCAGACCTTATCCCCAGGAGAAGAGAAAGGTGGGTCCCAGAGAAAGGTGAAACCCACAGACACCATGGTCTCGTGAGGACTTGCAAGTGAGGGGCTGTGCAAACAGGGCTGTCCTTGCCACACAAACATGTGGCGGGTGCTGGGCAGGGACATGGCAGTGCCCCTTCGCTCACTGAGCTGCTTGGAAAGCACCTCCCCACCACCTGAGGATGTGCTGCCTCTTGGACACACGGGAGAAAGGCACGTGTGGAGGAAGCATTTCACTGAGGCAGAGGATCTGGAGCCACCGTTGCTGACCGGCTACTTACACTGACACTCTCTGGGGGCTCCGGTTTTGCCATCGGCAGCCTGCCAAGGCTGGTCGTTGTACAGCGGGGCACAGTGCTGGCAGTGGGACCCCGCGGTGTTGTGCTTGCACATGCATTTCCCATGCACCTAGTAGGGGAAAGAGAGCAAGGATCACCCACAGTGAGGGCCAGAGTCTCCAGGGCACAAGCAATGCCCACACACAGGAAATATCATGCCAGCTACATGCTATTGCATTGACTAGAAGGAGGGATATACCATGATGCCCAGTTCAGCCAAGGGCAAATATTCTGTAGTTACACTTTCAGTTAGGTTAGTATGTGTAGATCTGCATGTCATGGTATTGTATAATCATACCTTTTTCTTTTTTTTTATTTTTTTAGATATAAAAGGGTCTTTAGCAGTTTCCAGATGCAGCATGAATTTCCAGGAGAGATTAAAAAAATGCCAGGATTCAAAGCATCCTTGGGAAACACTGTAAAACCTTTCCTTTTGCTCTCTCATAAACATGAATACACCTTTGTAGTACTGCAGGAATACACCTACAATCTCAGCACTCAGCTCTGTGTGCCCAGCTATCTCCAGCACAAATAAGTATGAGGGAAAAGAAAATCAACCCCCTGAAACATAAATATCTACTCATCCCGGGCAGAATTTTTGCCCCACAAAGGAAGAATCAAGGATAGCACAAGGCCTGTGACTGACTATACTTGGACATGTTCATGACAGATAATTTAATAGTAGACAGCCCAGTGTAAGGGGGTAATTAGAGATGAAAAGCCAGCACAGCACATTTGGTGCCAGTTGCCCTGTCAGTCGCTGGCATTACTCACCCTGTTGGCAAATGCAAAGAAAACAGGATGTAGCCAGAGGGCACGAGCAGCCCGGCAGCGCCTGGATGCAATAAGATCAAACTCTGCAGCAGCATGGCTCTGCTGGCAAGACTGAAGACCCTGCCTTTTCCCATGAAGTGTGGCAGGTAGCTACTTACTGTAGCTATTTTGATATGTGTCTGTGCTTGCAGCTTTACTCTGCTCCACATTTTGCTTTTAAATACATGGTTCAGCTACTCCTGCTGCTCATGATCAAGCCGGGAGCCTCAGTCTGCCCTGCCAGCGTGGCCCTGTGCTCATGCCACAAGCTGGCCATAAAACCAATGGAGCTACACCAGCTGCTGGCTGCTTTTGGCATCAAGAGGAACACAGAGTGGTTGGACTGCCTGTTGATCCAGCATGGAGCTGGGGCAAGGCTTTAACTGCTACTGGAAAATGCTGCCTTCCGCACAGTTTAGCTTGTGGTTTTACAAGTGTGCTGTTCCTAACTGCATGACTAGCTGCCAAGGCTGCCACAAAAAGGTTCCTGTGAAAAGCCTGAACAGTAAACAAATCAGAAGAGGACCTTGAACATGTTGTAAACAGCTTCTGCTTGTTACCTAGGTGCACACACACACCACACACACTCCTGGCTAGTGATGACCTTCTGATTTATTCATTTGTAATGAATAGATTTCAGCTGCTATCTCGGAGGAGTCAAATAGAACCAGTACAGACAAAATTTCAAAACTGACCTGGAAAGTCCTTCCAAGACTTTTAAGCAGAAATGAAAATAGCAAAATCTTTCAAAAACTTCTTGAATTCATTCCTGCCCTATTAAAATGTCAAATCATAAAAAAATACAGAACAGCAACTGGGCTTTGTAAACAGTGGATAGGTACAGATGGAGTCAGAGTGCACAAGCATTTACAAGCTAAAATAAAAACACTAAGCATTGTTTTCTAACCTCATCACAGGTATTAGTTGGTCTCACTGCAGATACTGCTTGGTCTCTCTGGCTTAGGTTTTTGATATAAGCTTAGATGTGTGCTAATGTTTGAAAAGAATGAGAAGTGAATATAGAAAAAACCCAACAAATTTGCAGAGGGTATATTTAGTTCTCAAAGTCTGTAATGTATTTTCATATTTTCATTTTTGCTACCGCTAACAAAATGTTCTTCAAACTCTCAGATACCTCCCTTTCCTAAATTACCACTTGTCAATAAATTTCTGTCTCATATTTTTTAGGCAAGGTCCACACACAAACCAATGTTATAGAATCTCTTCACACACATTTAAAAGCACACACACCTGCATGGAAACAGAAGATGACTAAAACTGTACTGGTCATCTTCTGGTGGTTTTGATGGTGTCCTAACTCTTTGATGCCACATTTGGTAGGAGTTTCTTGCAAGCCCTTTGGCCATTGAGTGGTATGGGGCTAGACATGTTGTACTAGCCTGAACCACATCTGTGGCCAGAGACATCCTCCAGAAATCCTTCCTCACAGGACTGTCGCAGCTGTAAGAGTAGAGGAACCTATCAGACTCAGGACATACATGATCAGGAAGGGAAGGTGACCAGAAGGAGTCAGAAGGTGCCATGGTCAAAACCAGGGGGTCCTTCAGGCTTTTGCAATCATGATGCCAAAGTGAGAAGGACATGGGAGAAGAATTGCAAACAGAAATTGTCTCAGACATGGGGACACTTGGGATTACTGTGGGGATGTGTGCTCCCCCTTTGTATGTCCACAGCCTGTAGCCTCACCCTCCAAATTCCGTTTGCTCCTTGCCAAAGCCACACAAAGAATCAGTGGGGACTCAATCAATCATCCAGAGGCTGCTCAGCATTAATAATCCAAAAATGCATCCGAAACTCAGCAGTGCCTCAGAAACCCTCAAAGAATTAAGCATCCCAAGACATCAGCAGAGAGCAAAGCAAAATGCCCAGCCAAGGAGCATTCATGGTTCCAAAGAGCAAGAGCTTGGACTTTCTGAAAGCCCAAGTACTGTACAATAGAGCATGCTGCATTGCTGGAATAAAGGAAGGTGGGTGAAAATAAAACAGAATGGGATGGGTATCCCAAGAATCTGCTGTGCCACCATTAATTTGGCATGCAGAGCTAATAAGTAAACCACTGAATAGCTGTGCACCAACATATTAATATTAATCTGTATGTGAGCTCTAACGAAAGAGGTTGCATATAATTAAAAAAACTATTGCAGCAATGGAAAGCTTGTGGTCTCTTATGCTATGGCAAGGAGAGCTGCAAAAGAGCCAAGTTGGAGATGATGCAAATCAAGCCAGCTGGTGTTTATCTAGATAGACTCAGAGGCAGAGCATGGCATGACACTCCTGGTATTGACTGCTTGTAAAGGTGCCATGCACCTGGGTGAAAGGAAACGGTCTGGCTGAAAAAATAACAGAATAGCACAATTCTGACGTCTGTGTAAAGGCAAGCATAGAGGCCCTGTAGGCTTGGGCTCCCACCTGACCCAGTGAGTGCTGTCCAGCTGGGCCAGGAGGCACATGTTCCCCATTTGTATCATAAGAATGTTGCTTTGCAGCTTCCTTTCCTCAGAGTTTATCACAACCAGCCTCCATCAGCTGCTCCCTCCCAAGGGCAGATCCCACTGTGGATCCCACATGCCTTCTGTAGCCCTGCCTACAATGCACACTTTGCAAACCTATGTGCCTCTGCTTGCTGCAGGGCTGGGGACTCCTAATCTCAGTGGGATTCATGTTTGGGCGAACACCTGCAGAGACATGGGATGCAACAGCCTGGTTGACCCTGCTTCTGTATCAGAAGCAGCTACCCAGACTCCAGTATTTGGGAGTAAGCTTTGGATAAGGCAGCAGGTTTCCCAGTTCCGATGGTGCTGTGCCTTTATAGCACTGCTACTTAAATGGGCTGAGAAAACTTTGCCTCTGCAAGGTCCCCTCAGGTCTCGTGGTGGCCCCAGTCCCTCTCATCCAGGCAGAGCGTGGGGTGCAGACCCACTAATGAAGAAGCTAAACGGGTTGTCTTGGGTTATGGAACCAAAAATGTGTATTCTATTTTCATCTGCTGAAAGCAGTTGGAGAAATGTTTGTTTTTCCTTTATCTCTTGTTACTCTGGGGGGAGGGGGGCAGATGCCTTTCTGATAATGGTTCAGCTGTTAAAACCTGGTGGGGTACTGTTTCTTATCTCTTGCACCACCCATCCTCCCTCCAGGGGGATATTTTCTGCTAATGGGCCATTAAGGCTCACCAATGACATGACACATTTACATCATCCCATTGTGAGATGTGCCACCCAGTGGTGGGGGATCCAGGGTCCCTACCTGGATAAAAACTGAAACTCAGAACACCAGGCATCCTGTTCTCCACTCCAGAGGAAGATCAGACTCATCTCACCATCACTGGATCCCCTTCTTCAACGGGATCATCTCTACTCCAACAGGACTCCAGGAGGAGTCATGTCCCTGACTCTGTCAGGGTTTTCTAGGCTTTTTGTTTGTTTGTTTGTTTACTTGTCTTTTTGTCCTATTACATTTGTATTTTTAATATTCCCAGTAAAAGAACTGTTATTCCTATTCCCAAACCTTTGCCTGAAAGCCCTTAATTGCAAAATTATAATAATTTGGAGGGAGGGGGATTTACATTCTCCATTGCAAGGAAACTCCAGCTTTCCCTAGCAGATACCTGTCTTCTAAACCAAGACACAGGTAAATGGGCAGTCAAACCGAGGGAGCAGAGAAAAACAGTCTTTAACAGCTTCTTGCTTCTCAGTGCAACCACTTAGTACCTTCTTTTCCATATTCCTTTTCCACAGAAGTTTAATGAAAAGTCGGATCTAAGTGATTCAAAAACCTTGCCTCAGGCTGATGTATTTGTTCTCATAGAATGACATTACAATGACTACCACCCAAAATAGTTCTGCTTTAAAATGTTTCTCCAGCCTAGCTTTATCCCACCGAAGAAAATATCTTCTTTCTTTTACATAATTCCTGCATGAAAGCAAACATTTTTATGTATTGGAAACAACAAAAAGGGTGGATAGTAGCAAGCCCTTTCTTACAACCCATAGGTAGACATCTATCTTTTTTAGTTATAAAGAAATACTGTGAGAGCCAAAAATACGACATAGGACAAGAAGGGGTAATACAAGAAGTGGCAGCAGGTGAAAAACAGCCAACAGACTGTCTACACTGGGCAAAATTAATGTCTGTAAGAGCTGTAGGAGGGCCACTTGCAAGACTGGTCTGCCATGCAAATACCCTGTCATGCCATGAAGCAGCTGGGAGACGGGGCTGAGAAACCAGCCCAGCAGCTCTGCTGGGACACAAGGCAGTCTGGGGAAATGACGTACCTGGCCTTCAGGATTTCTCCAGCATCTCAGCACCTTTCTGAAGGCAGAATGTGATCACTGTGCATTGACAGGGGAAAGAGCACATATTTTCTTCCCTTTTTATTCACCTCAACTTATAGTTAGCTGTAAGGCGTACCCACTAGAGTCATTATGGAGCATCACTAAGTACACAAACACAATTCCCAGTATGTGCTGTTCCTTTAAGCATTCACACAGCTCCTGACTCATTTAAGCAGCAAGGCCTTCTTATAACATTTTTCATCTTGTCATGGGGTCTTTATATCCCAGTTCACTTTCACACTGTTCCCCTTCTTAGCTTGACAACCCTGTCACAACGTCAGTCATTAGAAGGCACAATGCAAACAGTGTTACAAAAGTTGCCTTCTGTAAGATAAATGAGTGACTGATTTCTCTATACAAAGACAGTTGCTAGGGCATGCTTCCTTCCAGAGCCTTTTGTTGCCAAATTATAACCTCCCAGTGCTTCCTTTCAGATTGCAAATACATAGGGTTTTTCTTTAGTTGAATCCTATAAAATCCTTTTCCCCATATTTATCATGTTCCAAAATGGTAGACAGTGATTAAGAATGCTGCACTGGGGAAAAATGCTTTCAGTCACCTGTTATGGATTGATTTTTATTGTAAGAACTCACCCACTATATGGAGTCCAACACAAATGCACACTAAAAGAAAATCCCTGTCCCAAAGACCTGATAGCGTAAACAGTTTAAACAGCTGGGAGGGGCAACTGCTTTTAATAGAATTTCCTTTTTGGGACTGCTAAAATCAGGGTTTTTTTCTGTTTTGGTTTGTGTTTGTTTTTTTGGTTGGTTTTTTTTTTACTTTCATTGAAAATGGGCGTGATACTAACCTAAGGGAAGATGGCAGCATTCACACTGAGTCTCTGACCATAGCTTTTAAACTGTGCTGTGCTTGAACTGCTGTGCCACCCGTGCCTACTGGTGGCTGTCAGCACATGGGGAGGTATTCTTTTCCCAAAGCACCAGACAACCAAATTTATGCATGAGAAAATTCTCATATCCTATGTCATTCTTGTGAAAGAATACAAAGCTTGTTGTCCAGGATGGTGGGGGCTGTGTGGTGGGTTTTTTTTAATTCCTTGTACAATAGGCTTCTCTCAGTGTTGCTCTGGAAGACCTTGAACATCTTTTGATGTCAGTAGCATGATAATTTATAACAGCCACTAGGTTGGCCACATGGAAAGCAGGGGGGCGAATATTCACCCTGCCTAACTACACAGAAGTGCTTTAGCCGAGTGTCTTAGTCCACCCAGGATGCCAACCTTCATAACCATGGAAAAAGCCTGGAGACATCAGCTGGCTATCTTGCAGGAATCCACATTCAGGGAGGGCCAAGGAGTCTCTGAGATGGATGAACTCCAGCTCTCAGAACTTTGAGACAGAAATGCACAGCCCAGGTGAGGTATCTCTGGGTTTGCTTTTCCCACTTTGGAGTCCTAAATTGCAAGATCCTACTTATCTCCAGGCTTGCACGACGCTTGCCTCTCCACTTGCCACAGCTGCAAGCAGGCCATGCTTTAACTGGGAAGAGGACAAGCGTGCAGTGCAATGGTCCATGTGCAGAGGTACTGGCAAAGGATGAGAGGCTCCTCTGCCACAGCTCAGAGGAAAAAACAGTTTTCTCATGGCCACTGAAGATCAGGAGGGATCTCCTATATATGTGAATTCATTTGTTTGCTCATATTTGTGGTTTGCCACATAGGGCAGCTCACAAAGTGACCAACTGCTTAGCATGGTATGGTAGAAAGTCTGTTTGTACGTGCATATCTTTTCCTGGGTGTGCATTGGGCTGTTGCTGATGAGATTTGAGTAGTGACCCTTTGAATAAATTTGGGAGAAGTAGGAAAGAGAGAAGGTGTATCTGTATCAACCTGACAGTTGTCTGTTGCGCACAAGTGTACAACAAGGGACAGTCAGGATCATACTACCAATGAGGAGCAGCTCTTGCCATCCTAGGCAGCCAGGTCTTCTCTGGGGAGCTCAGGGAAACATACCTTCCACTAGAGCAGAAGTTCCACCTCTATATTCAGAATTGACCTACAGGCTGACATGGCATTTCTGACACCCAAACAAAACCAGATTTTTCCAACACAAATTCCATTCTCTTTTAGGAGAAAGAATAGGTGTGGGAATTGCCAGGAGGAGAGGAGCATCTTGGAGAGTTTTGCAGCTAGATGGTGATGAGGCCACAGAAACAAATCTCTTCTCAGACTCTGTAAAATTGAACTTCAACTCAGACAGATTGCAGATGGAGGTGTCCCCACCCCAGAAAATGAAGCTAGAGCAGAAGGAGCCCCTCTGTTCATAAAGCCACCCTGTTTGCATCCCAACCCCATATCCTGAAGGTGTCCCAGGTAAGTATTATTTCATGGGCAAGTGGAGTTGTAGCCTCACTTCAGCCACTCACAATATTTACCTTCAAAACTGTCACATTCTCAACACACAATTTGCCAAGATCGCAAGAAAAAAATACACGGGGAGGAATCCTGTGGCAGCAAGCTGGGCCCATGTCCCAGGCTGACCATCCTGGCCCCTTGGGTCAGGATCCTGCATCAAATCTGCCAGAGCAGCAGCCCCCAGCATTCTCACATACCCAGACTCTTTGGTCAGATTGTCTCTGGGTGAGGTGGCTGAAATGCTTCTGGTCACTTTGTGAGATCTGGCTGAGACCTGGCAGCTGTGCCCAGTGCTGCTGGGATACCCTAGCATACTGCCCAGAGCAGCCCAAGAGAAAAATAAATATATCACATCTGGATCTTCTGCTGCTGGCCAAGCAGGGACTGAAACTAAGGCTGCAGTTAGGATTTTGCCTGTAGGCTGAGAACAAGTGGGGGGTTAAGAAAACTTGCATATGGATTTTTTGGAAAAGTTGTTTGGTTTTTTTCTTAAATGATCTTAAACATGCTTAAATTTTGATGTTAACTCTCTAACTTAGAGCATATTCTTCAGGAGTGCTCTTGTCCACACAAGCATAAAAACAGAACCAGATTTTATAACCATATTGTGAAATAATATTGAGCTTCCCTGCTTTTGTGGTCCTCAGTTTTACACTGATGGTTCTGATAAAACCTTTGGTAGATAGAGTTACATAAAGACTATATGGAAGTCTCCAACCCCCTCTTGAATGACTGGTCTTAATTCTTCAGAATTATATTTTCTGTGGGTTTGGTTTTTTTTTTGAGCTGAAATGTATAAAAATGCTCCCTCTCTGAAATCCTACTCTCTTTTCAGAAGTTTTCTGACTTCTACCACCTAAGCAGCCATAGACATCACAATCTTTTGTCCCTTTTCCCTTCATTCACGTGTGTGATGAATTCTTCTTATCACCTTGGAAATGATTCTGTCTTCCAGTCTTGACACAATGCACTGGTAAACCCCAGGCTGGGTTGCACAAGCTGGGTGCCACTGCAGTCCCCAAACAGCCTCATGCCACAGGAGCCTGGCATGGTCTAGGCTCAGCCAAAACTGCCCCAGGTCTGTGATGGAAACAGTGGTATTGGGAGAAGAAAGCTCTTACCATGCCTTGACCCTCCCTGCAAGCCATGGGGCTATGTCACCCCTACACTGGCACATCTCTCGCGGGACATGCAGGATGAGGTGTAAGTAAAACACAGTATGACACAGCAAAATGAGTCAGCCTCACTGTAGAAACGTCACCTTTGGGACTCCTGCCACGTAAATATTTATAACTGGAGTTGAATTTCCCCCTCAGGGGCCAGTGCAGGGATTTGTTGCTATTTTTTGCTCTGTTTTCAGTGTGATTTTGGCACTTGCTTCCTTCCCACAGCACTGCCTGTTACCTGCACACCATGGTTTCCATATGCCGTAGCCGTACTGGTAGCCTGTTTGGCTGCAGGCTCTGTTACAACTCTTAGTGGTGCTCCAGGGCACGCTCCCATGAAATTGTATCCCACCAAAATAATCCTGAGCAAACAGCTCCTTTCCAAGACTTTCACTCAGGGGACATCTGCAGAAAGCAGAGCAGTGCTACTTCTAACAATCTTATCAATCACAGTGCTGCATGTTTTCAAACTGGTATATTTTCAAGATGTTGCAAGGCTGGCTCTATTAAAAGGGAAGCATCCTGTCTGCTTTGTGTCTGAGGCTGTAATTTAAGTGAAATGAGAGCTCCTCAAAGAGCTGGACTCCTTACCATGACTAAGTGCCTCCTTTTTCTTTTTATGATCTTTCTCTTTCTAACATTATTCAGCGCAGTATGTTTGGCTGCTCTGTCTTTCCCTACTGCTCCTCTGCCAGCAAAGCCAGAGCTCTCAGAGCCAGCCTAGATGAGCAGAAAAGATAAGATGTGCTGGGAGCAGCAAGCGTCCCTGGACTGGCTGGGTGCAGGCATGCCATGCCACAGGCATCCAACGTGTTGGCTACTGCTGTGCCCATCACCTGCCCTATGGGTTAATGACTCTTGCTTCCCTGGAGTTTAGGTGGGTCCTTAGGAGTTTGAGCTCAGAGCTCTTGTGATGGCAGTCCCCTTGAAACCAGAGGGTGTTTATAGAGAGAAATGTATGGCAAAGTGCAATAGAAAACCCATGAGTGAGAGTCAAAACCCGTCTCTATCCCCTTGGTTCAAGACCCAACCCAATATCTTTGGATCCTCCATAGGCAATGGCAGTCACATAATACCTCGTATCTTCAGAGAAGCTCTCCTCCTTCTTTGCTACCAAAATGCCCTGCATTTTTTTGTCCTTTAGATATAGTGTTGTTGCAAGTTAGCATTTGGGGAAAGATGGGTGTCAGCAATTTAATTATTTTTAAAGATTTACCTGAAATAAATCAATTACTGTGGAGCACCTTTGAAGGATGAGAGTCCCACACCAAGACACAAAGGAAGTTCAGCACTTCAGCCCCGCATGGAGACCACCCCTTTTGTAAAGACCATTTCTGCTCACTGTTCTTGGAATCCAGGGCATGACACGTCAGATATCGCATACTTGGACCTACACCATACTCTATACTGTCCTTTACTATTTTTAAAATTCTGCTTTCCTGCGGTGCAGACATTGTTGGGTGCATATACCTACCACATGGAAAACACCAGCCGCCCTGACGGGCTTGAATCCAGCGACAGGGACGCAGTGGTCCGCATGGCCGTTGCAGAAGCAGCTGCCCTTCACGATGAAGTCGTAGACGGCATAGTGCAGGGAGGGCAGGGCCTGCGGGGCTGGGCTGGCCGGGAGGCAGGGGCAGCCCTGCCGCTCCAGCAGCCGCACCCGCAGGTTGGTGATCCTCAGCAGTGCCTGGGCCTCCGTGCTGTACGGGTTCTCCGCGGCGTAAGGCGGGGACAGCGCTCGGAAGATCACCTGGGCAGAGAGACACAGCGGGTGAAGCAGAAAGGAGGATGTCAGATAGCCCCAGGGTGGGCCATGGGGTGGAATGGCAGTGACAGCATCCTCTGGGAGCATACACCAGGCTCTCATGTGGCTCTTCCCCCTCTACAAGGGGTGAGAGCAGCAAATCCCCCTGCAAATCAGTGTACACAGGGTGACCCCGCCATGATCCCTTACATTCCTCTCCACAAAAGGTGAGGACCTTATGGGTGTCAAGTGACATTTTGCCACTATCTCAGATCAGAGGTGGGTGCCCCTGCTATATGGTGTGGCTCAGCACAGGGACCGGCACTCTGCCGGGTGATGAGCATGTGGGGGAGTCTTCATTAACATTCCCCGTCTCAGGATGGGTGTATTTTTAAACAAATATAGCTCATATTTCCAAATATTTGGTTCCTATCAGTCCCAGGCTGCTTCCTAGCGGAAAAGTAATTAGGTGTGGCAATTAGTGACAGCAAGCTGATAATCAAGAAAACCAAGATAAGAAAGGAAAGAGGGGGGCTTCCAAAGTTTAAACAAATACTTATTCATTCTTTATTTTAACTTCAGTCTGATTGAATAGGTAAATATTGGCTCAAGCTGAATATTGAGAGCACTAGACAAAAACAACCAATTTTCTTGAAAAGGCTTACTTTAAAGTTTTTGATCTAACTGCCTACAATGAAAAATAAGAAACAGTATATACTTTATACGACTACCATTGACATAAACCAACTACGACACATATTAGTTACTGGTGCATTCAACTTGCAGTGAGACTTTCTGAAGAGTTAAGTAGTTTTTCACTGAACAGTCACCCACATCTTGATGAACACTTGATCAAATCTCTTGAGTGCTTGAGGGTGTGATGCAGCCTAATGACTCAATGCAGTCACTCCCAGCAGTGACTTGAAACCTCCTCAAACTACACTGCTGCCCCACTGAAACCATCCATGCCACCCAAAATGCCAGCCAGCCTCTTGCAGGCAGCAAGGAGGTGACCATTGTTTCCTACCAGTGAGAGGCAGGGCAGCAACTTGCTGCTATCACTATCAGGGATCACAGCCTCCTACCCCTAAATCCACTCCTTCCAAAGAAAGCGGCTGATACGCTTCAGCTGATGAAGGCTTCCCTTTTATTTGACCAGGATCCACAGATCCTGGAAATAATGACCACGGTGCTGCCAGCTGGCCTGCCCACAGGCTTTGCCTACCAGCTGCTGCCTCCATCAACCCCACCACTGCTGGCACTGCTCCTGGCTGGGACCTGGCTTTTCTCCAGAGCTGCCAGAATCCAGCCAGAGGAAGCTTTGTGTCAGCCTGGAAGGAGATTTAGCCCTTGTTTTGGAGCTGAATGGCGGCAGCGTGCTTTTGCGCGCCCCACCAGCCTGCCAAGCCAGCACTGCTGCCACCAGCACGCTGGTGACAGCAGGGCTCGGCCGTGCTGGAGCTGGGCACTGGCAAACGCATCATGGCTGCAGCTCTGCACACCCTCCCAAAGGTATCCGAGCATCTTCTGCCAGAAAGATAAGGGAGAAGGTTAACTAGGAAAGGTGGTCAGAGGACAAGGCTGGTGAGCATGCTCCTTGTGCAGAAGTGTTGAATTTGATGAGGGGTATTAATAAACAGTAGCACACTTAAAAAGAGGTTTTTTTCCCTCCTCTGTTTCAGGGATATACAGAGTTTTTTGTTCTTCCCTAAAATAAAAATATAAACCAGATACAATAGAAACCCAAGTGAACCCCAACTATCAAGTCCTGCACCTCTACTCAAGGCTTGTTATTTACCCAAATTTAGATCAATGCCGTTCTGACATTTATTTGCTAGTGGTTTTGTGAACACAAGATGCTTTCATATATCGAAAGAAAATTCCTTGGAAAAAATACAGACTGGAGACATTGATTTCCTTTGAGTGAAGTTGATAGAAAATGCTGGGTCAAGAATTTTTGGTAAAAACTAGCATTTTGGGTTTCTTGATATTACATAAATTGCATCTCAGAGAATTCTTTGTTTGTCCTAATTCATATGAGAGCAGGAAATAAACTATATAAATGGGAACAATTTATACTAGATGGAGCTGCAGACTTCCCTCTCATGTTTTCAGTTTTCCTTGTTTATCTATCCCTGTTTAATGCATGTGACTGGTGTTTGTGGTTCTAGTAAAGACAATCGCAGCAAGGAAATCAATAACCCCAAGTGCCTCTGCACTGACAGAGTTAAATGTTGTCTGTGTGGAATTCAGGGGGAGTTATGCTGCTGATTTCAATGGAGCCAGTATTCCTGCTCAGACCCTAAAATGCTACAAACATTTCTTTTTATGGCTACTTGAAAACAGTGATGCTGAACATGAGCTCTATCTGTAATTCCCAGGGGCTGCGGGCTCCCCCCGGCTGTCCTTTATTGTTCTGGCTGTGCCCAGCAGCCCTGGCCTGGGGAGCTACACTGTGCCCATGTAAGAGAGTGAGCCTGGTCTCAGTGCTGCCAAGACAGTAAACATCCCCATCCCTCCATCCCAGACCCCAGCAGTCCTGCTTTAAAGAAATACTAACTGGTCATTATAATGTGTAGGGTATCATACAAACTGCAATCTTCTGCTCTGACACAGCAGAGTCAGCTGGGATTCTACAAGCTCTCAGACACTGGATAATAAGGATAAGGATGTGTTTCCCAGCAAGATTTCCCTGTTCAGTCGTTAACATCACTAATTTATCCCAGCTGGTCTTAGGAGTCTGCACATCACTGGAGTCACACTGGTCTTACACAGCTGTCATGAGTTTGCACCCCTGTGCTTTCCAGCAGCCCAGCCACACATACACACATACACAGTGCCAGATTTCCTGCTTTTACCTCTTCTTGGGCTTTTACATGCAAGTGTCCCACCAACAGGATGGGCACAGGGCTTCATCATCCCCTCTACTAATGAACATTGGTTTGCACAGCAGACCCGACAAGGTTTTCACACCTCTGGTTCTGGTGGCAACTCCCAGCTACTGCAGTCAGAGGTCTCCTCAAACAAAATATTGTTTAGTTTTAGCAGTGTAGGGAAAGGGTGTAGGAAAAATTGGAAAATAACACCTTGTCAACATGTGTGTGCATCTAATGATGTGGTTTTACAAGCCCATTGCCTCCCTGGTGCCACTGTCCAGCCAGGACTCTGTTGCACAGTACCCCAGCCACTCTGTGGGCAGCAAACCTCACCAGTAAGCACTCCAGGGTCACCAGATTTCTGTCTTTCCCACTCAAGTCTGTCTCTGTATATGAGGCCTTCTAGCAAAACATCAAAACCCAGCATCAGAACGTTAGGCAGAAGATGTGACTTGTACAGTAGTCAGCCCCACATATGATAGCAAAGTGTGGGAGGCCCTGATCTTTACATCAGCAGTTTTGAAATATATGCACTAATTAAAATATTATATTTTGTAAAACAACTCAGAAATAATACATTGAAGCACTCCTGCATTTCTGTGTTTTACATCCATATTATATCCTATAGGAAAGATGTTTTCATACCTAGTGTTGCTAGCTCACAAAAAAATCTTATGATATTTGGGATTTTTCTTAAATACAGTCCCAGGAACTGAATCTTTATCTCAGCTTCCATTTAAAGTATCTAGCAACAACTCATGTCACAAACCAGGAGGCAAATAGAACCACTAAGAAACAAAATATCTAGTCCTTGGGGTAATGTTCTTTCTGTGACATGTGGAATGATGCTGTTGGATGCCATGTGCAATAAAAGCATCCTTTGCATGACGCAACATCAGTTGAGGAGTAATTTAAAAGTTGCACAGAGATTGTTTTTGGCATGATGGTGGTCTCTCTACACAGCCAAATAGGAGCTGTAGTCTGCAGTCTCTGAGTGAGGAATGTCACTGCTATGCCTCAAGAGCCTTGGGTTCACCTGACCCTCTCAGTGTGATGCATTTTCGTGGCAGGAGGGAGCCCACTCCATTCCCAGGGGAAGCCCAATCCACTTCAAGGGAGCAGGAGTGCATAAGCTGTCCCTTGCATGTGCCATGGAGTAAAAATACTCTGCCCTTGTCACAGTACCTTGCATGTGCCATGGAATAAAAATACTCTGCCCTTCAGCCAGACCACTAGTCACATTACAAAGACAGCCTCTAATAAATTTCCACAGTGTTTCGATTTCCTTATGGGTTGTCATGAGCAACTCTTGCTCTGTTGATTATTTCACAAGTTCTAGTGGCAGAAGATGCCTGAGGTCCTCACCACTACACAGATGCAGTAATGTAGCTCTGTATAAATAAAGCAGCACCCATGGACGTGGTGCACTCAAGTAACCACTTGCACCACAATGACCTTGATATATAAATACATAAAGTCCCTTTGCAAGAAGTACCCTAATGTGTTTACACATGAGAAGCATGAAAGGACATCTTTATATATATATCTCCCCAGCGGGAAGGAAAATGATAATGAATGATTCTGACAGTAACAAAAAAGGCTGTGAAATCAAAGTTGCCTGAGGAAGTCAACAAAACCAATGAAAAGCTTGCCAGGAGCAAAGGTTTCTCAATGAATCATGGGCCCACCTCCACTGAATGCAGCTGCAAGGGCCTGGACCTTTGTCAAGATGCAAATGTCCAGAGCAATGGAGTGGACCCTTTGGGATACAAGTGCCTGTGACATTGAAGAGACATGGGTGATCCACAAGAAGTTTCTTCCTCACAGACCTTCAGAAACAGGCACAATTACAGGGGCTTCACACAGGGTCTTGCTGTGCATGTGCCCCTTCCCTGTGTCCCTGTGCCTGGCCAGAGCTGCCACGTTCCAATCTGCAACTGGGAGCCTGGCCTCAGCCAGGAAGGCAGCAGGAGATGTTTCATGAAATGGCAACATCCATAAATTATAGAGGGAACAAATGGATAGAAGACTCAAGAATCATATACACATGGGAACAAGCCAACAAACAGGAATACAGCAGAAGTAAAAGCAATAAACAAATACTAAAAACATAACCACATTTTTACTTGGTTGCAATGAAAACTGGGGTGGTAACATTGCATGAAGTGATGTGTGGTTTCTTTCAAAAAGAGACTGATGAACTCTACCCTGTATTGTCTGACCTGGATGTATGAAAATGTATTTATAAGTACTCTACAATAATGACATATCCATATTAGTGATTCATGGAATTAGCTCTGGGGCATTTAATAAATTCAATACTGGTTTATTTGATTTTTGCTGGTAGATTTATCCGTTTCAACATTTTACAGGAACAAGTGAAAAAATAGTATGAATAGAAAGAATGCAAAGTTTGTTGTCTTATCCAGATAGACAGCAAAAGCAATGAGGGATGTGCACCACTTTATGAAAGGGCATATTATGTCTAAGTAAGTGTTTAACAGAAAAGTTAAGGTTTGCATTAGGAATCTGCAGTGAGTCTTGGTATGTAGGCACTAAATAAATGTGCTTAACTGGCCTGTATTCTGGGGCCCTGTGGAATCTCCACGTCACTGGAAGTGATCTAATTTATTTAGTGCCTGGACAAGGCTCTGAAAACATAGGCAGTAAATGCAGTGGTGGAGCTCTGCCAGCACGTCCAGGACGTCAGCCCTTTTCCTCCTGAAAAATTTCCCTCAAGCACAAGCAGCTGAGGTTAGGCACTACTTGCCTGGTGCTGGGGCTGAGGTGAAAGCGAGCCCTTGTCTCTGACATCCTGGTCGTGGGATTCCCAGCTATGGGCCCAGCATTGCCTCACATCTGCTTGTGCTCAGAGGCCTTGGCTGTCACTTCAAACAATGGCACAAGCTGAGATAGTCCATGCTATATCCGCTGCACAG
This sequence comes from Hylia prasina, assembly GCA_013397195.1. Classification (NCBI taxonomy): domain Eukaryota; kingdom Metazoa; phylum Chordata; class Aves; order Passeriformes; family Sylviidae; genus Hylia; species Hylia prasina. Next base: position 877,080 of record VYXD01010690.1, read on the forward strand.
TACACCTCTGCCATCCCCCAGCCATGGCCTGCCTGCACCCTGTCCCCCTGCCTCCCTCCACAGCCAGCCCAGCCCATCCTCCAGCCCAGGAACTTTCCTGTAGGCACTACCCAAAGGTGGAAACTGCTTTCAGCTTTGGCTGGTCCTGTTCAGAGAAGCTTAGTAGGGAAATTTTATTGTGGCAATTAAGCTTCCCTGCTCAATAGATGTAAAAGTTGTAAGTAGTCAATTCTCTTGGTAAACATTATGGAAAGCTCCCAGGGAGCAGTAAGACTGGTTTGTAGAAATATGTAACTGAAAATATTAATAATGATGCAATATGTGTGCCAACTGTCAACCTGCCACAGTGTCTGCTTTCAACTTCCACCCAAGAAATGTACCAGGAGCAATAAGCTCATCCTCACAACAAAAGCCTGATTGATGGAGCTGGATGTAACTTTAACTGCAGAAATGCAATGCCAGTCAGGTACTCCCCCTTCGAAGAGAGTGTTCTCACACCTCTTTTCCACACCCCTGCTTAGTCACCTTCAGTGCTGCAGAGGAACCTTGGACCTTGGAGCTGAGACTGTTCTGTGCTTGACCCCCTGTGCCTTCCCAGGAAAGAGTAATTAAGCTTCTCACATCACAACACGTGCGGGGAAGACTGAGGTGAGACTGTCTTACTGTTACTCTGAGGATATCTTGACTTTCAAGGTTTGCTGCGCCATGAAGCAAGACTTGAGCTGCAACAATGAATCTAATTTGGTCTATCTGGGGAACAGGGACAGTCCTACTTGCCCTGACACCTTTGGGGATCTTTTTTCTTTTTACAGTGGGAAGCCTCAGACACAGGAGCTGCCTGGTTTAACAGAGCTCTCTCAGCAGGAGCAGCTCAGGCACCCCTACTGATGCACAGTCTAAACACCAGACCTAGTGCTGGCAACAGCCAGCAGATTCCCTGCCCTCATATGCCTTCTGAGAGAGACTCATACTCTGCAGGTAGCTTTTTTTGTCTCCCACTTTCAGTATGAAGGGTGCCAGCATTTAACCTGGTCAATATTTTAGTTTCTGGGATTTTCTCTATCAGTGTGGTGTAAATCTGCCAGGCTCTCCCTGGCTTTTCCTGGAGGGTACAGCTCTGTCTGCGGAGGAATATTTTGCTTGCAAAGTTAATTCCCTACAGAAATGGGCCCTGCACCATTGCACTGCATGTGTATCTATGTCGCTGCCCATCAGTCCACTCTAAAAACCTCTGAAACCACTGTCTAACTTCAACCACCTTTTGGAGATACACCTTAAAGGTATTAGGCTCCTGAAAGTTTTAAGAAAGCAATCTCATTGCTTCACAAAATCAAACCTGTTCAACTACTACCCCCTGTGAAGAAGGCTGATACAGCAACAATGCTGGTACCTTCTAGTGACAAAACAGACTTATTTCATATATTACCACACCAAGCAACAAGGTTGTGGTTAGCAAAGAAACCAATGTGCATCTCTGTGCTATGTTCATTACAATGACCCTAGGCTAAAAAAGGACAAATCTGCTTTTGGCAGATGCTGCAAATAAATCACATGGTGTGGAAAGTTCATCAGCCTAAGCTGGGCAGGTTTTACCCACCAGCTCCTCTAAAGTACTTCTTTGTTTTTCTGCCTGTCAGACCAGGTGGACTGCAGGGAAGAAGAGCCTCTTTTTCTTGTGGAGATCTCTGTCTGCCCCTATGGTGCACACTTCAGCATCACCTGGATGAAGTGAAACAGCAATAGAAATTGGAAAACCTGCCCTGCCACTGCAGAGAGGAGACCATCAGAGACAGTAAGATCACATTGGAATCTTGCAGGCCACAGTGTTTGGCGCTTGATCAACATCCCCAAGCAATCACAACAGAACCCACTGTGTACCACCACCAGCAGTCCCTGAGCTCCTTGAGATGCTGGAGAAATGGGAGACAGCATTTGGCCCATGCCTCCAGCCCTTCTGCAGTGTTTTACAGCACATAAATCAAGGCAAATAATCCCTTGCTTCACCATTCAAAAGTTATGCAATCTTACAAAGATTTCAGGAGGAAAATCCAAATATTTAAAAAAATCTGCCCTTGCAAATTAATTTATACCAAGGTAACTTTTATCTTTTGGGAAACTCAAAGCATTCTTCTGCCACTCTCAAAAGTGAGGAGCTGTACAGGAAGAGCTCCAACTCGCATACAGCAGCTGGCCAGTGAGGGGCTGGAAAAGGCACAAGGAGAGCTAAGGAAGATCTTGGAAATCTTGGGATTCCTCCCAGATCCTTGAAATCTCTGTCAATAATCAGCCATATGAGAGCCATCTTCTCAGCTTTTCTTCAACATTCAACTGCACAATTTCATTGGATGAAAATGAAACACTGCTAGGTCATTCCTGTCTTCATGCAGTCAATGATCACAAAAGTAATGTTCTTATCAGAAAAATCTCACTACAGCTCAAAGCTCTTGGATTTCTTCATCTACGGTTAATAGTGCTTCTCCAGTAATTAATAATTTATTCCACAATGGCTCCATTTTGCTTAACCACTACTTTCACTCATCAGACAGAAACACTCAGTTTCTGTCACACTCACAAAACCCTCCAGATGCATGATATCATTGGCTATGAACTATCATGGAAAACAATTATTGCCTTTTTCTCATCTTTAGAATCACCGTTTCCAAGGCTGTGCTAGTCCAGTCAGGAAACTGAACCAGCACATCTCAGCTGATGATAGGAAGTCCTTTGACCCATCAGCAAGAGAGATGATATTTAAGTACTCTTACTTCCAGCAATTCCCCTCCTTTCCCTATCCCCATAAAAGATTTATATTCTCAGCCTTGGCCTACTGGCAGTAACTGTTGTGCTTAGGGAAGACCCAAAAAAACCTGGAGCTACCTCCAAAGAGCCAAACAAAGGAATGGACTTGCTTCTTCATTGGCAAGGCTGTAAGAAAAGCTGGCTCACTCCCCAGAGGTGCAGAATAACCTCTTTAACAGCTTCTGAGCACAACACATCACTGCAAAAGCCTGAAAGGCAGCAGGTTAGTGTTTCAGTAACTGCAATGGTACTAAGGATCAAGGAGATTTCTTTCAGCTTAAGAATAACACAATTCCATGAATATTTTTCAATTGCTCTTGTTTATAATGAAAAGGCTTTGTGTCTATAGGACTGTCTGCTTGAACTACCCAGCTATCATGAGCTACACTTAATTCTAGGAAAAAGAACACCTGTCAGAATTATATCTAACTACACATTGTCAAAAAGGTCACAAGAAACAGCACCCCTTTTTCAACCCATAGCTATAGATTTTGATTACTGGAATGAGGGATGCTGCAGAGAGACTGGTGGTGAAACACTTGTAGCATCTGCATCTAGTAAACTGGGTTCTGGACATTAACTTCTTTTCTTCCTGTAAAATGTTACCCATGGACAATTTGAGAACTTCACCATTTGTATAGGATTTTGAATGTTGTTAGACTGGATATCTCACAATGACACCGACTGTTGCATGGCAATTAATCTCAAATGAGCTTTTGATCCCAAACTTCTGAGACACGTCAATACATTGCTTTAGGTTACATGCTTCCCATGTAACCAATTGTATCCAGGAATCCCAAAGGGAAACATGGCAGTCCTACTTTCCAGCCAGAGAACTGGGAGCTGAATAAGTGAGCTAGCCTTCTCTTCATGCCAAAAATGAACTGTGAAATGAAACAGTGGGGTGCAGTGCCTGAAGACAGGCTCTGGAGGCACCGTTAAAATCCCGTGGCATTTTTCTCAAGGGAAGCAATAGTCCCGTTAACAAGGCCAGATGCCAATTTAGAGAATTAAATTCTTCCTACCCAAACTCCTCTTGTTTCATATGGGTACAGTGCTCTTCATGTCCTACATAAGAAGTTTGGAAAGGGTCTCCTGGAGCCCTGGGACCATTCGCTCCTGCTGTTGGCAGCCTACAATATCCCCCCTTTCACAGACTGGCCAAGCTCCCTCCAAAGAATAATTTGTTTTAGCCGTAATTGGAGGTCGATCCAGAAGCAATTGTTAGAAACTTGCTGTTCCAAACAGGGGGCTGCTGATATGCACTGTTAAACACTGGCTATGCTCCATCCCAGAGGCGGCGCATTTCAAGAACTGGCCAAGCAGAGGGCCAACCCCCCAAGTGCCAAAACACTGGGAAATCCAGGAAGGAGACAATCCTATGGGCTAGTTGCAATGGGAGAAATCATGAAGAGGATTATGGGGCAAGTTGCTGTTCATGTACCCTTGTCCTTCCGAGATGCTGAGCATCCAGGAGGCCTCATAAAGGGACACGTCATTCCTCTAGGATGGCCCGTGGGAGAGGGGGAGGAATTTGTCACAACCTGGCCCACAGATCTGGCAGTATCATGCCTGGTACTCCACATAGAGAAAACTTAAAAGGAAGGTGCTGGCTGCCTTACCAGCCCTGTTATGACTGAATTCTAAAGTATCTTTCATGGTAAAATTTGTCAGACACCAAAGGTTCATCTCCACATGTGCCCAGAATGGCCCTTGTTGCTTGTCCTCCCAGGCACAGGTGAAAACTAAGCTAAAGTTTCCCCTTTTCCTCTGATTAGCTTTTTGCTGCCCCATTATTTAAAGGGAAAATCTCCTCTCCTCCACTGCTGGAAGCTTGCACCAGCTTGGAAACCCCCCCACAGTGCTTGGGAAGATGGGCTTCCCTGCTGGAAGGAAAGCTTGAGGACCAAACCAAGGGATGCATTTCACCACAGCCATCAGCAAGGTGGCTGGTGTGCTGCTACTGCCAGCTGCCACAGCCTGGGATTTCTAGGCTCCTATATAATTTTATTGACCCCAGCTAGCCTCATTTACATCATCTCATCAACTATTCCCCTAGAAATCATCATTCTTGAGCTTATGAAACAACGGTCCCCACGTCTTGCTAGATTTAGTGATATAATGCAAAGAGCTGGATAGGATTTGGCCATCACCCCAGCCACCCCTAGCTGAACAGGCTCCCTTTTGCACATGGCATTTCTGAACAGAGCCCAAAAATTTGTGTTTTTCCAAAGATGGGATGATCAGGAAGACGCTGTTAAAGAGGTCTTTTTCTTACAAAGTGCACTTCTACAAAGTGTAGAGATGGGGTTTGAAAACATACTTCCCTAGGTATGTCCTCACACATTCTGAGCACTGCTGAACACCTGCCATGATCCCTCTTTCCTTCTCATCAGTTTGGGCCTTTGTTTTCTCTCTGTGCAGATGTCAGTGGCACAGGACAATTAAAAAATATGTTTGCAGCCCTCTAATGGGTTGACATCCCAGGCTGTTTTGAGGTTATTCTTGCATATTTTCCCAGGTTCTTTGTGAAGTCCTGCAAGTGACTGAACCCAAATCTGTTACCCACAAGATCCCTGAAGGACCTCAGCACAATTAAAATGTAGCTTTAGTTAAGGACAAGAATGATAAGCTTGAAAAGCAAGCTTATTTGGGCCTAAAAGGTAAAAACCCCCAACCAGGCAGAAGTTTCTACAACTCAAAATCAGGACTCAAAAATAAAAGTTGCTGACTGTCTTTAACTCCTATTTGTTTCAGCAGCGTTACAACCACTCACTGTCTGTCATGGTCAGACTTCTGAGTAGAAATACCCAATTTACTTCTGCTCTACGCAGCTAATTTCAGGTAAAACCAGTAGGACTGGTGTCCAAATCCTCATGGAAGAGAGGCATACTGCATGCAGTAACAGAGAAAGGCAAAACATATGAAGGTTTTTCCACTACGGAAGGCACAAGATCAGTAAAATGCTCAGTAAGACACACATCCCACAGCAAAACAGTGGTAATGTGATGTTTCAAAAGTTAAAAGCATGTTAGAATTTGTTGCTGGAATATAGTCAAACTGCAAATATGCCTCTTCTATAAATAGCAAACAGCAACAATAGCTGAGGTGTCCAAGTGATTTATTAGCAGTATTCTGAATCGATGAACACTAAAATAAGTTACTAATTTACTAAAATCTTGTCAAGGAGACTCTGCTTCAGTAAGTCCTTTTATCCTGGAGCTTGTCTAAATGGGGACACTCAGGCGAGCTAATCTGAATTGAACACAGAAGGGAATGTAAAGTGAATGAGATAATTGCATTGCAGAGTGGACAGTCAGTCTCACTCACAGTTAAAGAATTAACATCTGCTGAGGGCCCCTTGTGGATGGGCCCTCAATAAAGTTCCCTAGCCAAGGATAATCTTAAGATTAGTGTGTTGAAAAGGAAATATTAATACGATATGAACTATGAGAGAGAAGTCAGCCTTTTATGCACACTAGTAAAATTAGTATTCCTGTCTGAGCATGAAGCTGAAAGATTTTATTTCTGCATCTTGTTTACTTCAATCAGATTATGTTTGGCTGCTGATTTCCCTTGCAATAATGCGGCTGAAGCGTTAGACCCTGAAAAACAACAAAAATACTCAGCATTTGTAGCATTTTTGTATGATTCAGGCTAAAACTTGGCCATAGCCTTTCTCTTAAAACACTGGTGATGCAAGGCTAACATTTAGAGGTTTCTGCCTATGCTAAACAAACTACTGTTGTGAAACAATTAATTCACTATATTAAGCATAGGGGAAGTCGATAATGACCTCTCTGCATGCAGCTGATCTGAAATTATTCCCTGACATGGGAATGTGTCCCCTTCACAATGTTGCAAATCCAGCTCCTCAAATAGGAAGATGCTTGAAGCTAGCTGGAAAGCCAGGTTGGCTGTACCAAGGTTTGGATGCCAGGGCAGGAGGTGGGCACCCACCTTCTGCCTCCTTTCCTACTCCCTACTGAGGAGAGGCTTAGTTGGCTTGTCTGGCTTCAGTATACCTGCAGAGAAATCACTGACTACTTTGCTGGTTGTTGAAACCATGTTTTTTCTTCGCCTGAGGTCAGACTGCAGCCAGGCTGCCCTGGTATGGGGCTCAGCTGAGCAGAGCCCCTGAGGTCTCTGGGCACATGCTGACCTGTGAACTCAGGCTTACTTCCACCAAGAAAACCATTTACACCAAACCCAGGGATTTTAGTGCAGTGTTCCTGACATCAGTACAGCCTTCAAGCTCTTCACTTGGCAGTTCTGCCCAGATTGTCCTTTCCTTCCTAATTCCACCACTGGGCTGTTGATCCTCCATCTCTTGCCTGCCTCAGGCTAGAGCCGCATCCACATCAGAGATCACCATGTCCGGTGGACTTGCAGCATTAGGAACAGGTAGCAAAGAAGAGCAGGGACCTACCAAGCCCCTGATGAGGTGATTCTAACCATCAACAGACCAAGTGCTACACGTGGTGTGTGACATAATTACGTTGTCTGGTCCCCACTGCTGAGGTGGCACCCAGCTGAGGTGACCGCAGCACGGTGCCGCCTCCCCGAAGTGTCGCTCTCCCGGTGCTCTCCAGTCCCACCACTGCAAAGGCAAGCCCGGAGCCACACTGCTACAGAAGGATGAAAGGCATCTCTCAGGGCCATTTCAGCATTTCTGGTCTGGGTCTTTGAAATTAACCTAGAGGCTTGTCAGCTTGTTTTCTACACTATCATAAATCTCCTCAAGAGCAACAACATGGCAAATTCTGATGAGGGAGGATTTTTGTCATAAGAGTTGAGGTAGGCATCTAAGGAATTACTCATGATGATGAGGGCAGAATGCAAAAAGTCTGATATTCCTTTTTAATAAAGAGTGAAGCAGATACACCTTTGACCCAAATTAAGACAGGTCTGCACACTGCTGACTTGAACTGGGGCTTGCTGGCACTGTAACAATCAGCAGAAATGCAGGTGGATCAGCACTGCCAGCTCTTTACAGAGGGTAAAACCAGAAACCACCAGCCCAATAACCCATAGGTCTGTGCCAAACTCCAGTGATATTTGGGATGAGGCAACACCACCTGAAGCCTCACCTGAGACAAACTAATCATCCAAGGGGACAGACAGCAGTGAGTGAGCTGCCAGCAGCATGCAGACAAGACCCCAGCATCCTGCAAAATCCTGCAAGCCCTTAACACTGTGCCCAGAAATGCACATGTGGTGTTGAAATGTCTGAAGTGTGAGAAAGCAGTAAGCAGAGAGTGTGACACATGGTTTGGATCCGGAGCTACAATTGTTACATCACAGTTTAAAAAAATCTAAAAAGTTAAAAAAGAAATCCAGTGGCACTCACAGAATTTGTAGCTGTGCTTTAAAGAAAATGAGTAATACCCTTCAGAAGCTGACATTTTGGATGAGTGCATATTTGAAACCACTGTTTCAAGTGAAATTACTGTTTCCATATGTCTGAAATTAGGTGCTACCAAAGTGGGAGTAAAGCACAACATAACTCCAAACAGAACACAAAACTCTGATGTTTCTTTAGGTCAGATACATGTTGCTATTGGCAGCTACTAGTAATTGCTGGAATGCAGCACACTGTAATAAATTAAATGTGTTATTTGCTAAGCATGCAGGCTTGCCATCTGGAGACCTGCTGCTATTACTTTGCAGGTAAAAAGTGGTGTTTAAGTGCAGGAACTGAAGTGTACCATGTGAGCAAAATCTTCTACGCTCCAGCTCCTTGGATGCAATATTTGTTTAAACCTTGGAACAATTAAATGCTCTTGACTTTTACAGCTTCTTTGCAATAACACAGACTAAAGCGATGCCAAGAGAAGAGGTCCCACAGGAGCAAGCTCAGTATATAGCCTCTCTGTGCAGCATGCTACTGGGGATGCATTGAACACCACCAAATTACTTTTCTTCTCGAGACAGGCACTGGTTTCTACACACAAGACCTGGATTCTACCGTCCCCACATTGCACCAGCCCAGATAGGAACTTGCCCGAGGTCAGGATTTGCACAGGTTCTCTCCAGGCACAGCCATCATCCTGTGTGCAGGGACAGCACCATCCTGGTGTGCAGTGACCACAATGAAAACCACCAGGATGGTACAACACAGGACTTGTAGGTCTTGAGGCAAACCCTGCCTTGTAAGATGCCCTGGCTTTCTCATCCCTGAGTAAAAACCCCTGGAAAGCTAAGAAAAGAGGAGCAGGCAAGTCACATACCCAAGAGAAGTCCCACAGGCTGGCCTAAGAGCTGTGGATTTCTCCCTGCCCTCCATCACAGGCTGGCATAACTTTATGATTCAGATGGTTGGACAGAGGCTAGCACAAGTACCGAAGGCCTGAGAAATTCCTAGTGGGGTACATACATCCTTTTGTAGGTCTTACTTTGTAGTTAGCCTTGATTTAGAACCACAGAATTATCTGGCTGGGAAAAGACCTTCATAGATAATTGAGTCCAACATTCCTGTCACGAGTAGGGACATATTTCAACAGATCAGGTTGCTCAAAGCCCCATCCAACCTGGCCTTTAACACTTCCAGGGATGAGCCATCCACAGCTTCTCTGGGCAACCTGTTTCAGTGCCTCATGACCCTCATAATCAAAGAATGTCGTATTTCCAATCTAAATCAATTTCAGTATTAAACTCTTGCCCTTTGTCCTGTCAGAAAAGGCCATGTTAAAAAGTCTTTCTCCACCTTTCTCGTAAGCCCCTTTATATATTGCACTCTGAAAGGAAGTTTAGGCAGCTTTTTGGGGGCACAAGCAAAGGGTGGCAAGAAATTGAAGGAAGCGCTTTTTCTCACCAGCCACTTGATTTAAAATGTAATGGAATAGTCACCCTGGATCTGTCTGACAGGTCTGGAGATCCTTGTTTCTCAGCTGATGAGAGCATGGAACAGCTTCTTCTAGAGCAAGACATTGGCTGCCTCCTGAGATACAGCTAACAGATGCACTTCAGTGAAAAACAGCTCTCAGTATTTCTGCAGAGAGTGGCTTCCTAGCCAGAGCATGGCTAGAGGTGACCACAAATGATTGCAAAGGGGTCTGAATACATGATTTTCCTTAACATGAATGCTGGCCTCCAAGGATGGCACTTTCACCTCAAAACCAGTTCACAGCAGAAACTACAATGATACAAGTGATCTCCTGAGTCACTAACCAGATTTTATCCTTTCTCTGTCTTAGGCCAGAGGGAAATTTTGATTAAGCTTTCAGGCAATTTCATTAAATTAGGCCACTAGAGGGAGCAGCCCCTAAAGTCTGCAGCTGGTCACCGGGGATGCGTCCCCACGAGTGGGGGGACACAGGAGGGCAGCCACGGCTCCCAGGAGAAGCTCCCCAGCACTGGGGGACAGAATTGCACACTGGGAAGAATATTATTGGTAGCGCCTCCAAATGCATCACTTGTTATCTGCTGTTCCTGATATTGAAAATCATCTGACTTTCATGTGTATTTTTCTTCTTAGCAAATATGATGTTTTTATTCCTTTTCTTCAAGTTCTTTTCACATAAGTGTGCACAGGAAAAAAGAAGACAAGGTGTAGGTTTTAAAATTACCTGGCTAACCTGGTTTATGGGAACCATACTTCAGTGCGTGGTGAGTAGCTACTTTGACTGGTTACATGCCAACTACCCAGCGACGGCAGTCACTATTAAAAGTCGATCTGGTGACTATTAATTTTAACATAGTTGCATTTTGCTCGGACTGATTTGCATCACCTTAAAACCACACGACTGCAAGATCTGGAGAAAGCCTTCTAGAGTGACGTTTCCCTTTGGCATTCCTGAGGAATTCGCAGCATGTGTCTAGGTTGCAGTTGTGTACTGGAGTTCACCAGGTGAAAGGGATTTTTTTGTAAAAGAGAAGGACTACGACCACAGCAAAGCAAGAGACAGGGCGGTGCTTACATCACCTAGGAATGAATTACGTTAACTTGCCTTGTGAAATATGCTCGATGACAAGAGATGCTGGCGTAAGGAAATACGAAGCAGGGGCTTTCTCTTCCCAACCCAGGCAGACTTACCTCTCCTCCAGTGCAGGGGAAGGGGCTCGAATATCTGGAAGTGCAAATGGCTCCTCTCTGCCTCACATCATCCTCCAGCCCGAAGGTGGCCGAACAGTTAGCAGCAAAGTATTTGTAAGGCTTCCACGTCTCGCCGAAGTCCTGGGAGCGCTCCAGCACCATGGCAGCCGGCCTGGGCGACTTGAAGACCATGATCAAGTGAGTGAAGTAGAAGGCGGCTTCCAGGTCCAGGCGGATGGTCTCGCGGGGGGCATCCTGGGCCGCCTGCCACCACGTGCGGGGCAGGCGGAACGGGGANGCGCCCGCCCGTGCGCCAGGTTGCCCATCCGAGGGTTGCAGGCCTTCTCGCAGGGACTGCTCGCTGCCGCCGCGACGCCCAGACCTGCGGGGCACAGAGCGGGGGCTGAAGGCGGCTCCTGAGCTGGGAGCACCTCACCCCGTCAGAGCAGACGCGTCCCGCGGCGGCATCCCCGCCAAAGCCGTGCGCCGCTGGTAGCCACCGAGCCCCGGAGGAGGTGTGGCACGGTGTGGCACTGCTGCTCAGCTCTCCCCTCTGCGGAGCTCAGTACGCCTATAAAAGCAAAAAACCCACCCCCAAACCTTTCAGGGCTTCCCTGCACTTGGGAAAATCCCTACAGATCAAGAGATGCAGAGCAGGCAGCAGACGGGCAGAGATGAGTACACCCTGCCCTCCGGCCCTGGGGGACCCAGAGCTTCAAGGCCACGACAGCCATGCCCCAAGGCCTCCAAGGGGATCCGGGTGGTCCTGGGGAAGTGGAGAAAAGTAGAAGAAAGGCATGCTGCCACGAGGCCAGGAGACTGCCATGGGGGACAGCACTGCTGCTGCAACCTGGCCCACCGTGCAGCACATCAGGTGTCAGGGGTGTGAGAGCCCACAGGAATATCATCTGCAATGGCCTTAAGTCTTCACCACCTTTCCCACCATTCCATCCCTACCCCAAATCTTCCCGCAACCAGAAACTGCTGCTGACACCAGTGTTTGTCGCACCGCTTAAGTTTGGAAAGGCTGTTGCCAGAGTGTGTAAAGGGAAGGAAAAAAAAGTTTTGGTTGAAATTATGCTGGCAAGCTGTTGCACAGCTGAGGCTCTGTGGTTTTTGTTCAAGCTTTTTTAGAAGTCCTGTCAATTTTAAAATCCAGTTATAGAGTCAAAGAAAAATAAAATCACCCTGCTCTTTACTGTGAAACCATGTAACTCTCACATATAATCAATGTAACATTTGGTGCAGGAATGCTTGATTAGGGGCTCTCTAACTTTTTATTAATAAATGCAAGAGTAGGTCAAAGTGGTATTTGGTGGATTAACATTAAAAAAAAAAAATCTCTGTTGACTTGGATGTGTGCAGGTCAAAGCATCTGAGGTGCATAATGTCTTTATCACCAGGCCAGTCATACACAGTCAGCTTTGTGCACCAATTAATGTCTTCTTCTTGGCATTTTTATTATGTCTGAAGGTCATTTCAGTTTAGCATCCAATAAATCCTTTATCTAGGGCTTATTCAGCTTTTGCTTACAGTGTTATAGTTGCAATTAAGCTATATTATGCACTAGCAGTGCTAGGCCTTCCAAGCCTGACAGCATTCCCCCTTCTCAAGAAGCACCCTGGATAAAAACCATTTTTACCACCAAAGCTCTATACGGGTTTTCTATAGTGTTTCCTCAGAACAGCTGTGGACTGCTACTTGCTATGCATCCAGTACAAGGCACTTCTGAATCCAGTCCCTGGAATTCACTGGGCAAGTCGTCTTGGGAAATTTTTAGTGAATAAGAAATGCTCAGTCAAGTTAGCTTCCTACAGTGTGCTGGTAAAGCTGTGTTGGAGATGACCTATAGTAACTGTGCAGAATATGTTTGCTCTAGAAAAGTAAACAAATTGAACTGTAAGGTCAATGTAATATCACTTAAAACTCCCAAACATCCTTTTCAAAGCGTGTAAACATTAACTATGTAGCTCTCCTGAGGGGTAGGTAAGTTAAGTGCTATTATCATATAATCAGTTGGGCTAGCCAGTAGTTGGTCTAATTTATGTCTTTGGCTGCTTTCCTGGATTCTTTGGCTACATGTAACACGGTGCAGTTGGCCGCTACACAAATAGATGAACATTTACTGACGTTCCTTCCCTCCGCTGTGGGATTGCAAAGCAGATTTGGGAAGTGGTAGGAAGAGCAAGGTTCGGTCAGCACCATCAGACAGGTTGAGATTACTGTTTGTGTTCATCACGTCCTTTTGTTTTTTGCACACCCCTCTGCCGTCTCCAGGAATGCAGTGGAGGAGGACCTGGTCAATGGGAGGCTTCCCCGTGACTGCAGTTGGTGGTAGGGCTGTCGTAGATGGCCCCAGGGCAGGGAAAAGGCTCTGCCTGAGCTCAGCTGCGAGGGGTTGGCTAGAAAATCCCATGTCAGACCCCGAGAGCTGAGAGCATTTGATTGCTCCCAGCTCGGGCTATGCTCCAGCCCTGGTCATGCACGGTCACTGACTGCAGCTGTCTTCGGGCCAGGCATTGAGGGTCCCTTCCTGACCCGGGATCAGATCTGGGGCAAGGGACCTTGGTTTCAGCGGGATTTGAGAAATGCTGTTGGCACATAGACGTGGGTCCCAGGGGCAGAAAGAGAGGAGAGGAAACTCCCTTTGAAAGGGTGTTTGTTTTCACTTGAATTAGAAAAGAGTTGCATGACCAATGCAGAGCACTTCATGTTATGAAAAGTGACAGCTTTCTAGTCTAACACTGGCTGCCACAGGAATTCAGTAAAAGAACAAATTGAGACCATAGAGATTTCTATGCTGGCACTCACAAGTTCACAACTGCTCTGCCACAGCACTGGAAAAGGTGCTTTTCCTTATTGCACTTAATGCATCTGCCCAGCTAAATCTTCCCATTCTCTCTACTGTACATGCCACCGGACTGAGATCTTCCGTAATGAGTAAGAGCATGTAGCAAATACCATGACTCACCTGGGAAAACATCCATGGAAAATCATATGCTTCCTGTTTAAGCATTTTAACAACACATGCCTTGTGATGTTTCGTTTATATCTTGTGCCTGATTAAATGTTTGTTTCCCATCAGAGTTTTTTTATTCTTTTTAAAAAAGAAATTTGGCACTCGGCTTGCACCCGACCGAGGAAGCGTTACGCAAACTGTTTATGCCCGAGTGTATCTGCTGCGGGACCCCGCTGCGGGCAGCTCTGGGCGCCAAGCGTTTACGCTGAGGGAAGGGGCTTTGAAAACCCTGCCCACCCTCCTCCGCACCCCGACCACTCGGGGCACAGCTGCCCAAAGCGCCTGCGGAGCCCGCAGCGCTCCGCAGCCGGGCCCCGCTCCCGCGGCATCTCCCG